>OX335787.1:2500-572500 GCA_946896805.1 Scutellaria galericulata | reverse complement strand
TTTTTTGTGAAATTACACAAAGCTCCGAATGTTGCTGAGAGGAGGAGGGGCATTTTCGGGATTCAACGCCGCGGCGGCGGAGAGTCGCCGCAATTGCCGCTCTCCCGGCGTGATTCGCCTCCCCGCCGGCAATTCCGCCGCCGTGTTCTCCCGGCAGCGCCGCAGGGCCACGGTGATGTCGGTGGCCACGGGCGAGTCGAAGAGTAAGCCGCAGGAGCCGAGCTACCAGCCGAGCCTAGCCGACCGGCTCCGCTTCGGCAGCTTGACCGAGGACGGCTTGTCTTATAAGGAGAAGTTCATTGTCAGGTGCTACGAAGTCGGAATTAACAAAACTGCCACTGTTGAAACCATAGCCAATCTCTTGCAGGTTTCAATCCCCTAATTTGTGTAATTCCTTAATTTACTTGTAATTTGATGAATTGGTTGCTTGATTGAGTAGATTTGGTTGCTGATTTTGATTTGCTGAATTAGTTTGGTAATGTAGGTCTTTATGTGTGTATAATCTTGCTTAGTTTCTCAAAGCTGCTCAAATGCAGGTTTTGTTCGGAAAAGTTGATTTAGATTGCCTTCATTTTGGGCATATTCATGTGTTATTAAGTCAGCAAGCTTTATTGTGGAATCTCTGGCTTGAATTACGGGGATTTTGGTGAAGTATTGCTCGTCTGATGTGTGGTTCGTTTGTTTGTTTGACGTACGCAGGAGGTTGGTTGCAACCATGCTCAAAGTGTCGGTTTCTCGACTGATGGATTTGCGACTACGCCTACGATGAGGAAGCTGCATCTCATATGGGTGACTGCTCGTATGCACATCGAGATTTACAAATACCCTGCTTGGTACTATTATCTGAAGTCTTAGTCTCTTATTCGAATGATTTGCAGTTTTAGGCTGTGTTTTATGTATTCATAATGAAACAGGAGTGATGTGGTTGAGATCGAGACGTGGTGCCAAGGTGAAGGAAGGATTGGCACTCGTCGCGATTGGATTCTCAAAGATTACGCTACTGGTGAAGTCATTGGAAGAGCTACGAGGTCGGCTGAAAATTCGTTAAAAATTTGTTGATCAGTGAGGGTCGTACTAGGGGTTTAAACGAGTCAGAGTCGAGCCGAGCCAAGTATTGTTAGGCTCGAGCTCGACTTCTTAATGTAAAAATTAAATTATTAAGGGCAAAAATTCAAATTCAACATATGCTCGGTTAGTATGCTCGGGCTCGAGATTGAAAGCTACTCAAGTAGCTGGAGATCGACTTGATTTTTATCGAGCTGAATTCGATTTATTCTCGAGTTGATCCCGAGTAGCTCACAAGTTGTGTTATCTCATTTACACGCCTAGGTCGTACTTGTGAAGCGTATTACTTTGACTATTGAAGAATTCAAGATTTTTTTTTTTTTTTGTGGTTTCAGTAAGTGGGTGATGATGAACGAAGACACCAGGCGGCTTCAGAAAGTCACAGATGATGTGCGTGATGAATATTTAGTTTACTGCCCGAAAACACTTAGGTAAACTCTTTTCTTTTCAATATACTCATTTTCTATTAAGAATTAATAATGATCATTACTGCCTCGTTGATTTCTTGTGATGCCAGACTAGCTTTCCCGGAAGAGAATAACTCTAGCCTGAAGAAAATAGCTAAACTCGATGACCCAGCTCAATATTCCAAAGTTGGACTTGTGGTAAGATTACATGGTTTTGACGTGTGTGTGTTTGTGTTTGTGTGTGTGTGTCCAAGTCTTCTTTTTAGAATAAATAATGCACGTTCACTTTTTGCAGCCAAGACGAGCTGATCTGGACATGAACCAACATGTAAACAATGTCACCTACATCGGATGGGTTCTTGAGGTTGGTTTTCTTTCTACTACACCATCTCTCTAATCCGATAAATTTAGTCCGTAAAGTTGTAATATAGAGTAAAGATAAAGGTTTAAGTTTCTAAGATCAATCTACAATATCCTCTTCATAGTTGCATTATACATTAATATAATACATCAAATCTTCGATGACTCGATCATCTACGATTGAGTTAGTATGTTTCCGCATCAAAGTGAGATATGAAATATCAAATCCCTAAATTTTAGCTAAGGGATGTTGGTGGGGATAATTTGGGAATAAAATTGCATAAAGTCTAAAACGGCACTTAATTTGAAACAGAGAGAGTACTACTTTTTCATCCTAAAAGAAAACCGAGTTCTGCATTGATCTCGTTTCTTGATCCACGTGCATATTGACGACCCTTTTTGGTGAACATTCTATTGATTTTAATTTGGCTACCATTTGCTTCTATTGCTAATAGACAATCAATCAATCTTCTAACAGAGCATACCTCAAGAGATCATCGACAGTCACGAGCTGCAGACTATAACGTTGGATTACAGGCGTGAATGCCAGCAAGATGATGCTGTCGATTCCCTTACAAGCCCCGAATTGGTCATCGATGGCACAGTTTCTGGGCACCAAGGAATCAACGGATCTCCATTGGTTGCGAAAGATGAAGATGAATCACTCCAGTTTCTGCATTTATTGAGAATATCGAATGATGGCTCGGAAATAAATCGGGGCCGCA
Source organism: Scutellaria galericulata (assembly GCA_946896805.1). NCBI lineage: Eukaryota > Viridiplantae > Streptophyta > Magnoliopsida > Lamiales > Lamiaceae > Scutellaria > Scutellaria galericulata. Next base: position 569,943 of record OX335787.1, on the reverse strand, counting down.
CTGAATGGAGAAAGAAGCCTGCAAAACGATGAGCTTCCCGCCTATCCTTGTACACATAATAACTAGAGGTAATCGTCCGTGCTTGTCCCGTCTGCCCTTTCGGAATCTGCCCTTTCAGAATGCAGCTTCTGTTTTCGTTCCCCATCTTGTAATTTTAGCCTTTTTCGTTTGAAAACTTTGTAGATTTTGTTTGAGTTTTTCAGTCTTTTTTAACTTCAAACAAGATGATTGGTTTTCATGTTTTTTGTGCATTTTTGGATTGTTCTTTTTAGACAAGGGAATGTGATGAGATTACCATTCAAGATCTTCATGATTTTTATTACTTTATTCTAAATTCTTTTCATTGTCACCCTCCATTCCAACAGAATTGACTATGAAGATCTTATACTGTATCAAATCTAATTATGTATAACTGTGTATATTTAGGTTAGGAGAAATATATTTAGTGTAACATCTACTATTTATTTTTTTATATATATAAAGATATAATCGAGTTGAGTCATGTTATATTTAAAAGGGCTTAAAACATTTTCGTCGCCGAAACTATACATGATTTGCCACTTTTTTGTAATAATTTTGAAATGTTCATCTTTGCCATATGAAATTTAAATTTGATACATTTTACGTTATCGAACAAATCCTGGCCATACATGTATCCGAAATCGACGGCTAGGATCTTTCTGATATCGTAAATTGCATCAAATTTAAAATTCATGTGGCAAAGTGGAACATTTCAAAATTTGTACAAAAAAATGTCAATTCATGTATAGATCGGATGGAAAAATGTTTTAAACCCTATTTAAAATTTTTGAGCTTGAGCTCCATTCACATATATATATAGACAGAGAGAGACTGAGAGAGCAATACATCAGAATAAAAGAATATAGCACATAAATCTGTATTTATATTCCTGGAAATCACAGAGATGATGAAGCAAAGTAGAAAGATGTCTTGTTTATTTAGAGAAAGCAGCATACTTTAGTTAAAAATGAAATAATGCACCATCTCTGCATCAGAAATAGCCCTCCCAAGTCCCAACCTATATTTCCATCTTCGACTCTTCTTTTTCTTCTTCGTCTTCTACCACCATCCACAGCAGCATTTCTACAATTGAAGGAGTAAATATCGGTCCGAATCAGAGCATACTAAAAACGAGGGAGTGAGATTACTTAGATTAACGATGAACGAACCTTCGGTTGGTTGGGTTGTCCATGCGTCCCATACGGTTGATGCTTTGGGGTACCTGACACGTTTCCCGCCTCGTTGTTCCTTTCCTCCCTCACTTTGTTGAATATGTGCGTAAAGTTTTCTGCGGATTGTGGGTTGTTTTCGTCCCACTCCCCAAATTTCGGAACCGCGGCTCCTACATCAGGCTGTAGTAATCAAAAATCTATTAAGTATTTGTTTGGATCGATATGGATTTGAAATCTGAGGTAAATACAGAGTGACTTTACTTTTTCCTCAAACAAGAAATCGAGGGTCGATGCAAAACTTACACTTTCATCGCCCCGAGTAGTTGGCTTGAGGCGGGATCTTCCCGGGGTGCCATGACTGCTGTCGTGATTCTTTCCATCCCAAGCCGGGGACCCACTTCCCCTCCCCATAGCCTTAACCTGCTGATGTGGATGAAGTGGTGATTGCTCGATGCTTTGCTCGGACCCCGCGCTAGGTCTTCCCGGCCGGCCCACCCTCTGCCCTCGCCCACCGTAGCCTAATTCATTGCCCGTTTTTGGTTCTCCACGATCGCCCAATTGCTGCCTGAAATCCCCGTCTTCTTTGCTTGTTCTACGTCCCGGCATTGCCTCCATTCCTCCCCTCCCGTTTGGCTCGTCCGGTGTCGTTCTTGATTCCAACGGGGCGGCTGAAGGGTCCGGATTAGGGTACATGTCCGGGTTTTCTTGGGGGTCGTTTGGATTGATCATTTTCCCACCACCCTTCGTCTTTCTTGCCTTGTCAAAATACACCGTGTACGGAACATTGTCGTCGTTTTCCCAGTTCCCGAATTTAGGCACATTTGCACGCTGCTTCGATAGAACAAAGAAACATTAGCATTATTGTTCTCTTATACATGAAAAGAGCCTTTCAAGTATAAATTGAATATCCTCTCGAAAAATCGAATACAGTCACAACTTATACACACTCGATCCTTCACCACAAGACTAATTGAATAGATGGACTACTAAACTTGGAAAAAAGATAAGTATATTCATCTAAACTAGTGAGTTAAATGAATTATAGAACCAGAAAAACTAATGTATTACACAAAATCAAAAAGGCCTAAACTAAACAATTGAATGAATTTGTGATGATGACAGATCAACCAATACAAAAAAGCTTCACCAACTATATTCTTATACAAATGTATATTCATCAAAACTACTGGACTATATCAACTTTAGCTGATCTAATTACCACACAATTATCATCAAGAGAGAGAGAGAGAACTTACAGACATTATTCCTCAACAACAGCTGAAGTAGAAAGAAACCCAGAAACAGTAGAGAAGCAAATCAAAGTATCTTCAGCAGTAAACTTAGAGAGAGAGAGAGAGAGAGAGAGAGAGAGAGGAATGAAATGAATTGATGATGAGTTAATGATGGAAGATGAGGAGGAGCCTATCAACCGTTGACCGGCGCCACCGGTTATGGTTTTGAGTTTTGACTATTCTTCTTCCTCTCTCAACTCATAATATTATTTGCAAAATAAATAATAAAAACCTCTTTTATTATTTCCATTTGTTTTTTGTGAAAAAACTATAACAACTTCAATTTATAATATAGGGATAGTGTCCAAGTTGATAGACATAATTATGAACATAGATGTCATATATACAAAATTGAGCCCAAAATAATTTGTCTTTACATATTTTTTATATGTTCTTTTTATATGTTCGGTTGTGTTCATTTAACTGAAAACGTCATTATTTTTTCATAACAACAAAAAACGACCATGTTTGCAAGATTAAATACTAATGGGTAGAAGTTATTGACTTGTATTTCTAGAGGTGCATTTTGAAAAATGTTCCTAAATTTTTCATGCTTTTCAAATGTCACCAACCTCATAAAACAATTTTTTTTTTCTTAACAAATTTTCTTGGACTTGTATAATTCAAATCTAGTGATTACATAACATGTATACTAATGATGTAAATATTGTATTGGTTAGATTAGATAGATGCAATACATAGCATTTATAAACAAGAGATATTGCACAAATTAAGATTTAATTAGCTCAGTATAATAACTTATTTGCATGTTCTCATGAAGGGAAACCCATTTTATTAAGATTGCAAAAATAAATATCACTTTCGTTAAAAATATTTTTTGCCCAACTATTTTCTTTCTGATTCTAACCAGACAAATCTCATGAACTTTCTCATTTTTCTCTTCTCATTATGAATTATTTTAGGCAAGAGAATGAAATCTAATTTTGGAAAGAATTTTTATAGAGAAAATATCAGTCTTCCACTACCACAAAAAGGAAAAAAAAAAAAAACAGTCTTTTGATTGTTGTTAGCAATTAATGATTCCAATATTGACTAATACATATATATTTCATCTTTCCTAAAGTAATAATCAATCAAAGAACACTCGTCAATTCTGCATTTTTCTTATATTAAGTTTTTTTTACAAATTAAATCTATTTAAAACTAATGAATATGGCTAATTAATGATATCAAATTTAGTATTGATAATGTACATTGGTAAATAATATAGAAACTTTAAATAAATTTGTTAAAATAAAACATGTTAAACTTCAAACATATAAATGATTTATGAATTTGAAATTTGGTTAATTTAAAAAATTTAGAGAAATATATATATAAATAAATAATTAAAAACTAAAATATGAGTTGATTAAAAATAATTAATTATTCAAACTTATTAATTAATAAAACTGAATAATCTTTGCCAATATATATTTTAAAATAAATTATGAAATTTATTGGGAAATTTTGACTTTCATTTTTTTATCAGGGTTAAATAATATAATACATATAACAATATATAATTTTTTAAATACTAAATAAAAAACTATTTGTGTTCTCTTACTAATTCAACAAATATTTCAACAATTAGAGAATATATTAATCAAATTATATTATATTAAATGGTAAATTAGACGATGTGTATTGCATACAATCATAAATATATATTTTTATATAAATAATAATTTTTTAAAATTTTACTATGTTTAATTTAATTTTTTTATAATCTTATTTATTGCACGGGCTCTATACTAGCTATATACACACATTGAAGTAGTTGTTTTATTTACATAATTAATTTTGAATAAAATAAAGTTAAGAAATCGATCATTTATTAAGTGTACAATCATTTTATATGGTTTACTAATTATTCTTTTGAGTTTATACAAGTTCATTACTGGTGGGTCCTAAATATATAGGAGCACTCATTTCTTTTTACACAAATTAATATCAACTATCTATATTTAATGAATAAATTGTTTGCATTAATGCACATTAAATATAAGAACATATTTAAGACAATTCAAAAAGCAAATGTTGTGTTTTTGTTTTGTATTATATTTATTAAAAATATTTAAAGGAAAAAAGAAATCTATGATGATTGAATAAAAAATATTTCTTTTTTATTTATTTAAAACTTACAATATAAATTAGGTGAGATTATGAACTGAGTGACCGGAGACTGGTGAGGCCCGTAAGGTGTACTATTCTGGCGGCTACCCAATATTTGTGTCTAATTTATTTCTCCATATTTTCTTCGAATAAAAATATTTTATTTTATTTTACAAAATAATAATAATAATAAATCAGAATATCATAAAAATAATAGACACATGTTATAAAAATGCTGGCTAGCTGTGATTGTCTGTTCATGTTGACTAAGTGTATAAGTCAACTTAAAAAAAGACCAAGAAACAAAGTTGGGAATATACTTTTACTGACTTCCATTTTGTAGCTACTAGATATAGGTAACTATCTTTTTAGGCATTTTCCAGTAAAAATTTCAAAATATTCCTATATTTTGATTATAAATATGTTTTTATATATGTATTTTAAGTTAATTTTAATGATGTATTTTTGTCCAAAAAATATAAAATGGCTAAAAATGATGTTAAACATCTTCATTATCTTGAAGTATGTAAAAAGATTCCAACACAAACAAAGGTTAGGGTCATATATGTTTTCCAAAGATTTTAATTTTATCTATCAAATTAAACAAGTTGTGCTCGGATTAATATAATTGGTATGTAAATCAAAATTTTAAATTTTAAATTATTCAAAGTTCCAAATAGACATCATGTAGATAAAAGATTGTCAATGCGTAAGTTTGGATGTCAAGTAAACAACATCAAGATATCAGATCACTCGTGAACTGCTATAATATGAAATTAAATTTTGTATGGAACAAAATAAACAACAAATAAAGTGAAATGGAGAAAATATGTAATATATAGGCTTAGTTACATAATAGAATATGAATTTTTACAAAATTATAATTTAAAATGAACTTTCAAATTCGGTAAAATAGACCATAAGAACTAATACACATACATGTATAAACTTGCAAATAGATATGATCTAAATATTTCATCACCTTGTGGTTATTAAAAAAAACTCAATATTCCATCAACTCATAAATATTAAAAAAAAAAACCGACAAGTTATTGACTGATAAACATAACACTTAGTCATAAAACTAACATTTGTATATGTATTGTTAATACTTAATTTTATGCAATTGTAAATAAATACCATCTCAATATTCTATCAGTTCATAGTTATTAAAAAACCTAACAATTTATTAACGTATGAAAAACATACTTTTAGCTATAAAATTAATATTATAAAGGTATAATTGTATTTCTAATACTTTTGTTAACTTTCAAAATATCATCTCAATATTTAATTAGCTCGTGGTTATTAAAAAAACTGATAATTTGTTGACTGATAAACCTAATACTGGTAGCATTAACACTAATATATATATATATATATATATATATATATATATATATATATTATTAATGCTAGTATGAATCAACAAACAATTGATGTAATATTTGAATGGATAAATAATATTTTTTGTCATAAAATTAATAATTATACAACTTTTATGAACTTGTACATAAATATCATCTAAGTATTCGATCAATTCATAGTTATTAAAAAAGTTTATAATTCTCTAATGAATTGTTTTGAATTGTTTTTTTCAATTGAAGAAAAAAGTGGTTTTTAGTTTTGTTTGATCCACTGTGGTAGTAAATATTGACAAATTGCTCTAACACGTTCATGTTTTTTATTAGAATCGATGGTGATTCGAGTTGTAAAATAAAATGATCATAATTTATTTTACTAAATTTGAAAGTCTGTATTAAAATTTTATTTTTATAAAAGTTGGTATTTATTTATATTATTTTCATAATAATCATATAAAGTTGGTTCTGTGCACCAGTTGCACTGTACAATCCAGACATTTATATTATAAATGTAGTACATTTATGTTATAAATGTAATACATTTATGCATATTCATTTTAAAATGTACGGATATTTGTATATAAAAGTACTATATTTATAATATAAAGGTATGGATTGCATAAAATTTCACTTCTGTGCAATTGGTGCACAGAAGTTTTTGTGTATAAAGTTTAACATAAATTTTAATTACTTAAAAGTTAAAAGATTCATTAAATAAAATTACTTAAAAAATTAAATAACTAAATAACAGAAGAAAATGGATGCTTTCCTCACTTGGGAAAAGCTCGAGTAGAATGGACACAGCCACCGCCGCTACGACGCCGCCGTCGACGGCGGAAATCTCCGAAGATGTGCCAGCTTCAGCCGCGGTTGTCGGAAAACCTGATTCCGAGTTTAACACGGAAACCATGCGCAAAACCGAACCTGGATTGAAGCGCCTCGCTCTCACTCTCACTGTTCTCTTCTCTTTCCTGCTAGGTCAAATCCTCACATTCTATTTGTCTATTAATATGTTTTAGGTTTGAATTGTGTAGCATGGTTATAGTTTTGTGTATTTTGTGGTTCTTTTGCAAGTGCAGGTCTTCCATTTTTGTTAAAATCAGTAGAAATATACAGATCAACCTTGCCGTTTCGAGAAATTGATAATTTATCCGCTGCGGTGGAGTCGAATCCTCTGTATTTCCCTTGTAAATTCCGAGCAGTTTTTGTTGGTGTTGGTGGACCTTCATTTACTGCTGATGAATTATCGGTTTTGATTGAATCTCACATGAGAGAACTCTCGGTGAAAGATTCAGCATCTTGCGGCGCTTGTAGTTATAATGCCTCTGTTTCTGTAGTTCTAGAATCTGGTTCTGATTGTTCTCATAGTGATAATGATTTCAACTGGAAATGTGGAGCATTGAATGGGCTGAAAAAATATGAAGATTGGGGGAAATATGATGATGAGTTGTTTGATGACTATCTGAAGTCTGTGTTGGATGAAAATGGTGTTCAGAGTAATAACAATGGTGGAAATGTTTACACGGTGGTAGTGGTGAGGGAGGAACAACAGGATGTGCGTTCGGTTGTTGGGAAATATCGGCATGGGTGGATTGTAGGTAGGATCTCAGAGAAGGAGGCAGTGAAGAAGGTAGCCGAGGTTTTTGTGAAAGCATTTGTGAATGGTGGAAAAGAGGAAGGGTCAATCGGTGGGGAGTTTATGCCAGTGGGGGCAGATGGGAAGATTGTGCTTTCATTCAATTTGCTGAATGCTGATCCACGCGATTGGACTTATGACTGGTACAGGACATATTTAATATTGATTTGTTAAAAGGTTGCAGATGAAAAATTATCGAAGTTTTGTTTCTTATTCTTATGACAACTATTGATCTTTTGTAATTAGGAGGTTTTTTTGCTGGTTCCTGATTTACCATGTGATGTTGTTCTACTAGATTCTTTTGATTACTCTTTGAATCCTAGGGCGATGACTTAATAGTCTTGACTCTCGTTGACAGAATTCCCTATTGATAAAAAATTGCCATGAAAAAGTAAAAACGTCGTGGTAGAGACTAGAGAGTCAGTTTTATTAGAATTTTATATTGAAAATGTCAGTTTAAATAACCTGTTTCTGCAGGGAATTCCGAGATATAGATGACAACCTCTTGGCTCCAGTACTTGAGGCTCTGAAGCCTGTAGCAGATATCAGGGTGGAGAGTCAGGTTGTGCTCAAGCTGCCTTTTCTCTTTCTTTTTCCCACTTGTATTTAAATAGTGTTTTAAGTGAAAGCAAATGGAAAGCGCATTAATTTATGTTTATACCAGTTGGAATCCTTGCTCAATTATGGTTAACAAATTGTATTGTTTTTGGTCTATGCACAGGTTCTATACCACGCTCCAAAGTCTTCATTTTCTCATTGGGATGAAAAGTTGGGCAGCTATATCTTCACTACAAAAGATCTTCCTTTCTTTGTATGTTCTCTTAGAACCCTCTTGCTTGAAAACTGTCCATGATGGGAAACTATGTAAAGTGATAGCATCACATAAACATCTTGATGAGAATATTGAGTTTCTTTCTTGCAGTAGTTTATCTGCATTTTGAGTATCCGAATGCAAGAAAATTTGCCTCAATTGATGTGTGCCTTCATATATAGATACTTAAACATACTGTTGCTTTTATCCATTAATAATTATGAAAGTCAAGTGATGCATACTTACAGAATAAATTCTCTGTTATGAATGGTTTTCTGCTTTGTCAGTTTTATGAAAATTGATGCAATTATAGGGCCAAGCGCCATATAATAGAGCAGTATTTGCATTTATTGTTGATTTCTGTCAAGGATGCTACTATATCTTTAATCTTTTAGTAATTACTGCTAGACGTGGTATTGCTCTTTTATTAGAAAGGTTTGTTAACAGTTATGCATAATTAGCTCTCTAGTAGATTCTGTTGATATTACCTCATTTATTTATTTCATAATTCAGCTGTTGGGAGAAAAAAAAATCAACTTCATTAAAATGCTTATTTATTTATATCTATATCTTGTAGGTAAACTCAAATGAGTGGCATTTGGATACGTCAATCGCAGCTGGAGGGCGTTCGAAGATCCTTCATTTTGTGGTGTATAATCTTTAACTCATTACTGCTTTCCATAGTTACTTGTATGGATGAAATTATGTTAAATTTCTGCTGCCAATTTGATTGTTGTTTACAATGTTGAAGTACTTCAGTCAGATTTAACCTTCCTATTTGATCTGCTCTAGAAACTATTGAATGTCTTTGTTTTTTTATTTTTGTTCGACCAATGCAGATATGTGCCATCTGCAACTGAGTGTCCACTTCTACTGCAGCTCCCAAATGGGGAAATTTCTTCATCAAATGGATTCATATCCCCTGTGAGTTGTTTGCTTCTATATTATGGTTTCTTTCCCTGTTATAACTTATAACCATGAAATCTCATTTTCTTTATATGTCAAATTTTAGATGTGGGGAAGTGTTGTTGTCTGGAACCCTCCAGCTTGTTCGAATGATTCAGAAATGGAGACTCGTGTCAGAAATAAAATTTCCTCCGAGGTCAGTTCCATTTTTAGGGTTAATATAAAAGATTACTTAGAGGAGGCTTTTTTGCATCTTGATCATGTTTAGTGTTTACTCTATCATCATGTTGCTTTTGTTAGTGATAGAGGGCTGGAACACTATGATTTTCTGCCTCATCTCATCAACTGTGATTCAAATCTTTATCATTGCTCATCTTCTTGGATCAAATCCCATAGTCTCAGACTTTATATACCATTTGTGTACTATAGTAAGTAGCCTTTCGCTGGTTAAGAGCCTGGATGGTTGATGGAAGATGAACCTTATAGCAGACAAGCTACTTTCATGAACTAGTTGCTAATATTTCATAGCACTTTTCTATATATCCTTCCTTCCCGTGGACCTGCATGATAAATTGCTAAATGTTTCTGCTGAAGCTGAAGCAGCTACTTCTATCTAGTCCCAACACGCTTGATGTTAAGAAAAGCTCTCGTTCTGATACTCATGTTATCATTTTAATGTTTTCTGATTGCTCTTATTTTTCGAGTTCATGTTTTGCCAAGACCAAGTAAATGTTGAAAGTATCATGGTCTGACTAGCGACCAGTCACTGTTGTAAATTATACGCTAAACTTGTAGCTATAAATTCTTTATCCTGAGAATGATATACTCCTTGTGGAAACAGGATTTGAGGAAAATTTTTGAAGTCTTCATAGGCCAGTTGCGGCAACTCTTTGGTCTGAAGTCCAAAGGCCTCTTTCATGATGCATCAGGCACAGTAAAACTATTGACCAGTGAAAGAGGCTTCTCAGAATGGTGAGGCAATGAGCTGGGCGATGTATTTGTCCTCCCCCCCCCCCCCCTCTCATGCTTCTGTCAAAAAAAAAGAGTAGGGGATTTAGGAACCCATTTAAAGAAGTTTTTGTATGATTAATGCTTCCATTTAAGGAAGTTCTTGTATGATTAATTGTTTGTTTGGAAGCTGATGTCACAAGTATTTTCTACTTCCAAGGGAATTGGATATCTTGTCACGGCAACACACATGCTTTAATCTTCTTCAATGCACCACAACTCTTGGATCACTTTCTCGACTGGTATGTCATTATGTTTGTTATTTCATTGTAATATTAACTTGTATCCTCGGCTGTACTACAAGCAAGATATATGCGCAGGTCCAGTCACTTCCAAGAATGATCATTAAGGAGGAAATAGGAAAACAGGTGAATATTCCTTGGCATGTTGATAATACTTGCGTTCATCTTGGTTTACATTTTAATCAAGTATGGGTATCTGCTTTGGTTCAGTTGCTGATAGATTTTGGTAGTTTGCTTGATTGATGTATAAAATTTATCTATGAAATGACTGTATTTAGGTCTTGATGCGTAATATCATGTTCTTTGGTCTGTCCTGGAGTATGATCATGTTGGGAAGCATTACACATAACTCTATCTACATTGTTTAATTAGAGTTATAGTCTCATCTCTTTCATTACATCTCTTGCGATGATCTAGTCATGGTTCATACTGCTTCCTGAGTCTTAATACTTGGTATCAATATTTAGAAGAGAAAAGAAAAAGGAAAAAAAAAAAAAGAAGTGATATGCAAATTTACTCAGGGGGATTCGGTAAGTTAACCCGAGGTTCAACCTTGGTTAATAAGATTCACTCACTTTTGTCAATCCCCATTGAACTAGTTATATGCCTCAAGATTTTGTTGTCCCATTTTCCTACTGGAATTAGTTGTGTCGTTAATTCTTGGTACAATATTTCTTACACCCACTTTGATCGTAGTTTGTGTGGAACATCTACTGATGTGTATCTTACTAGTTTAATTTTTGATTGTTACAATAAATTATACACGTTATTTATCTTCGCAGGTGAGATTTTCTCTTGAAGCTGCGCAATTGGCTTTAAGCAACGTTTCCAACGGAGTTTATGATGCTTCTGCTGGTATGATTACGTAATTCATGGTTAAAGCGTATCTTTTCTTCACACTGCTGAAAGTTGGTAACACCTGGCTTCAACATCTTATGTGTCAGTGTCTTCAAGGCAAGCCAGGTCCTTTGCTGAGGATGCATTCTATCACCCTTCTATGATGTCTGTGAGCTACTATTCGTTCGAGCACTGCTTTGCAGTATATTCGGTTCGTTATTTTGACACTAACTTATCCATTTTTGCATTCAAGACAAGTTCCATCATAGTTGTTGAGTAAGATGAAAATAACTATCTAATTATCTCTCTTCTTCCTCTTCTTCTCGGAAAGCCCTTCTTTCTGCCGGTTTCTCTGCACGTCCTTCTTGCAGCGCTCAGAGAATGGAAAAGATACAAACAGGAAAGCAGAAAATACCGTGCTTGGAAAGCTAAAAGAGATTAGTGCGATTTTTCTACATTTAATCAATTGGTCATTGAATCATTAAAACACAAGAGTCGAGCCTAGTAGCAGCAGTCCGAGTTGCACAATCCTGAGCTTTCATCAAAACCAGGGATTGTGAGTTGATTTGAAGAAGCTAAGAACAGTAACTGCATCGGGTCATAGCAAACCTTTAGAATTGGGTTGTAATTTTCAAGCTATAGAACAAGAATATCATTATTTGTCTCACTGCTCTTTTTATCAAGTTAAAATGCGACACTTTTTTGCTAAGCTTAATCACTAAAGGTTGGTAAGGGAGGAAAATAATTCATCTATACATGATTCAGTGCTTCAAAAATGAAATAAACAATCAACTAATCAAGATATAGCAACAACAAAATCAATTGCGAAATCGGATCATAAACTCCTTGGATTATCTATGTTTCATCTAAAATGAAAGTTCCGTGTCGTTTCTACAACGCACCTCCAAAATATAACTTCCCCAATCCATTGTCAATCTTTTGACTCCAGTGCCAGGAGTATCTTCTTTCTCGGACCCTGAAACATAAATAACAAAACCATGAAGATTTGCATAAACAAAAAAGTATATCACAGCAATGGAAGTCTCTACTTTAAGTTCGCAACCATAGCAAAAATTGAAGCAGCAGGGATTCAAGCATCTTCCAGATTCAGACAAGTATTAAGCCCCAATGGGAAAGAAGAAACAGAATATGAAAGTCCATGCAGCACGAGAACAATTTCTTCCCCAGTATATATCACCTTATGTCGGAATTAAACAGCAACCAACATGTATGTAATGTGACTGAAACAACTCTGTGATCGTCTCAAGGCAAAAACAGCCTCGAACACTTCCTCGGAAAAGTACCATCTAAATTTTATACTGCTACGTTTTGATTTCAACAGGACCATTATTCCATCAGGATATGCATTTTGATTTTCTCATTACTTCAAGCAATATTTGAAATGATTAGACCACACAGGTATATCCGTCTTATTTTTTACATCATACTAAAGAGTGAGGAATAACTCTGGCAGCTTAATTTCTCAAGCACATCATATTTTTTTATAATATTCGACTAAGCGGAGTGTAAGATCAGCATCCTATATTTGACTTAAGAGAGACTTCCTAAAGATGACAAGGGGATTGAGCTAATTTGGTGTCCGGGAATAAAATGTAATTGGAGGGGAATGAAGAATAATATATATGATGAACAAGGATGGCAAGGCTTATTGTGCATTAGAGAAAAAGAGTGATAACGTTGTCCTAGGCTTGGCTACTGTTGTTCGAACAAGGCTCTTGTCAGCTATAATATTTGAATTTGGAGTTTGAATATCATAAGCTGCTATGCTCAAGTGGCTCACAAGACCCAGAAGAGATACAAGTAAGATAACAATGACAGTAGTAGTTTTAGACTGGCAAAACCTTGAGCAAAACCAAGCAAGATTAGCATTGATGTCTTAACTGACCCCAGTTTGAGAGAAAAAATACTATAGAAAAGATATCCTTGTACTTCTGAGGAAGAAGAAGTAGCTCTACTAAACTTATTTCTTATCATTCATTTTCATCAATCATCTTTTTGTATCAGTAGTTTCTAAATAAAACAAAGACACATAATATTAAAGAAAGATCTAGTCTTTAATGCATAAATTGATGTTAAAGACGAATAGGTGAGAAAGTTACAATCAACAAAGACAAAACATGTAAAGAGCCACTTGCGAAAATCTCACCATTGGTATTCCCAATGCTTTAAGATCTTCATCACCCATGTGTACAAGTGCAGTCATATCAACCTGCACAAAATAGTTAACATACTTGTAATATTCTGAGAATTTGGGCGTAAAAAATAAATTATTGAAAGAACTGAACAACATACTTCTTCAGCCTGAAATGTAATCGAGTATTTCTCAAGACCCAGTGACTGCAGGAAACTATCTACGGTCTCAACCTACAATAACATATAAACTTTAATGGAATAGAGCATTGCTAAAGATGGATTTAACTTTTAACAGCATAATATGCTGACCCTACCCCTGGAATATATTATTGTTTTTAAAAATAAATAAAGAGAGAAAAAGAGGAGACCTTCTGTTGAGTCTTTCTCTTGGGTGCAGAGCTGACAGTCTTCTTTGTCCTTTTGTTGCCTTCAGCTGCATTATCACTCGTAGGAGGTTTAGTGGCTTCGGCTGCAGGCTTTGGCCTCAAAGGCAGACGTTTATCGGAGAGCTTCTCACGCAGATCCCTAGCACCTCCAGAAAAACATTGCTTGATACTCTTCCTTTGAAGTTTCAGGCGAAGATCCTTTAAGCCAACTCTGTGATCTAGGCAGACCATAAGTACAAAGACAAAGCCACCTCAGCCGAGCCAATACAGTAATGACTCAGCATCACAAACAAAAGCAAAACTATTGATACAACTTCACATGAAACATTGCATACTTGAGACTTTAGGTCTATCGTCTTCAAAGAGATCATGTTCCCATTTGTCGTCATCTTCTCTTTGTCTGCATGAAAATTTTGAGTTCAGTAAATTGAAGGTCCATTTTCTCCAGGAAAGAATAAATATATAAATACGGTCACCTCCTTTGTTGTATAATCCCCATACACACACAAACTAACACCCAGAGTCCTATAACCAGCTATCCATCTTTTCTTCACCCAATTGATATATATATATATATATATATATATATATATATATATATATATATATATATATATATATATATATATATTTATATATATTTATGTACTTCATCCTGGGTCATATTAGGTGATCATTCTACTCAACTAATTAGACGACCGTTGGTGAACTGAAGACTGGAGAGAATGGCAACCACACAACCTCAGCCCCAATTGCCAGGAGTGGCTCAGCGGGATGTTAACAAATTGGTCTAATGTATTGAACTCATAATTCAATAAATACTTTATATTTCCATAAATTAAAACTCAACCACTAAAACTCAAGCAAGATACTACAGAGCTTCACATCAACCAGAAAATACCAAAAATAAAATCTTCCCACAAACTAACAAGATTAATCAACTATCTCAATAAGAAATGGCCATTAAGAAAAACCAAACTACTCCATACTTAACTCAAGATCCATCACTACAAACTCATTTATTCAATAAACAAACCAAAGCTTAATTAATACAATTTCTCGACTGACAAGACTTTAAACTAGCATGCTCTAATACTGGAAAGTAAAATAAATGTAGTTTATTGACAATTGGCAGAAATGGTAAAAGGTATCAGTAGGAAACGAAATTTACCTCTTACCGGAGATAGGCATCCGGCGACCGGAATCGGCAGCCGAATTACGGTTCAGACGCTCCAAAATCGACCTATTAGTGTGAGCCTCTTCCCTATCGGCGTACATCGTGTGGCTACCAACCAACCAAATTTGCAGCTCAAAAACCCTAACCCTATCACTATCAGTTTGTGCCCGCGAATTCTGCAACTTGAGATTTTTGTAGAGAGAGAGCGAGGCTGCGTATTCAGAATTCAGAAAACAGAGATATCTTTTAGTTTTATTTATTTTAGAATTTCTCGAAATAGTTAATAACTAATTTTTTTTTTTTAACTAACAAACACGAAACATTAATATTAAGAAGAAACGAAAATAAACACTATTTCAGAATGGAGGATGTTCAACCCAATAATAAGAGCTTGAATTTTGTATATGCATGAATAAAATAAATAATTATAATATATATATATATATATATATATATAACTATATAAGCTAATCATAAATTGACTTGTGGTTTTTAATTCTCAACCAATATATATTAAAGATCTTTTTGAAAGTCTTGATTTAATCTTTAATTCTTAAAAATAATTATTGTACAAGTGATGAATAATTATTCTATATTGGAAGTGCTCCCATAAATGCAAAATAAAATATTATTTTACCATATATAATGCAAATTCCATGCACACTAAGGCAACTAATTAATAATAACCCTTTCAAAATATTTGATTATTAAAAAAAAAAACATGATCAACTAGTTTAACATTAATGCTCTCCAAAACACTCAAATTCAACAATTTATTTGCACATTAAACCCATCAACAACAAATCAATTAACATCAATAATTGAAAACACAAGAATAAGTAACAATACATGTTAATTATTTATGAATTAATCATTAAATTCACACTCAGGAGGAGGAGTAGGGTGCCTATTTCTATCATCACAATAATCATAATTCATATATTTTTTTCTCACATCCTCATACTCTTTCTGTTGTTGATGATTCAATTTCCAATATTTGCTCTGATTCCACCAATATTCATCAGAATCACAATTATTTGGTTGATCATTTTGTGATAATAAGCAACCACCAAAATTAAAACCCTGAAAATGGGCAGTAAAAGGTGCAGAAGACCAATTGATCTTAGTTTTTCCTCCATCTGTTGCCCAGCTATCTCCATTCCATATACTTGCTTCTACTCTCATTGCTTGCTTTGGATACATCACACCAATGTCTTCCTTGTTCTTGAATACTCTTATTGGGGTGTTGTCCACATATAATCTAAAAAAAATTAAAGAAAAAAGTTCATTAAGAAATTAGGGTTTTTCAAACATGGTGTGATGTTTTAACTAGGGTTTTTGGAGGGTTTAAATCAGTTTTCGTCTCATAACTATGGTGTCGTCCGATTTTGATTTCGTTATTACCACGGTTTTCTCTTTAGTCACACCATTTAAGAATCAATCCAATTTCAGTCTAATTTTGCCGAATTTGGAACTTTCCAAATATTTTAAAGTGATATGGTGATACGTGTCATCCACGTCGTTTCTAGCTAGGGAT
This sequence comes from Scutellaria galericulata, assembly GCA_946896805.1. Classification (NCBI taxonomy): domain Eukaryota; kingdom Viridiplantae; phylum Streptophyta; class Magnoliopsida; order Lamiales; family Lamiaceae; genus Scutellaria; species Scutellaria galericulata. The sequence continues at coordinate 553,285 of OX335787.1, read as the reverse complement.
GTTAAATGGGATGTGGCCCGACAGACTAGCCCTTTAAACCGAAAAAAAAAAAAAAAGTTATGGCCTAATATTTCTAGCTCATTTAGCCCAAACCTGTTGGGGCTAGCCCAACGACTAATCGGTTGGCCCGCTAGCTAGTATTTTTTTTTTTTTTTTTGTCTTATAAAAGATAATACAAACGTTCAATTGTATGTTTATTATCCTAAGTTTGATGTCTTCAAATTTGATTTATAAGAATTAACTATATGAAATAAATTAAATAATAATATAACATCTATGTACTAGATAATATCAAACACTCAGCCAATAAATACTTATAAATAACATGTTTGCTCATATTTTATTGTAATTTATAGTCATTTTTTTAATGGTTTCATATATGAATTGCAGTAAGTATAAACTTTCAATGACAATTTAATTTTAACGATATTTTTGTAAAGATTATTCTAATAGTCAAAAAATTATGTTATATGATAATTTTGACTTATGTTGTTGCAATGAAATTATAAATTAATTATACATATAATTTTATTATTATTGATCATTTAATTTTGAATGTTATGTATATTTTAACTTAAAAGGGTTAGCCCAAAACCGCTAGGTCAGCCCACTTAACATCCTACTTCTAGGTCACTGTCACATGGCATTTTCCAACGAAATTGGAATTTTCCTACCAAAATTAAACTAAAAACTGATGGATTCTTAAATTTGGGATTGAATGGAAAATCGTGATACTTATGAGACCAAAATCGAACGACACATATTTATGGAACGAAAAATGATTTGAACCCGTTTTAAAACAGTTGAATAAATTGATGGAATATTTCTTACACTATCTGGTGACTGTTCCATAGGATCATGTAAGTGTGGAAATCAGCAGTGGGATCAAACCATAGAAGTGTCCTTTGTTCTCTATCTCCAACACCATTTGCAAACACATTTGTTTGTAGTGTAATTGGTTTCCCTTCTTTATTGCCCAAGAATTCAAAATCCACCTCATCATGGTTACTAGAATTTGAAGTGAGCTGCAAAATGTAGCCACACAAGAATTCATTAATAATATTAGTAAATATATAGGTTAGGTTAATTAATTAATAGTGATCACACCTAATTGAAAGCTCATATTGCTAGCCTTAAAAAAAAGTTTAAATGTTTCAAAATTAATATGTGCCCTTTCATATGAGCAAAATATTTAATTCTTCAAACAACCTATATACTTTTGAAATTTGGTATCTTTAATATTGCAAATTAAAAAATTGGTTTTATTGTATTAATGCAACATGACACATTGTATCTCGGTGGTATCCATTTTTATAAAGTGCAAATTATGATGACCAGAATTTGAACCTGAATCATACAAAATTGAGGAAATAAAGACTAGAAAATTTGTCTGATTTGGATCAGGATAAACTTTAAGGATTAGTGTCAATCAGGAATAAAAATCTCATATTTGCAATGAAGAAATTTTTATTTCACCACTTTTTTCAGTTAGGATAAACATTAAGGATTAGTGTCATGATGAAAAATGTTATTGTTATCATTAAAGATTACTTATGAGGAGATGATCATAAATTAATTTAATAAAAGAAGTGAAACTATACATAATAAGCTGTAACAACTCCAGCAGAGTCCTTATTGGGCAGCTTGATCCTCAAATGGAAGAATCCTGATCCAAAACTTTGTTTCGATCTAAAACCAGCTCCTGTTATATATATATATATATATATATATATATATATATATATATATATATATAGACAATGCATATTGATAAAATAGACAAAAAAGTATTAAAAATTAAAAGATCTTATATCTCTCTTTTACTTTTATGTATTAGTAAAATTTAGGGTGATCAAGAAATGCAGAAAAATATTAATTAGGATTAAATACTTAAATCAGTTTGTACTATTCGTGTTTTTACACTTCCCAATCTAAACTTTGTTTTTAGACTGGTTGCTAGCTGAAGTCCACGAATTGTACAAGTTGCATTATCCGACGAATTTTTCCGGCCAAATCTCACACACGTGGCATTCACATGCCAAATTGGGAGGTCTCGATATTTCCATGAATTGTTGAAACCATTTTAAAATATCGTTTATTGAATATGGGTTCTAGTAATTTAATTTTGGTTTTTTTAAAATGGCCTCAATAATTCATGCAAATATCAACCCCTAATTTGGCATGTGAATGTCACTGTGTGAGATTTGGCCAGAAAAATTCGTCGGAGGTTGTTGCAATAGTCAAAAAAAAAAAAATTAAGTTGAAAGTGTAAAAACACGAAAAGTACAATCTGATTTAAATATTTAACCCTATTAATTAAATTAAATTCTACATATATATGAAGGAATAATTTCTAAAAAATATATCGAACCAGAGTTTACGTCCATTGAAAGCTGGGCTTCTCTTCCTTGATCGATAAACGAAACATGATCATTTCCCCAAACAACTTCATAATTTACATCAAATGGTATGTCTTCACATGAAACATAATTTTGTGCTGCAAATATCAAAATTATTAGATCTGCAAATAAAAACAATTTAGTACAAAAACCCATTAGTTTAAAAAAAAGCATGAGAATTTTGGAGTATATATAATTTTTATCCAACCTAATTAAATTCATGTGTATTTATATGATCACACATATTTATAGTGTTGAAGATAGTGGTAGGTTGCCTAAAAAAATTTGGCAAGAGTTGTGTGATCATCACCTTATCTATTGGACCATACTATCACCCATAACTAATTTCATCACAAATATTGCTTATTTTGGGACCTTTTTTATGTCATAATTTAAGAGTGGGCAGAAAGTGGGATTATTATTTGCATTAATATTTATTGAATTAATTAAAGTAATCATCAAATTAATGATGTTATTGCATGTATTTATAGATAATTAAAACAAATTAAACTACATGATACTCATGATGAATTTTGGTAGTGATCTGCAATGTTAATTAATTTGAAAAACTTTGAATAATATTGCATCAATATATAGTTGGCAAAATTCAGGTTGAGATTGAATTAATTATTAAATACTCTTTTATTATACAATATTGTAACTAACATGCTCATTTAAATTAAATCTCTAGTTATTTTAATTTTTAGGGAACTCCTACTCATTAAGAAGCATAAAATTAGTTGTTTTTCTTGCATCATGCTTTGGGATTTCATTTTCAATATAGTAATGGTTATCCATTTGGACACTACATATAATTATGGGTACCTATTCCAAAAATTTAAAACTCAGAAAATGAATTTATTGTGAAACTGTTTTACGAATTTGAATTTTTGAAACGGGTCGATTTTAAATATATAAATACACAAATTCACAAAAATTTCATTCTGTATTGTTATCAAATGAATTTAAATCAATAAAATGTAATTCAACCCAATTTTTTTTTCAAAACTTAAATTGGTGACAGTGGTACACATTTTTATGGGCCGGGCCTTCATACTTTTTCAACTGTTATTGGCCTCATGCACATAGTTCATACATGCAATTAGGGGTGAGCATTGTTCGGTAAAAACCGAAAAATCGAACCGAACTGAAATTCATTTCGGTTCGGTTTTTGGTCCATTCGGTTCGGTTTTGGTTTTAAGTTTTTAAAACTTCGGTTTTCGGTTCGGTTTTTGTAATAAAAAAACCGAAATACCGAAAACCGAACCGAAATAATATTTAATATATTTTTTTATTCATATATATTTAAATTTATTTCAAGTATATATAATAACCTAGAAAATGATAATTATTTATGGGACTCTATTGTTTGTTGGTCTATGTTTTTATTATGTAGAATGATCGAATGAACTTGAATTGATTTTATTGAGCTTTTATATGATTTTGATTTTGATTTGTGGAATATAGGTGTTATTTAAATTTTGTAGTTCGATTTTTGTTAATATGTCTAATTTCTTGATTTTGAATTAGGGATTTTTTTAGCTAAATTAGGGATTTTTTTTTTTTTTAAAACTTCGGTAAAAACCGAACTTAGAACCGAACCGAAATAATATTTCGGTTCGGTTGGTAATCGGTTTTCAGAAGTTCGGTTTCGGTTTCCAAAATTTTAAAAACTTCGGTTCGGTTTTTTCGGTTTTCAGTTCGGTTCGGTAACCGAACCGACCGATGCTCACCCCTACATGCAATGATGCAATAATTTTTTTTATATTTTATAAAATTATTGTGAATATATATCATATATGACGTATATAACTTACAGCACATATATTTGGGAAGTATCTTATAGAGATTCAATATTAACATTTTTTTTGGCTGCATGCAAACGTGACTAGCTTACATATTAATTATTTTTGGCGTTTTATTTTATAAATATACATCGATTCATGAATAATAATAAAAATCATATATGATAAAGTTGAACCAGAGACAATATGATACACAATGTAAAATGTGTATTGTACGAAAGACTATTATCTTAAATTTGACTTCCATAAATGCTAACCTCAAGTCAAATTAAATTATTAGTGTTATTTAGTAACCACCATTTTGTCATGTCTTTCAACTGAATGATGGTAGTTACGTACGTAATTGCAATTCCCTAATAAATGAGGTCTGTATAAACATTTAATTTAATTTCATAAAAGTTATCAATTTACAGGCCAAAGGTATATACTAAAAATAAATGCAAATTAAAAGTGTTGCTTTCAATCTCATCATTTCATACTAAAAACTATAATTTATTTATACATGCATTATTAATATTTTTATACAGAATGAAGAATGATATAACTCATAATAACAATTAAAAAATCACAAAAACTTATACAAGACTGTCTTTTACTGTGAGATTAATCTTTAATTTATTATCCATAATTGTGAATTGTGGTTTGACTCGTCTCACCATAACAAAAACGTTCATTTACATCACTTGTAACTTGTAAGTCATAAAATCTTCCAAATTCAAGTCACTTCACCACATAAAATATTTTTTTTTCCTTTTTTTAATAAATCCCTAAATTATTAATTTTTTTTTTAAAGAGAAAAAAGTAAAAACTAGAAAATATCAAGAATTTCCAAAATATAATTATTACAAAGGGGGCAATTCCCACCTTGCACCCACATCTCTCTGGAACAGAGCCTGCAAAAGGAATGGCCACAGGGATCAAACGCAGTGCCCTTATGCCTCACCATGCATATGCAGCAATTGTTGTATTCAAGCTCACCACCATCATCTTCTTCCTCTTCTTCGTCTTCGTCCTCGTCTATGTCGTACCCTATCCCGTCCTCGTCCGTCTCCGCCAGCAGCGACATCAACGACATCCTCACCGGCCGCTGCTCCTCCTCCGCCTCCTTCGACGCATCCTCGTGGCTCTCCGCCGCCGCCGCCTCCTCCTCCTCCTCCTCTTCCCGCTGCAGCCTCTTCATCGGACCGTCGAACTCGAATCTCCCGCTCGTTCTCTCCATCGGACGGCTCGGGGTCCGCAGCAGACTCGATGACCTAATTGCCAAAACAGAGCATCAGAAATCTATGCGAATTGAGGAATCGTAGATTTGTAATTCTTCGCAGCAGAATCGATGACCTAATTGTTGAAATTGAGCTTCAGACATCGAATTGAGCAATGTCAATTATTCGCAGCAGACTCGAAGACCTAATTGTGAAGAAATTGATGCAAATTGAGGAATGATAATTATTCGCAGCTGATTCGAGACCTAATTATAAAAAAATTGATGCAATTTGAGCAATGTCGATTATTCGTAGCAGACTCGAGAAGACCTGGCGAATACAGAGCATCAGAAATCGATGTGAAATTGAGCGATACCGAATTCGCGATTATTCACAGCAGACTCGAAGACCTAATTGTGAAAGCTGAGCTTCAGAATCGATGCGAATTGAGTTATGGCAATTATTCGCAGCAGACTCGAAGATCTGATATGAAGAAACTATGAAGAAATTGATGCAAATTGAGCACTGCCAATTATTCGCAGCAGACCCGAAGACCTAATTATGAAGAAATTGATGCAAATTGAGCAATGACAGTTATTCGCAGCAGCAGACTCGAAGTCCTAATTAGGAATACAGTCACAGAGCATCAGAAATCGATTTGAATTGAGCAATCACAGATTCACAATTATTCGCAGAAGACTCGAAGACCTAATTATGAAAACTGAGCATCAGAAATCGATGCGAATTGAGGAATCGCAAATTCACAATTACCTTGCATCGGAGACGGCGGAGATGTCGGGCTGGGAAATAGGATCGGGATCGGAGATGGGGCTGCGCATGCGTTTGCTGGAGCTGAGGGGGATGTCGGAGGCGGGGACGGGGACAGTGGAGGTCCAGTTGGAGCCGCGGCCGCCGCTGAGGCTGCCGGCGCCTCTCAGCTTGTCCTTCAATATCGGAGTCCCTTCGTCGCGGATCATGTCCGTCAGAGTCCGGTTCGACAGGGCACGTGGCAGCTCGTCGGAGTTCTCATGATCCACTTCATCTGAATCCATACTAAGTAAGTGTGAAATTCAAGTGAAGATTTTCACAGAGAGATTATGAGAATTATTGATGATGAAACAGTAATATTATAATAAAACACTTTTATTTTTTTTCTTACAAAATAAAATTCGAGAAAAATGGAGGAGAATAGATGGTAATTGTGGGAAGAGTTGAGCGAGTTTGGAGGGAGTGGTTGTTTTTATTAGAGAGGAAAATTAAATAATTGATATAATTAATTAAAATAATTGAGCTAAATTAAACGTGTCATAGACATCAAATTTATATGTAATCTATATCCCTGTTTTTCTTTAGGTAAAAACTCATATGCACCACTTATCTTAGATCTATGCAATTCGAATCGACTTTATCTGAATTCGTAAGTTTTGATTATTTTTTATTTTATTTTATGTGTTGATTTTTATATTATAAATGTGTGATTTTTATGTTATATAAGTTTGATCTTTATTTATAAATATCATAATTTTTATGTACTGTAACTTTAAAAAAAAAAAAAGGAATAATTTCAACACTTTTTTTTAGATCAAAATACTTTTATATGATATTACTTATACATTTTAGTTATGTTAGTTGCATTTTTATATATTACATAAAGATAATGATATTTGTATATAAAAGTAATATGAATATAACATAAAAGTGACATGAATATCACATAAATGTATATCTGTACAAATTGTGTTGAAATTCTTTTTTTTTTTTTTCCCTAAGTTACAATACATAAACATAGTGATATTTGTACATAAAAGTTACATTAATATAACATAAATGTCACACTAATATAATATAAAAGTAATACATAAATAAAAATAAAAAAAACCTCCCGAATCTAAGTCAACCCGAGTCGACTTCTTGTTAATAATTGTTTCTTGAAATTATTAATTCAAAAATGATTCTAAAAATACTCGAAAATTTTACTTTCTTTTCTTACCAGACATAATTAAATTTTACTTTAAATTGGATAACAAGAAACCTCCAAATTTCTAGATTTGAACTTGTGAAATTTTTAACTATCATATGGTTCTTATATTTATCTTTATATATATAAAAATAAAATCATCACAAAATAGAACTGTTGATTGTTCGGCCTAAAATCATTTTTTAATTTGTTTAACACATTTACTTGAGATAAAATGTCATATCTCACCAATATCTCCTTGGAGAACTCGTCTTCCTCACCATGTCAAACAAATCGTATCGGATTGAAATGAATATTAAAATTATAGTAAAATAAATAAATAGCATTTTTTTGTATGGGATAAATTGGACCAAGAAAAGGAAAAATACATATGAACATACCTGAATCTATTTGAGAAAAAAAAAAAAAAAAAGAAGAACTATCAAGACACACACAACAAAATAATAGGATATAATGTTCTATTTGCGCGCATTATAAAAAGTATTATGGTTGGACTTTTCGTGTAATAAAACGTTTGTAAGTGATGTAGTATGTAATAAGTTATATTATATTGAGATGCTTTTAAGTCTAGACATAAGGTTTTGTTCATTTTATTTTAAATTAAAAAAATCGGAAAATAATTGTATTACAAATAAATTGGTGATACTAATGCTTAATAATAGAAAGAACATAAAAGTAATTCCAAAACAAATGTAGAAATACTTAACATGTCATAAATTTGATTAGATGTAGAATATTAACATTTATAATGTTCAAACTTAAATTACAAAATGTGCTTGCAACCACCAATATCGATAATCGATTTTGGCCATAAATATCTTCTCAAAACCCCCCATCTTTACATTTATAAGCACAAAATTCTCAAAGTTTTTTCATTTATTTTTAATATAAAGATAGGTATGTAGAATATAAAGTTTGAGGGAAAATGAAAGCCAAATCTTAATCAGTCCAAATTATTAGTGTTTTTTTTTAATTATAAAAAAGAAAACCCTTTTAACTCCTAATAGGTACCTTTATGTTTTATAATTTGGCAACTTTTGCCTAAGACTACAATAAGACGGGTTGAGTTGATTGAGTACATCTAATCAATATGATCAATGTCAGGTAAATATAGATTATGTGATATTTTTTAATATATTAAATAATATTTTTGTAATATATAATATCGTTATATGTATGAAATAATACTTTTGAGAAATTATAATTGACAAATAATAAGTGGCTATCTTTTTGTGTATATCAAATAATACTTTTATGAATAATGCGTGATACTTTTGGTTCCAATGTTCTAAATCCATGATTAATTTGAGAAAATTATAATTTGGGTTAATTTCAATTTTGGTTACTATGTAAAACAATTTCCATTTTTTAACAACCAAGTATCTGATTTCAATATTGATCCTATATGTTTTAATTTTTTCCAATTTCAATTTTTTTTTTTGTCAAAATTTTCAAAATTGCTGACGTGGCTGCCGGAATTTGAATGCCACATCAGATTTCTTACGACAACGTCAGTAATTTTGAAAATTATCACAAAAAAAGATTGAAATTGGAAAAAATTAAAATATAGAGGACCAAAATTGAAAAATGAATACTCGATTGTCAAAAAATGGAAAGTGTTTTACGTATAGGACCAAAATTGAAATTATCCATTATAATTTCATAAATAATACTTTTAATTTCATCAGGTAATATTTTTGAAAAATTATAATTTGATATGTAAAATTATATGATATTTTTATTTGCATAAAATAATACCTTCACACATATCAGATAATGCAATTGCTTTCATGACTTTTGTTTTCATAATGTAATATATATATATATATATATATATATATATAGATAATATTTTTATGTATATCATATTACTTTAAAAAGATTATATGTCATATTAATTTACTTTGAATTTGAATCTGCATTAACCGAACGTTCAGAACATCCCTCCTCACAAAATGAGATTCATGCGACCAAGTAACATGACTACTAAAATAAATGTCTTTTTGAGGAAAAAAAACAATTCTTAAAATAAAGAATGGCCCAAAACGAGATTTGTCTTTATTAATTTATTAGCTTGAACATAGGAATGGCCCAAAACGCAAAATTCCGGCCCGGCCCACTTTCTCGCGCTCGAAATAGTTTTTACAATCTTTTTTAGAGAGAGAAAATAATAAATTAGAATTCATTTTAGAGAGAGAAAGTTTGTGAACACGAAGGGGACGAGCCTGCATCACCATTTCACCTCTAAATCACACGCAGTGGCCTATACATACACGTATTTGTATGTATTTGTTCTTTCGCCATGTTATAGGAGGAATGCTTTGATAAATTTACGTAATAATTGCCATACATGCTTTGAGTTGAGGTACCTTATGCATCAGAAGCAAAACCCTAGGAGCTGATAGAGAACTCAGAGGGGCCTCGTTTTTTTGCCCTAAGTTGCAATTAGTTCGTGATTAACCGCAATTGAGGTATTATTCTCATGTTCCCAGGTCTGGAAACCCTCGAATTTGGAGCTCTGCTCAAGCTTGCTCATGCCCTAGTATTTTCTTGAACGTTTGTGGTTGAATTCGGGGTTTAATTTTGGGGAAATAGACGTGGAATCGTGGGTTTCATATTTCTTTTCGTGCATTTTGGTTGAATTGCAATAGGGAATTATGGGGTGCTGATGTATGACATGTAAGATTCTCGAATGTTTGGCATATGATAAGATAAATTCTACATGGTTTTGCATGCTGAATGAGTTGGTTTCCACCTTTCGAGTTTTCCATACTCTTCTGAAGTTTTTAGTTGTTGAGTTATGATAATTGGAACGTGAGAGATTGCATAGGAAAGTTTCGTAAGGCTATATCTCAGCATTTTTAAGATTCTACTCCCTCTCTCTCAAATTTCTTTCTTTGTCTAATTGTCTTACAGCGGTTGTGCCGACTTTCGATGCATTAATGATCTGAAGTCATCAAATTTGATGTACTATATGAGTTCATATGGTGATTGATACAATTATGTTTGAAATTTAGCAATAAAACCAATTTAAAAACATGTGACGTAATATACTCTGCCGGTTTATTTGTCCGTATCATATTTCTGCCATGTTTAGAAATGTGTTGCAATTGCTTACTAGTCTCTAGACTTCGATTTTGTTATTGGTACATATTTTGAAATGCTATGGATATGGTTTGCCGTTTGTGCCTTTACTTTTCTACCTAGAGCTCACGTGGCGTAATTACACAAGGTTGCTTGATTTGACACTATATATTGTTGCTTTGTTGGTCTCTCGCCATTGAATTTAGTTTATATGGATCTAATTTCATAGCTTATTTTATTTTTGAAAAAGGCCGACATGCAAAATTAATGTCATTAGTGATCACTCCCGTGAATGACTTGAACTTGATCTTGGAATATATACAACAACACACTAAGCTTTATCTCACTAGCTTTGTCGTCTATATGGATCATATCTTGAAACCGTGTAGGTGAAAACTCATGTTCTTGTTTAGATTAATCCTGGAATACATAATTCATGAAAATCATAATATTGACGGTGCATTTTCAAATTGAACTCATTATGTATATTTTTTTCTATACCTGGGTCTATTATTATTTATTATTATTATCATATTTAAGGTACTTAGGCTTGTAAGCGATATTGTATTGTGTTGGTTGCAATTATTGTGGACTTTTTAAATCTCATTTTCTGTGAATCACTAAATTGAGAGTCCTTCCCACCAAGAAAAAAGGAAGAGAGGGGAGAGGAAAAAAAAAGAACCATTCTTTACTACATCCTATCTATTTGGAATATCAGCTCAAATATATCTTCTCTAAATTTTGTGCCCATAAGATGCTTTATGGATCAAAGTATTGGGCAACTAATATGAACATGAATAGAAAATGTGGGTAGCAGATATGAAAATGTTGGATAGATGTGCAGATACGCTGGGTTTAGATTAAAAAAAAGGTATTGAATGCATTGGAAAGGCAGTGGAGTAGCCCCAGTAGATGAGCAAATTAGAGATACTCACACTTCAGACGATTTGGATATGTGAATAGGTGACCTATAGATTCCCCCAGCATGGAATGTAGCAAGTAGAAATCATTAACTCAAACATAAAAGGGGAAGGGGAAGAGGAAGACTTGAAAATAATTGGAAGGAAATTATTTAAAAAGGCATGTAATATTTGAATATAAATGATTTAAATGTGATTTGACCTAATGTATGGTCCATATAGTGGATCCACGGTTTAGTTTTTTGTTATCCCCCCCCCCCCCCCACCCTTGTTTTTTGGGTGCAATAAGCCTTTTTTTTTTTTTCCTTTTTGCTTAGGAGTTTGCTTAGTCTTGAGTTGATGGGGGGGAGTTATCTGTAGCTGTTGAAGTGGGGAATGCATGGATGCAGCCCAACATCTGTATTCTTAGTCAATGCCGAAATTGATTCTATGGGAGGAGTTGTGGAGGGCGGAGTTGGTATTGCTTGCAAAACTTCTCCGCGACGAGCAGCCATTGAGAAGGTTCAAGCAGAACTCAGGTAATGCAGTTCTGATGCTTAGCTTTCAGATCAGGTAACTGCACAGAGTTTCTCTTTCTCAAGGTTTCTTGTATTGCCATGAACAATTTTCTTCCGATGACAGGCAAGAGTATAGTGTTCGGGATAAAACGAAAAGAGAATTGGAATTTCTTGAAAAAGTATGGAGCCATAACTTGATCTCTTTTTCTCAAGTGTGTATCAAACATTTTGCAGTGTTTGATTTCTTTTTATTGGCAGGGGGGAGATCCCTTGGATTTATTAAAGCCTGGGAATGCTGCTTCAGTTAGTGTTCAGTCAACTTCAATCACCGATCAGCATCCTGATCAATTTATAACCAGGTATCTTCCATGAATTAAAATTTGATTGCCAGCATATCTAATATTTATCAAATGTATGAATCTTTATATGCTTAATTTTTGTTTTGGAGTTACAGTGAAGTAAAAGGTAGTTTTGCATTTACTGCATCACCTCATGGAGACTCTGTGGAAAGTAGTGGTAGACTTGGGGCAAATCCTGGTGAGCCCAATAGTGCTGATAATCTCATACTATTTGATGCTGAAAATGAGATTTCTGAAGGTGATAGGAATTTATTACAACCCAGTAGGAGCAAGATTGTGCCAGCTGAAAAGATATCCCAGATGGATGGGAGTAATAGAATTCGGGAACATGGGGATGCGGCTGCTTTTGGCCTTCCTAGAAAGGCATATAAGAGGCGGAACAGGTCCCGTCCAAATCATGATGGAACTAAGTCAAGTTCAACTGATGTATATCCAACACGTGGCAGTCATGGCTGTTCTCTACCTTCTCGCCATGGCAAGGATCTTAAAGGATCAATTACTGAAACAGAAAATCAGAACATAGCAATAGATTGTAAATCAAAGCCTACATATTCTACAGATTGTACCCTTCAGAAGACTGGATTGATGAACAATCACCAGGATATGGAGTTACATGGTAGAAAGGCTGTAGAATCAACTAAAGTTGTTCCGGTGGAGGCTGCATCAGATGTTATTGCCTCTGGGCCAGATGATCAATGCAATCCGCAATCACACTCTGCTGCTGTGGAAACTCCTATGCAAATGGATTCTGATGGAACTGAGTCCATACGGACAATGGAAGAGATTACTTCTAAAGTTGTTGAGTGTCAGCCAACCGGGGCTGCCAATAAAGTTGGGAATCAATCTAGTTCTTGTCAGATTAATGGTGTCAGCAGCAAAAAGGACGGGATGAAATATGATGCTCATAATGCTAATGCGTTGTGTGGAGTGACAGGTTTGAAATCTGAGTCATCCTGCAACCAAACTAGCTTAAGTACTTATGGAAACAATGATGGTGAAATGTGTCCTAAAATTAGAAACGCTGACACAAATGGGAAGATTAAAGATCAGATCTCAGTACCAGATGGGACTCCAGTGATAGAGGGTGATGAGTTAATAAAAGAAAAGATAGAGACTGGGGGTATTGATGGTTGTCCTCTCAACAACATGGAGAGCACCTCTGCAAGTCAAGGCCTACAAGAGAATGGCTTTGAACTGCAACCTGAGGAAGAATTCAATCGAAGTGGATCTGCTATGAAACATGAGGTGAAAGATCAAATTGTCATTGAAGGAATAAAAGCTTGTGAACCAAGTGGATTAGAATCAGAGAGAAAATCTGAGCACACTTTGGATGATAATTGTGGGCCACATAATGAAAATTCTTGCATTTTAAAGGATCAGGATCTCATTGATAAATCAGTTCCTGATTTCCCTAAGGATGGATCATTGAGTAGGATTTCTACTGTTCCTCTTGAGGCTCAAACTTCCTGTTCTGACTCGAAATTGGAACTGGAAATTGATGAAGACTCAATCTTGAAAGAAGCGCAAATTATAGAGGTTCAGTTGTTATATTTGCATTTAATTTGTCTGATCAGTTGTGCTTGAAGCATATTTTCTTGTAACTTCTTGTTGGGCCCAAAGATCTGATACAATGAAGTGAATAGGCAAAGCGAAAGAGGATTGTGGAGTTATCCATTGTGACTTCTCCAAGGCAAATTCGCTCAAAATCTCATTGGGATTATGTGCTTGAAGAAATGGCATGGTTGGCAAATGATTTTGCTCAGGTTTGAGTTTATAAGTGCTCTGAGCCTTTGGTCTCCACTTCGTATTTCTACCGGCCTTTTTTGTTTTAGCACCTAATACCTGGCATAGTCATCAACTATTTTCCATTTTCTGGATAATTTATTTACCAATGCTTATATTAAGAGCTTCCTTGTCGTGTAGGAGCGTGTTTGGAAAATAGCTGCTGCATCTCAAATAAGTTCTAGAGCTGCCTTTTCTTGTCGGTTAAGAAAACAAGAAAACAATTCAGGCATGGAGGCAAAGAAAGTTTCTCATACCTTGGCAAGATCTGTCATGGACTTCTGGTGTTCAGTAGAGGTACATTCTGATAGATCATTAAGTGGGTGTGGAGAAATATCCTCCAGACGCTTTATTGCCTCTGATTCCATGCTGCTTGTTCCTTTTCTTCTCTTTGATGTTGATTGTCTGTTTAGAATAAATTCAACTTTTTATTTGTTATTTTTGCCTTCCTGAATTCTCAGGCTGATATTTTGGATTTACTAATTAGTATAGTTGGAAGATTCAGCACATATTAAGAGTTATCAGAACGATATTATGTGAATGAATTATACAATACAAAGTCTAATATTAATGAGCTGAGTTTTAACTCAATCTATGAGGTATAGAGAGTATGTATCCACATTTTTCATTGATTTTGTTGGTATAAGATATTTGTTGTTGGCATGTTGCTATAGATGCCCTAGGAATGAGTAGAATGTGTTGTATTACTTTTGTAGATTTCCAGTAATTGGGCAATGGATAACCCTATAATAGTGTACTTAATAGGATTTTGGTGGATGTATTTTTGATCTGCCATTCTATATTGTGACATCAGTTTATGATTTCAAGCTCAGAGCTCCTGTGTCTAGGGGTATAAATTGATAGGCAGCTTTGGCTTTGACTTCACTCAATAAGAATTTCAAGTGCTGTTATTTTAATCTGGTTGGGTGACTTCAGAAAATCTGTTAGTCATCATTGATTGGTAGAAATAAGGCAGGATTTTTGTTCCGGTTGTGATTTTCTTTTGTTTGGCAGGAGGGAAGCAAGGTTTTGAAGCAGGAAAGTCGGAAGGATGATTCATTCTCTATTCAGGCTTATGCAGTGCGATTTCTGAAACATAACAGTGCCATTGTTCTAAACAAAGTTGAGGTGCCATCAACTCCTGATAGAGTATCTGAGATGGGAACCCTAGACCTCTCATGGGAGGATAATTTGACACAGGTGAAATCATCACCAAATATCTTGATGTCCTCCTCCCCATCAGTTCGCCCCTCTATTATCAATGCGTTGTTTGGAATCTGTGCCCAGCCATTTCTCTTGTATTCTTTGATGACCTGTTTGAATTTGCTTCATGTGTGCACATAATATGGTTGTTATGAATTATGGTTTTATATGTTGTATGAATGGATCTTGTCAATGCTCTTGAAACTATAAACTTTTGTGGTTTGCTTATATATTACTTATTTCATTCAGGAGAATCTCTTCTACACTGTCCCTCCTGGGGCTATGGAGGCCTATAAAATTTCAATCGAGTCACATGTAGCCCTGTGCGAGGTAAATGCTCTTTCCAGTTCAGTCGGTGAATTGTGATGTAGGATTAACTGTATTTCACAGCTTCATCTCTTGCATATTGTTTTTTTGTTTATTGCAAGTGGACGTTTATCTTGAATAAATAAGAATTTGATGTTGGGGCTCTTAGATGCGCCAAGGCAATTGGCACGACGGAAGTTGTACTCCGTTTCATTCTGTCAAAAAAATAGTTTTTCTTGAAAGTTGCTATTTTTGCAAATATATGTGTTTCGAGCATAAATTAAGTTTTTCTCTTGGCTGAAAGAGTTTGCTGATGGATGTTTATTATTTTACAAAAATATCTTTTTTTGTTTGGTTTGGGGATTAGGTTAATATTAGGCAAGTTGATTTTTATTTTATTTTTAACAAATTTAGGGTTTAAGAGAAAGTGTCTACATCCCCGTTTATAGGCTATCTTTTCTAACATCCATTTGTGGGTCTATAAATGTTACTTTGGGGATATTTTGTGCCGTTTCTTAACCTTGTTAGTGTGATATTATATTGCGTTGCTGAAATTGTTCATGTTTTTGCCCAGAGAATTGGAAGTAGTGCACAAGAGGAAGTCGAAACATCTGCATGTGATGCTACTGCAGGTAAATCTGATACAGGTACTGGTTGGTTCTGCATTGCTATTTTGAGTTATTTGTTTTGATAATAGTCCTTTGGACTGCAGAGTTTGAATCCCAAGATACTTTATATGATGAGGATGAGGGGGAAACAAACACATACGGCATGTCAATAGCCTTTGAAGGTACCAAGTCTTCAAGATATGGTCAAAAGAAGCGGAAACACTTGACACATGCATATGGTGTGAGATCGTGCGAAGTAAGCTCCGACATATTGCAGATGCAGTATGTTGAAAATAAAGTTGTGTCGCAACAATCTTCTTTAGCAGTGAAGCGGCCAGGCGGCAGCCTTAATGTGTCAATTCCTACAAAACGTGTCCGAACTGCTTCCAGGAGAGTTATCAGTCCATTTAATGTAGGAATGCCTGGATGCATCCAGATACCGAATAAAACAGATGCTTCTAGTGGTGATACCAGTTCATTTCAGGATGATCAGACTGCTCTGCATGGTGGATCGCTTGCTACAAATAGCTTGGAGGTTGAATCTGTTGGGGTCTTTGATAAGCAATTACCATTCGACTCTGCAGAGGTCATGACAAAGCATAAGAAGAAGAAGAAAGCAAAGCATCTGGTATGTTATAGAGTATGATTTTATATATATTTGCACCAGTCGTGTTTTGTCTAATTTTAATTTACTTTGGTACCAATCAGCAGAATTCTGCATACGAACAGAGATGGCAGGCTGACTCAAACTTTCAAATGGAGCAGGTGAATTCGCTCACCTCATTTAAACATTACATCTTCCTTCTTTGCTTTGTTTTTCCTTTTTCCTTAATTGTTGGAGACAACAAAAGATGCAGTCCAGATGCGCCTAACCTTTCCGAGGAATGCTTCCATTTGTTTATTTTGAAAAATAGTCTTCCTCAGCCAAGGAAAACTTAATACTCTGTCAGTGGGCTTGTGGAAAGTTGTGACTATAATGAACAAAAAGTTAATAACGCGAATAAGATATTTGGTTGAAACATTAACTGTATGATTTGACTATCTAATTAAACTCATTGGAGTATATTTCTTATTATTTTGCAGTTTGTGGGGATTTAAGTTGCTTACTTCCTTCAAAACGAGTTTTTCATCTGAATGTGATAGAAATGCCCAGAAATTAAAAAAAAAAAATCCTTTTGGAGTTCCCATTTGACCGATGAGTGTAATTTTATTTCCTCCAAAATATGTTAGCAAAAATTAATTTCAAGTGCCATTCTCTTTACAGTTTCAGAGGGATAATATGAAGAAGACTCATCAACTTGATTCTAATGGCAGCAGTGGTAAAGCTTGTTTCCTTTCGAGTTTTGAGCCAATGGTGATGTTCAGTACTAATTTACATTCTTTGTCACTTGTGATGTATTTATATATCATATTTGAAGGTTTATTTGGTCAACCCATGATGAAAAAGCCAAAGATTATGCGCCAAATACAAGATAACTCATTTGAGAATATTGCTCCCATTGGTGGGTCTGCTCCTTCTCCAGCAGCCTCCCAAATGAGTAACATGTCCAATCCAAATAAATTTCTTAAAATGCTTGGTGGTCGGGATCGGGGTAGGAAACCAAAAGTTCCTAAGGTATGTCTCTACTCTGAGCTGCTGCCCCCTTTCTACTTTTCTATTATTGATTCTTCACTCTGTGGCACAAACCCTGAAGTTCAGCATCTGCTTTCTATCAGATGTCTGCTGGGCAGTTGGGTTCAGGAAGTCCATGGACACTCTTTGAGGATCAGGTTTATATATATATGTATTTCACGCATAAGCACTTACTGAACACATCTTTTGAAACTTCAGATGTGGTTTTTTTCTAGTTCTTGTAAAGGTCAATATGTGCATAAATTGTATTGAGAGTCTGAAACTTTGTAGGCGCTTTTTGTCTTGGCACATGACTTGGGCCCAAACTGGGAGCTCATAAGCGATGCTATTAACAGTACTCTGCAGTTCAAGGTAAGATTATTTAAAAGTTGATGGATCTCTTCACTAATTTATTGTGATTTATTTTCTTTGAAATTTTGTTCTTTTAAACTTCTGTCAAGACAATTATATACTTTGTTCCATGTAAAGAGCATATTTCGCAAAGCTAAGGAATGCAAGGAGCGCCACAATTTTTTGATGGATAGAACTTCTGGTGATGGGGCAGAGAGTGCTGAAGACTCTGGGTCCTCTCAACCTTATCCTTCTACGTTACCTGGCATTCCCAAGGTACAATGTCTTTTATATATTTTTCTCGTAATCTTATGTAATATGATAGCTATTGTAAAGGCGTTGATTTTGTTTCATTCAGGGAAGTGCCAGACAGCTGTTTCAGCGTTTGCAGGGGCCAATTGAGGAGGAGACCCTCAAATCTCACTTTGAGAAGATCATCATTATTGGGCAGAAACAGCAATCCTGTAAAGCCCAGGTACTTTTATCAAATTCAATGTGATATTGACTTAGTTGACCCTGGGTGATATGGCTTGTGACTTTCTTATTCTATGATGCCTGAACTTGTTTGGACCCTAAGCTACTTTTGATACTAATTTATGGAGATTTTGGTATGGAATAGGACTGCGGTACACCATAACATGGAGGTTCTGTGATTGAATAGGACTGTATGAAATTATACGTAAAACATGCTTGTTCCTATCATTGCATGGCCTGCATGTTATCTTGAATGCCTCAATGAATATTGGAGCTGCACGTTTTGGCCTAAGTTTCTCAATCTTAAATCATATAAATATATTGCAGATTCTCTGTTGAATTGCTGTCTTATATTTGGCTGTATATAAATTTTATGTTATTCTGTTCACAAGAATTCCTGATTATAACGATCAAAGGTTTTAGTTTGGCAAAATATTATATCAATTAGGTATGGTGTGATAATGTGATCTTTGAAGGTAAACCTGTGATTTCACACTAGAAACTCTTTTTTGGTGATTTTTCTCTGCTTAATTCAATACTAATGTATTTTGTCTCATTTTATCTAAAGGCCGGTTTATGTTATTTTCTTCCAGTATGTGTTTCAAGGTCCAATTTGATAGTAAAAGCATTAATGATGTAATCCTTTTATATTACTTCATTTCCACTGATTTAGGTCAATCTCTTCCTTTTGACCTGTCATGGCTGGTATTTCTATTAGTTTTCCTAACTAATAAAATCACACACCTTTTTCTTCATCTTAATTATGATATAAATATTAACATGATCTTTTAACAATGATAACCAGGATCCCAAACAACTCCAGCAACCTCACAGCTCTCACACAGTTGCTCTGTCCCAAGTTTGTCCCAATAACCTGAATGGAGGGCCCGTTTTAACGTAAGATTTTCTATTGATTTGATTATGAGCTTCTTGACAGTGTTTATTTATGGTGGAAAAATTGGGTAGTTGCTCTATTTAACTGATGATTACTTACATTCGTTTTCTTTTCTCTGAATTCTACACTTGCATCTTTGAAGCCCTCTCGATCTGTGTGATTCCACCATTGCTGGCCCTGAGATACTTCCTCTTGGTTATCAAGGGCCCCATCCTGGCGGAATAGCCATCCCAAATCAGGGTACCATGACCCAAATGCATCCTGCAGCACCTGGAGCCAGTTCTGCATTGCAAGGATCCCCAAATATGATGCTTGGCAATAATTTTTCGTCATCGCCAGGCTCACTCAATTCTTCTATGAGGTAATGAGGTGTTGAGGGTTCAAAAGCTTATTTTGATTTTGGTATTGTTTCTTGATAGTGTATTTGCCTTTTAGTAGGGATGTTAGGTATGGGGTTCCTAGATCTGCATCATTATCAGCTGAGGAACAGCAGAGGATGCAGCGGCACCAAATGATTACTAGTAGAAATATGCAACAAACCAGTCCTTCTGGAGCTCTTCCAGGAAGTGATCGTGGTGTTCGTGTTCTTCCTGGTGGCAATGGCATGGGTTTGGTGGGTGGTGTTAATAGAAGCATGCCAATGGCAAGACCTGGGTTCCAAGGAATTGTTTCACCATCTATTGTAAATTCTGGAAGTATGGTTTCCCCTGGTGTGCCACCAGCAAATATGCAATCTGTAGTAGGCTCTGGTCAAGGAAACTCAATGTTGAGACCTCGTGAAGCTTTACACATAATGCGGGTATGGAATTTATTCATTCCCAATCTTACTTTTGGTAATTAGCCTACATTCTGCAGAAGGTTTGGAAATGTATTTGGAGAGGATTTTTGAAATAAGAAGCCCTCCCCCACCCCCACCCCCACCCCCACCCCCCAAAAAAACAGTAGTACTAGAATAATATAAAATTCCATCTCTTGCAAGTTTTTTCGCCTTTAGAGGCAGATTTATTGCTTGGTTGGTTGATGTGCTCTTAGGCTGTACTCCCACTGGTTGGCACTTTAGTAAACTATTGTGCATTTAGAATCTGAAGAGGAGTTGAAAATAGTATATTTTTAATAAATATGGACTTCAAGGCAGGTTGTTGACTGGGATGGATGTTCCGAAATGAACATTTCTTCTGTGATTGTCTAGAGAGTGAGGGATGGACGACCATGTTAAAACCTTCGAAAATAGTATATTTTTAATAAATATGAACTTCAAGGCAGGTTGTTGACTGGGATGGATGTTCCGAAACGAACATTTCTTCTGTGATTGTCTAGAGAGTGAGGGATGGACGACCATGTTAAAACCTTCGAAAATAGTATATTTTTAATAAATATGAACTTCAAGGCAGGTTGTTGACTGGGATGGATGTTCCGAAATGAACATTTCTTCTGTGATTGTCTAGAGAGTGAGGGATGGACGACCATGTTAAAACCTTCATAAAGTGTGTGAGTTTGTGATTTGGTGCTTTAATGTTACTCAGTTGAGAACGATATTATCCGATTTATACAAAGTACTTTCACATAGTATTCATAGTTCTTATCGATTCTATCCAGCAATAGTAGGTCAAGCTTTGATTTCAGTTGTGAAGTGTCCTTGCATCGTTTGTCTTTGAGTTCTTAAATTTCTTGGACTGTTGGCTAGGCTCCTAGAATCGGCATGCATGCAGGAATGGATCTTAGTATGGATTTCTTTTAAAAGGGTTCACATGGAATAACTTTTCCAATTACTGGTTTTGATATGTGAAATTTTTGCATAAAGATTTTGTATTATGAGTAAAGTCTTTTTGGTAAATTTCAACACCATTTGTTTCCATGCAGTGTGTTGTTTGACTTTGAATAGCAAGAGTCAGTTTTTTGTTCTATTTCTTTTTATGGATCCCTATATTTCACAGTTGCCTGTGTGCACTTTCAATAACAGATAATTATCTGGTCTTGTAGCCTGGCTTGAGTCAGGATTCACCGAGGCATTTGATGGCGCCCGACGTTCAAATGCAGGTCTCACCAGGAAACAGCCAAGTGCCTCACTTTGGTGGGTTGAGTTCCCCTTATCCAAACCACACGGCCTCTCCAACGGTGTCCTCGTACCCTCTCCATCATCAGTCATCACATCCAATATCTCCTCAGCAGCCTCAAGTCCTTAGTTCTCATCACCAACATTTTCAAGGTCCAGCAAATCATGCCCCCACCCCCCAGCAACAAGCCTATGCAATGCGCCTGGCTAAAGAGAGGCAGCAACAGCGTTATCTGCAGCAGCAGCAGCAGCCACAGCAACCGCAATTTTCTGGATCTAGTTCTTTGATGCCACATGTACAGTCACAGCCTCAACTTCCTATAACGTCTCCTGCACAAAATAGTCCACAAGTTCAACCTCAAGCGGGTTCTCCACCAGTATCACTTTCTCCATTGACATCAGTTTCTTCAATGAATTCGATGCCTCAACACCAGCAGAAGCATCAAACACTGACTCAAGGAGTCGTACGTAATGCACAAGCTGGTGGGAGCGGGTTAACTAATCAGATCAGCAAGCAACGGCAAAGGCAGCAACAGCAGCTCTCACAAGCTAACAGGCAACATCCTCAGCAGCGGCAGCAGCAACCACAAGCTCAACAGCCAGCTAAGGTTGCAAAAGGAGTTGGGAGAGGTAATGCTATGATGCATCAGAACATCCAGGTTGATCCTTCCTTAGTAAATGGGGTTTCCACAAGTTCAGAGAAAGGAGAAACAGAAACACATTTAATGCCGAATCAGGGCTTATATACTGGTTCGGCACTAAATACTGTGCCGCCAACAAGGCAATATGGGTCTTCGCACTCTTCTAACCAGTCCCTGCCCCAGCAAAAAAATTATTCTGGCCAAGCTGCCTCATCGACCAAACATCTACATCCAATGACTTCTCACTCTGATAATAGCAGTCAAGGTCATGTTCCAGCAGGTGCTCCTGGTTTGTCTTCTGGCCATCAGTCTGTTTCATCTTTGGCCATACCTGGTTCAAACCACCAACCGCCACCATCCCACCAAAAGTTAGTGAATCAAAATCAACCGGCTCTTCAAAGAGTGCAACCAAATCGCCAGATAAATTCTGATCCATCAAATAAACCACAAGTAAGAGATCCAGATGCTGACCAACACCCAACAAGCAGCTCTACTGAGATGGATGTGAAGACAACACTGCCTCAGACTACTAATAAAGCAATCAATGATGTGCAGGTTGTCTCTTCAGCCAGCGCCCAACAGTGGCATGCTTCAGAGTCATTATTGGATTCAAATGCATTGAATTCAGAAACAAATTTGAGTTCCTCAATGTCGATACTGCCAAATTCTGGTGAATCAGCTTCTCAGGTTGACCAAGGATTTGGACACAGACCATCATCAGCCAGCTTACCTTCTGATAGGCAGGATATTAGTGCACAATGTCAACAGCTACAGCAACAGCAGCCATCACAACTACTACATCCTAACTCACCAGTGCCCCAGAACCAGCAGCCATTGCCGCCACTACATTCTCAGCAGCAGGGGCAGCCAGTTCAAGCAGGGAAAAACAATCTGTATGGTAGGTCCAGTGACCATAGATTGGAATAGACGATGGATTTTGCGGCGATAAATGGTGCTTCCCATATCTGGTCAGCATACCCTTGACACATCAGTGTACAGGTCAGTCCTACCTTATTTCAGTTTCTAAACGGTACTTAAATAACCTCTATTATGAAAATTGACCATCAAACATAATCTCATGTACCTTCCTGTCCTAGAAACTTTTTAATCTAGGTTATCAAAAAAGAATGGAAAGGCTGGAATATTTTAATCTAGGTATCTAGAGATAAAAGCAACAAAAAAGAATGAAAATGAAGGAAGATGAGAATATATATGGATGGTATTTGGTTGGGTCAAGAGCAAGTTTGCCAGAATTTTCTCAAGCTCTGAGACACAACAGATTGAATCCAGTAGACCCACTCTAAAGTTTTATTTATTTATGTAATATATTAGTGTAAGAAGTTACTTTCTAAGCGTGGGGAAAGTAAATTTTTTGCAAAGAGCTGAATACTTGCAAATTCATATGTGCATATTCTTATTTTGAGAGCATATCTTTTGTGTTTTACTTCTAAACCCTCCTCAGACCGGCTTACAGCTTACAAAACTATCCAATGATGTACGGCTTTGATCCCGTTTGTCATCCCTAATATTTTCCATTTTTAGTTGTACTAGTTAACTTTTCATTCGTATCTTTTCTTCAAAGGCTCTCTCTTTACTCTCACATTGTTATGCTAATTATGACCTGCATTTTTTCTCAGTGAAGCTTGTGGTCTTTGTAAGGGCACAGAAAACCGACATGTTGTCCAAATTCGAGGGTTCTCTACAGAGTGTGGAGTCACTGGGGGGTTCAAAATTTTGGGAAATACTGTATATTAGAATTGCCCTAGGGCTTCGGGTAGATAGAGACGGATATTTTAGATGTAGGTGTACCGTGTACAGTGCCCCGTCTCTCGGTTCGTTTATGCCCCGATCATTATTCTGCTCAGTTGAGGGTGCCATAATTTGTCTGTCACCTGCATAGATTAGTCAAGTATTGTTGCCCCCATCTTAGAGGGTTATTCTCATTTGTTATGGCCAAAGGCTGTGGAATTTTTGTGAATATTAATTTGTCTTGTTGTGTATACTCTAGTCAGAAATGTTTGTCCAATATAGTGATCATATCCACGCTTCTTCAGCCTTTGCAACTTCTGTATATTGATTCTATGATGCTAAACACTTTAACTATACAGAATTCAAAGATCTATGCTAAATTTCCACGCCTAGAAATGCACTTTGCTTGAATTTGTATTTTTATAGGATGTCATAATATGTAAATTGCATTTATTATAGTTTTAGTTGAATATTATTAACTAGTAAAGACGTGTGATATATGAGATTAATCAAAATAAATCATTTTCTATGAAAATAATATAAAAATGTAATGCATTTCCTGTCAGAAAAATTTGAAGAATATTTTTTTATATAAAGGAAATGTCTTTATTGTGATTTAAAATGTATTTTGGGAATAATATTTTAACATTTTACTAAAAAAGATTTAAGTTTACCTTTTTAAACGGATACTTTAATTTTATGTTATCTTAAAATCAAATTAAAATCAAAATAAAATCAAAATCTGTAGGATAATAAGGCATACATTGTTTTCTAATAATTTAGTATTAACATAAATTAACATTATATATTTCATTAGTATTTTCTTCATGTAATAATATTAGGAAGCACTTAACAAATGTTTTTTTTTTGAAGATTATTTTAACATATACTTTAAGCCGAGTGATTATAAAAATATTTTTTTAGAAAAGCAAACATAAGTAGATTCATTTCTTAGTCATGGTATGTTTAATTTTTTTCTCTATTTAATGATTATTTACTTGGAACTCCATTATATGCACTTAAAATTGATATTGTATTTTGCATTTAAGGAAAAACCATAAATTCATTTAAAATTTCATCTTCTCTAATTTTATTTGTTTCAAAAATTTTAATTCTATTTTTGTATATAATAAATGAAATCATATTAATTAGAAAAATAATAAATATTATTTTTTTCAACATAAAAGAAGGTGAAAAGTAAGTCAATATTAATTATTGACGGAGTATTAATAATTTAATAGTTGATATTCATGTTATATAGCACATAAAATGATTAAAAAAATGATATTAAACATAATTGAGTTGATGTTCTAGTTTAGATGGGAAACCAAATTAATGTAAATATACATATCCTTGTAGGTTTTCTTTAATATATATAAAGATTAAAGATCTATGAAATTATGATATATGTGGGATCATAATTAAAGATAGTTACATATGGTTTTCGTACATACTTATTAACTCATCATAGGTAGATTATCACAACTTTATATATATATATATATATATGTATATATATATATATATATATATATGTTATTAATTGGATTGGACCATAAAATTTTAAACAAAAAGTCTAATTTTCCATTTGATTCACTTAGGTCCACCAAACTCTGATCCCAACTATAAATTTTGTAGATCAAAAGAATTTGAGAGAGTTAGGCATAATTAATATTAGATCATAAAATCTTTTAGGTGTAGCACACTTTAATTTATCCCAAACTATTAATTTTCAAGATTGATAGAATTTAATGATTTAGGCAGAACTAGTATAAGAGCATAAAACCTTTTCACCAAAAAATTAAATAAATAGATTAGAGCATAAAACACCTAAATACGGTGTTACAAATATATACATAGATTAATTAGGGATCCTAATTTAATTTTAAATTTTTTGCAAGGCATCTTACCTTTTGTCATATATAAATTTCAAGATTATAGGTACAGACGCTTATAACATCTTATTAGTTTATGTAGTTGATATTTAACAATTGTTTTATAAATTTATGAGCTTTTTGAATATTTTTTAACATATTTTATTTAAATGCAAAAGTATAATAATAATTGAAGGTTTTTTTTTAATAATTAGACTGACGTTCTATTAGTCATAAAGTGGACGACAAAAATAATTATATTTTGAGAATATATTAATTTTCCATAAACAATGAAATTACAAAATTATGATAAAACAATTCAAGTTGATTTTGTCAATTCCATTCATGAATTTAAACAAGCCCAAATATATATATATATATATATATAGTGCAATTCAAAGCTTTGAATTCAAAGTCCATTTTGGGCCATTCCATTTCCCATTATAATACTATTTCTTTTATTTATTTATTTTTAATCGCATTCAGATACTGTTTTCTACTTAGCTTGACTATTTGGTATTTATTCTCTTTAGTTTTTCAAATGTCAAAATAGTACTATATATATATATGTATATATTAAGATTAAAGAATCATAAATATAAATATCCTAAACCACTTCATACATTTACTGATTTACACTTTGTTTAGTTTTATTTCGAAGCAATTACAATTTTTGCTCCAAAAATATCAAATATTTGTCATAGTATTGAATTATTTTACACTATATTAACTACAATAAAATGATATTGATAAAATAACTACAATTTAAAATGTTTTACAAGAACTATAACAAAACAACATTAGCAAGATGTCTATATTAATTAATATTATATTTAAAAATTATCTTTAAAAATAAAGTCTTCAAAAAACATCTCACCTTTTTTTTTTTTCGGAATATATTTTCATCTTCTACTTAAATAGACTCCCACCATCCTACAAGACTATTCCATTTCTGGTTTCCACAAAAATTAAAAAAATGTATGTAATAAAATTGAAAATTCATATTATACCCTTCTTTAATATTGTTAATTAGAAGATACCTTTCCTTTCCACTGACATAGACTTACACCTAGAATCATAATTTAATTTTTATTTAGAGTATAAATTATTTTTCATTTGACTGAAATGTCCCTATTCATTCCACTTCGTTACTAACATATTTCATATTACAATGAAGTAGTTCCATAAGGATAAAATATGAAAACTGCGGAAAATATTTATATTTCCAACCACATTTGTTGTATTTTATTAATATGTGCAAAAAGAGTTGTGGTTGATACAAATGAAGTAGTAATAAATATAGATGATGAATCTAAATGAAACATCAAGTATAATAATTATTTTTTTAAGAAAAACATCAAGTGCAGTTATATCAAGAAAACAACATTAAATACACATTGAATTACCCTAATATTTTGGACATGAAAAAAGATAAATAGATCAATGAATGACCACATTTCTCATATACTTATATTATATAAGTATATTATATAATTTATTTCACAAATTAAATTAAATTATATAATTGATAATTGACCAATCTTATTAAATTGGATTTGTAAATAAATTTATAAAATGTATTGAAGAACAACCTTAATTAAGAGACTAATTTTGATTGGGAAACAAATCCTTCTCTCACCAACCCCGCCTCTCAATATAAATCTACCTTGATTCACTCCACACCCCTCAGCACCCCCAACTCTCTTGGATCCCTTTTGCAGAAGAATTCTCGAATTTGAGCTAATTCAATTCTTTGATTTGCTTATTTTTTATTTGCAATCAACCCTTTTCCAATGTCTAAGGTTTTTACTTTGGCTGAGGTTTCTCAGCACAACACCAAGAAGGATTGTTGGCTCGTTATTTACGGCAAGGTAATGGACAGATCATGATTTCTGTCGAAAAAGATTAAATCTTTGTAGATTTCATTATCTGGGTCGATTCAATATTGAGCATGTTTGATGGCCATGATCTGTTCTTGAATTGGGCTCTTTGTTGATTGTAGCTGATCAGTTTAATTGGATATTTTCAATGGTTTTTTGTTCTTCATTATTCGATTTCTCTTGTTTGGATGTTGTAGAGGAAAATTGAATGTGGTACTTGTGGGCATCAGTGTTATTCTAGTGCCATGTTTCATCAGATCTTGGATGTAGCTTTTGAGAATAGTATTGTTATATTAGCAGTTGAAGGTTCAAGAGTTTAAAAGTAGAAATTTAGATTTGATTTGCAAGAATCTGTTTCTTCTGTTGAATTGTCTATGTAACTTGTGTTATTCACTGCTATTATTTTGTAAATGTATAGATCGATGCATCGAGTGTAGCATGTACTCCGTTTTGTGATTTTCGGAAAAACTTGGTTCGTTATCATGTAATCTTTAATTCATTCTTGAGATTGTGTAATTGGCATTATGATTAGGTTATCCTTGTAGAAAATCTAGCTTTAGTGCCATTGGTGTATCGCGTTTCAAATTGATGTGGGATTTGATGAAACGGAGACAATGATTACTTGATGCATTGAGGAGAATAGGCTTTAGTGTTTTGTGTATAATGAAGCCTTGAAGATTAAGTTTATTGTTTATATAACCATGCGTGGAGTGAATGATTTCAGTGCATCTCTTATAGAAATTCGGCTGTTTTGTCGGTCTTCTTTTCTTGAAAGCTTCCATGGCCTTTACATTTGTTTCCGTCTTTGCTAGTTCTACTATAGAAAGAGGGAATCTTTAACGAAAGGGTGTTGTTATAATTTCTCAAACTAGATGGTCTTTTATTACACAATTTTTTTTTTTAAATGAGTCAAAGGGAGTGGAAATAAGAGAGACAATAAAGACTAGAAAACTTATGTGATCCAGATTCAAATTCTGATCATCACTATTTGCACATTTATAAAGGCGGGATACCACTTGAGCTATAATAAAACTCAGAAATGGAGCATCAATGAATTAGAGTGTGTGATTATATGCAAACTATGTGTTATTGTGTCGTTTCAAGACATTTGTATTCATCCTCATTAAATCCTTGTGAACAGGTTTACGATGTGACAAAATTCTTGGACGATCACCCAGGTGGCGATGAAGTCTTATTGACTTCAACAGGTAACAACCCCCCCTTTTCCGACATCAACCTAATTCACTTCCGACCAACGTTTATATAAACCTTTGTGGGTTCGTTTCTTGAAATAATTGCAGGACAAGATGCAACTGACGCTTTTGAGGATGTTGGGCATAGCTCAACTGCAAAGGCGATGTTGGACGAGTACTATGTTGGTGACATCGACTCAGCCACCGTTTCTAGTAAGACAACACGCCCGCCACCTAAGCAGCCTCAGTTGAACGAGGACAAATCATCGGGTTTCTTGATCACGCTTCTCCAGTTCTTAGTTCCCCTTCTTATCTTGGGCCTCGCTGTTGGCGTTCGTTTCTATACCAAATCTTCGGCTTGAAATTAAGCAGTGTTTAGAAATGGCGTTCGATACTTTACTATAATTTGACAGATAGCAAAGTGTTTCTACTCTTGTGCGTGTTTCGTGTTTTATTTCTTGTACTCTTCAAGAATATTTTTTTATCTTGTCCTCTTTCTTGATGATCTTCTTATGATTGCATTCATAGATTTGGTTATTCTTGCTTTTGTCTTGATGAAGCCCTTCTTGTTCTTTAGTCCAAGATTATTATATTGACAATAATCCTTGTTTATGTTATCCAATTTGGAATGATTATAATCATATTAATTGATTGGAGAAATGGAGATGATTTTTTGTCATTGATAGCTCATCTATATATTTATACTTGCTCTAATTCCTTTTTAATTTAGGTATCAAACAATTTAATTCTAGACTACCCCTAACACTCAAATTGCTAGATCAAATTCAAAGGGATGGTAATTATTAAGAAGTCTAAATTGTAGGAATGATTTAATGTTTATACCAATATGATTTACATGGATCATAGGATGGATATGCTATGTAGCATTCTATAAGATTGTGAGACTATCAAGAAATTATGGATGTAATTTTGTGAAATAGATCAATCTACAATTTATAATTTACAAAATAGAAATTGATTTGTAAAAATGGACTTGAGCTGTGGGTAATGAAACTCGAACTCAAAAATTATAATTGTGAGATGGTTTTATATAAAATTTTGTGAGAAAATAAATGTTATGATCATGAGAGTTTGACTTATTTTGTTTTACTTTAGCTTAAAACCTTAAAACAATTAAGTTGTGTATGCATTATAACATTATACACATTCCATACCGGGGTTGTAAGAGAAACAAAAACTTGATTTGATTTTAAATTCAAATTGAAATATTAAGTTTAGGATTCGAAAAATCCAAATTAGAATCCAAATGTGAATGCTTATTTAGATTCGTATGTTAAAAGGATACAAACATGAATACTATTATATTTTAATTCGAAAATTAGAAAAATTCTCGAATCTTTACATGTATTTGTGTAAATAACTAATATGCAAGACTCTATAAACTTATATAACTTTATTTATTATATATTATATTTATATAAACCACTAAAATTATATATATGTATTTACATATATAAACAACTAAATGATCTAGGGCTTTAAAATTTATATTGCAGTCTAATCAAACTTCGTAGAAAAAAAAATACTGGTGTGAAATTTTGAATAAGAATATTCAATTTGATTCAAATATATTCAAGCAAGAACAAATCTTTAAACTCAAACAATAAAAGAATAACAATTTTCAAATATCATGACATATTGATATTTCATTCAATCCTATTTTTTTACAACTTTATTCTATAGTTCTAAACCTCCATCAATTTACATAAAATCTTTATACTATTTTCATAATTAAAAACGACTTGTAATTTGGATCATTTCAATATTGGGGTGAATTAGATAACTATGAAAACTAAAAAAAAGTGAGCAAATGAAATGAAACTACCCCTTGGAGAGAGTCAAAGAGCAAATCCAAATTAAAGAAATAGAGAAAAAAATCTTAAGAAGATAACATAGAAAGATAAAAACTATAGTTAAACCTTGCATGTCCCAATTAAAAAAAAATTAAAAAAAAAAAATTGCATGTCTACATGCAATGTAATAGGCTAATAATAGCAGCAAACAAAAATGACCATACTTTCATCTTCAAATTGAATTAAACTAAGAAAGAATTCATCTAATCATCAATTCTCAAATATATATATATTCAACATCATCCAAAAACCCTTGTAAATCTCGCCATATTTTGTCACAATTTGATAAAAAATTTGCTATAAAGAAATCATTTGAGGACTTATGAAGATCCCCTTGTCTGATCCAAAACAAGAAATGGGAGTGTTATCAAGAAGCAAGAAACCAAGAAAAACACAGAGCAGTGCTTTCCTAAAGGTGGTGCATCCACGTGGATATATCGAGATATTTCGCGAGCCCATCTCGGCAGGCGAGATTCTAACGAGATATCCGAGGCACTGCATAACCAGGCCGGACTTCTTCGAGTTCCCATGGATCGTTGTACGTCCTGAATCGGTGCTTGTACCCGGGGAAGTCTTCTTCCTCGTGTCCCACAAGACTGTGGACAAAGTGTTGAAGCAGAAAAGACAACATCATCCTCATCCGAGTAGTAACGAAGAATGTTGTTCGAGTGGAAGACGAGAGCATGATTCCGAGAGTAGAAGCCTCTACAGATCCTCGTTTTACGAGTCGTGGAATGAGATGCAGAGGAAGCTTCTCCGCCCTTATGATGGCCCGCTCGACTTGGAGATTGATGATTCACCGTTAGAGTTGCAGAGAGTTAAGTCGTGCTTGAAGAAGGCGGATAGTGATCGGAAAAACCTCAACTTGACGGTCAGATTTAGGACCAATGGTGTTTAGTATATAACCCTGTTTTTGCAAGTTTTCAATGTAAAAAAAGAAAGAAAAATCACTAGTTTTGCTTTAAGTACCTATGAGCTATAGTAAGTGTGTATTTGGGCTGCCCTATGGTCACCATTTTTGCTCGTTTTTGGCTTTCGTTTGTAGCAAGAATGTATAAAACTCAGTGTTGTTTAAGCAAATAACAGACGAAATTATGTACAGAGTAATCAGGAGTCGAGGATCAAACAGCAGACGAGAGATATATAAAACATATTCGTAGAGTAGTAAGTATGGTTTGCTATGTTGTTTGTGTTAACTTAGAGTCGGAAATTTGAGAGTGCTTGGAAGGGGAGGTTGATCCCCGCGAAGAGGAGTGTGCAAAGAAATTGAGCTTAACGAACTTCTTAGAAAACGAGCTCATGAACTTTCTAGAAGACGACCTCTCCAGGTTCCTCTTCATGTAAACGTGATCCTTCTCTAGATCGTTTAGCCTCATCCGCATCCTCGCCAGCTCGAGCTTCAAGTCCCTATTCTCTCGTCTCAGAGAAGCGTAGTTGTCTCTGGGAGACATGGCGGCGCTTCTAGCTCCACTGTTGATTCGCCATGATTGGTGGATCGGCTTAGGATCCTCGTCTGGATAGGATGAGGTGAACAACGAGTTTCTAAGCCTCATCTGCTCGTAGTATAACACCTGGACTATTGATTGGATTGGAAGGCGGTCGTTTTGAGCTGCGTGGGCCCCGGCTTCCTGTGATAGCTTCTGAAAATCTATCAGTTTGCACACCTTTCTCTTGTCACTGTCTGATAAGCCTGGATGAGCCTGTCAATAAAACGAAGAATTCAGGGTCCGTTTGGATAGCTGGATTTGAAGAGCAATTTGAAATTTATGGTAGCAAATTCATCGATGGTGTTTGGATAGATGTAGATTTGAAATACATCACTTTCACTTTGGCTGGATTTGAAATCCATTCATTTCAAATCCTGGATTTCAAATCACTCTATCCAAACACAGCCTATGAATTTAAGTATCGTATATTCAGAATGAATGATGAAAGAAAGGGAAAGAGAAGAGAGGAGTTACTACTTTGAGGTAGATATCAATGGCGCGATAGAATCCATCGTGGATGGTTCGTGCGTGAGGTGGCAAGGATTCAGCAATGGCAACGAAGATATTGAGGTTGAGATTGGGATCCGGAGCAATCTCAGCAAGATAATTGTCCACCATTTTCGAGACCTTGAACAAGGCGGTCTGAGACGGGGAAGACGGGAGGCTATCCGATTCAAACATCGACTCGTCTTCCATGTCTTCGTCGCTGTCATCATCCTGCTCGTGACAGAAGTTAACCAGTATTCTCTGAACAGTTTCGACATCAAACAACGTATCGCCAGCGTGCCTAAACGAAGGAATCAAGAGATCATCAAGCGTGGCTATGTCCAACTGGGACCCGATCCTCCTCTCGAGATCAAGCCTAGACGCGACCGAGCAATCCAGAATCACCGCGCTTCTCAGCATACCGAACAGAAACGTAATTGGAACAGCGAATTTCTCGACTGGGAGGAGACTCACTATCGTCTCCACGACAGCCTGTTCGTGTCCTGAAACATCTCCCCTGCCTTGTGTCGATTGATTGTTATTGTTCCATATGCTCGACTTTTTAATCAGCTCCTTCTCCGCATAGTTCACTAGCGATGCCCCGATGCTTTCGGGCCTAACTCCTCGGCATTTTATGGCTGTTATCACTCTCTGATACAAGCCAACACCGAGCACCGAAAGATCCTCGATCCACCAATCGCCTTCGCCTTTGCTTTGCTTGCTCATGTGAAGCCTCCCCGAGCTGCTATACTCCAATCGTGAGAAGCTCGACGCGATCTGCTCCACACAGGCTTTCGAAGCTATTGCATCGATGCAACGTGTCACGATCTGAAGCTCGTCCGCGAGTGGTAGGAGGGTTTCGCATTGGTGAAGAACTTGAACGCACAGCTCGAGGCTTTTGCAGGCAACACTGTCGAGATATTCTTCGGATCTCGAAGCAAGATTGTTGTCCGAGAACTCTTCGGTCATTTCTAAGTAATCGGACACGCAGCAGAGTTGAGCAACGTTCGCAGACGTGATCTCGAAGTTGATGCCGTAGCAGAACTTGGCTGCTAGCTCGAATGACTCGGCGCCACCTGGTAGCCTAACGAGCTCGATTTTCGACACCTCTGATTCCCTGTGTTCTGCCACCAGCTTTCGCATTCGCCCACTCCGAGACACGAGAGGGAACTGTGATTATCAATAATTGTTCTCTAGTTAGATGTTATATAAGTAGTTTTGATCATTGTTCTATAAACACAGTTTCTTCCTGTCAACCATATTTACAGTCAAGAAAAGACCTTTGATTACATAACAAGAAGGGTTCAATTTGCAACCTAAACATTTTTTTTTATCTGATTGCAACCCAAAGTTTAGAAGTTATTCAAAGTGCAACCTAAACTTTTTTTATCGGCAACTCTTCTGGCGAAATGCACAACACGTGATTTTTCATAAGGATAAATTTGTTATTTCAAAAAGTTGAGGTTTCAAATGAAAAAATAGTCGTACTTCAGGTTGCAAATTGAAAAACGGTCATACTTTGGGTTGATTTTTGCATTTAACCAGAACAAGAATTGCACCAAGAATGCAAATGTTAAGAAGATAAAGAGGAATAGAGAGAGTATAGAAATGCAAAGCTTGACCTTATGCAATGCGAATGTAGCTCCATCGACTTCGATTACTATATCACTCGGAACATCTCGGAACACCCTAAAAACGAGAACAGAGCTTAGAATTCTAATACGAATTCAAACTAACATCACTAAACTGTAAAATCAAGAATCAATGAAACATAAGCCATTGCTATGGTCACTAACAAACATTGATCAAGAAAACTTTGCATAATCGATAACTAAAACTGATAGAAAAAGTGAATTAAGAATGAAGAAGAAACCATTCGCTGCAACGTTGACTCGCACTCTTGGGGAGAGGCTGGTGGTGGTGGTGGTGGTGCTTGTCCATGGAAGTGCGACACAAGAAATCGAAGATCGAAGAATTGGAAGGTCTTGGGAGAGAAAACAAGAATGTGGGGTTAATGAAAGAAGCTGAGGAGAGAGACAGAGTGAGAGTGAGAGATGTTCCTGTTGGAAGAGTTCACTGGCCATTTTCGTCGAACACTTTGTCTGCAAATCATATGTTGTCCAAAGCATTGGGGCCTTGGTGGGTCATGCTTAAAAAAACCAACTTTATTACACGCCAATTTCCAGTTTTATTACATGAGTTACATTAATCGGGTATATAGCATGAATAAGATTGCAAGATTTTTGTGCCAAAAATAAAGGAGATGAAATTCCAGAAAAAGCAGTAGGAAATGTGATAAAGAAAGAATGACAAAAAAAAGGAGAAAAAGGGGGAAAAAGGTAGTTATTTCTGTTGACATTTTACTCTTTGTCCCCTTTGATTACCCTTTGTCACCTGTCTTAATCCTAAATTGTCTTTTCTACCCTTCAACTTTGTCCTATTGTATGTTTTTAGACACACATTTTAATTAGATTTCATGTTTATGTGTAAATGTAGATATACATTTTAATTAGCACTACAGTTCATAGGCCTAACTCGAAAAAAATATACCTTTATTTTAATAGTAAATTCAATCAAACTTTTGGAATTTAATAAAAAAAAACAATGACCTTATTTATACCTTACCACTCGAATCATCGATTAAGTTTTCGGTGATCAAATGATGATTTATTTTACAGTTTTTACAATTCGTTTATCATGCTGCCAATATTGGTATGACTGATGAGTTAAATGCGAAGTACATTATAATGCAATCAACAAAAAATTAATTGAAATTTCTTTTTGAAAAATATAATTAAAGTAGTGCATTTTTTTTAATAAATCCCAAAAGTTGGGTTTAGTTCTCAACCAAAGTAAAAATGTCATGATTTTGAGATTTTATCTCATAACAATTCTATATATTTATAATTCTCACTTAAGGTTTATTTCCTTAAATACATGTGTTATATGTAAATGTTTTGTGAAATAAAGTATCCCTTACATTGTTTCTATTCTATAAATAAGACAATTTGAAAAAAAAACAGAAAAAGAAAAAGAAAAAGAAAAAGCAAGGTAAATTAGAAAGCTCTTGCAATGATTAATATTCAACATTTAAGTATTTAAAGGGGAAGTCACGTTTTCAAAAGAAGAATGATTGAATTGAATTGAATTATTACCTTAAGCAATTAAGCATAACAATTGGCATCATTTTCTCTTCCACCACCACCTCCACTCCCACTCCCATTTTCCCCTTTTCATCCAAATCTTTAAACAAATTTATTATTATTTCCAATGCTTAGGTCAACATAAAAAAGGGAAGAAAAAAAAAAAAATTCTTGTAGAGACACATTCATGTGGGACCCTAATTTTCTGAAAAATAAATGCAAAGTTACTAGAAAATTGAAAATACTACCCAGAGTAATTTCAATTTCGATCTGTTAGGTCACATGTGATGTTTCATCTTATATATAATATCTTTAAATTAGTGATATATGTGTGATGGTTATAATGCAATATAAGATGAAATGTAAGGAGCAGCGGCATGAGATCTCATCTTTTGAGAATTCATTTTTACGTATTTATGCAAAAAAAAAAAAAAAAGGAAAAAAATCTGATCTTTTACTAGGTAATAATCACTGTCAAAAATTTATAGATGGGTCACACTAAATAATGGCAAAACATATAGGTAATTTGATCACTCAATTTATGTTAGAAACGAATTGTGACACTAAATTTTAGCATGCATTGTACTAATTAATGATAATACCTCAATTATTTTAATTTTTAACTAATATATTTATTTTATACTTGAAGACCAAATATTCCCAAAAATAGTTGAGGATGTGAACAAGATATAAAGACAAGAAAAGGATAAAGGGTGGGAATCTAGGAAAAAGAATGATGATATTAATGATGAGTATTGTGTAGAGCCTAGCCGAGGCTGGGGCATATCATGTAGTGAACATGTCATTGACACCCAAGGGTACTTAAGTCTTTTGGCATATTGGAGGAGGGGCAAATATGTCATTTAATAAGTAGCAAATATTGAAGCCTAAACAAAACAATATTGACATGCCATTTCTAAATAAAAATAACCATTATTTTTATTTAAAGATATCCACTAGGAAATGTTAGAATTAGGCACCTTTTTTTTTTTTTTTTTTTTAATTTTAAATTTAGCATATACCATTTATTTATATGGTATGACTCCAATAAAATATACTGCAATTCTCATTGAAACCAAATTATGCAAATAATTTATTGTTCTTTTATTCATATCTCTTGATATAAATTAACCAACATCAAACTCCTAAATAAAAACAAATGATGGCTCATTCCTAATTTTGATTCTTATTTTAACTGTCAAACAAATATTTTTTTTTTTTTTTGATAAAATAACTAGCTAGATATTTCGTATTGATATATTCTGGAGTTGATTTTGTTCGACGGTTTTTCTTTAAATAAAATAAATCTCTCAATCACTATTTGACCATTTTTTAATTTATTTTTTTTTTAAAGAAATTATCTATTCATTATCAAATCCCAAAAATGTTGTTTCGCAAAGCAAAAAAAAAAAAAAAAAAACTAAATTGTTACTATTGTTTTCGGTGGTGGTAGTTACATCATTTTGTCTTCTCTTTCTTTTTTTGTGTAAATTAGTCCATTGCACGCCTAGTCAATGTTGGAGTGTAATTATGTCAAGGCATCACGTTTTTATGCTATGTTTTCAAAAAAAAAAAAAAAAAAATTGATGTGATGTTTTTACTTTTTATTTAGGTGTAATTGTAAAAAAAATAAAAAGTTATAATTTGACCAAAATTATAAATTTAATACGAGTTTTCAAATTTAACAAAAGAAATCTCGAACTACTTATATATTTTTATAATTTGAATTACATATATCATTTTTCGGCAAAAAGAATGGCACTGAATTTTGTACACTTTGAATGTCACATTAATTCAAAATTTAGAGAAAATATGCATCCAATATGTAAACAGTCACTAGAAAACATTTATCATCTTTCACTGGAAAATGGATGATGATTCAAATGAGAAAAATATGTCAAATTCCTGTTTTTTTTAGTTGAATTTGAAAATTAATACTACCTCCATCCCGGCTTAACTTGCCTACTTTGACCGGGCATGGAGATTAAGAAAATGCATTTGACTCAAATGGATATGCACTTTTTGATGACATTTTTGTAATAATATGCACATCAAATCAAATTATATGCACTTTTGGATGACATTTTTGTAATAATGTTGAAATATAGGAATATTAATGTAAAATTTTTTTTGTCATTTATGGGCTGATAAGTTAAGGTGGGACAAATCGAAATGACAAGTAGACAAGTTAAGTTGGGACGGAGGGAATATATGTTATATTGTAATTTAATGAAAGTTTTTTTTTTCCTAGTTAGAACTTTTACTTGTTTATTTATTTTACATCTCCTATGTATAGAAGTGGTAATTCTTTGAATCTATTCATTTGGGATGATGGTGTTCCCTTATGCGGGCCCTACCCTAAATTCTAGAGGGTGATTATGTGATATTCGTTAATGATGTGATTCTATACACATTTCATAACTTATTAAACACATCACATTTCTATAAAAATGAAAAATATACAAATACAATATTTGAGATGTATTTAGTAAGTTTTGTGGTGTGTATAAAATTATCCAATCAGAGGATATGTGCCATCTGTCAAAAAATAATAATAATAATAATTAACTCTTTTTTTTTTCTTTCCAAAATGACATATGTCACGAATCCATCAATATTAAATGATTGAGTGACACTCCTGTGCACAAGGTGCAACAATACTGTTATATTATATGAAGTGATACTGTTATATTAATATAACAGTATCACTTCATATAATATAACAGTATTACTTCATATAATATAACAGTATCACTCATATAATATAACAGTATTATTTCATATTAACAGTATCACTCATATAATATAACAGTATTACTTCATATAATATAACAGTATTGTTGTGCACAGATTTGGATCCGTGCACCTTGTGCACAAAAGTTTTTGCCTAAATGATTAGACATATGTTTCAAAAAACAATATATAAGACTCTATATTCTTATATTTAGAGAACATCAACAATATAAAAAAGATTCTGAATTCTTATATTCAATTCATAATTAATTAACTATTAATGTGTCAATGATTAAATAAATTGATATATCATAAAGTTGATAATCTAATGTTATCGTTTAATGGACCCAAAGTGGTGGACGCAAATATTCAAACAATATGTGAACTAGGCTTCGGCCCAATTGAGAAGTTAGTTTTGGTTTAAAAAAAAAAAAAAGGCTTAGTAGTATATTTTGGGCCTATAGTCATCAATATAGATCAAACGATCGGCCCATTATGTTGTTGTGGGGCCACTATGTCAACATTTTGGGTTAAATAGAAATATCCGTTAAAAATAAATATTGATTTATGGAATATTTTTTTATTATTTTGGATAGAAAAAATAAAAGAAGATTTTTTTTTTTTTCTCTCTTTCAAGGAGGAACTATATTTTATTTTGTATCTAAAAATGTACTCACAAGATCATGGTAGATTCTCTTAATTGTCTGAAGAACAAATATGAAATTGAATATTCATACTTCAATTATTTTGCCTTCTTTTTCTTATTTTGTTTTCTTTTTCTTGAAACTCACATGTTTTAGTATGCATAGTTTGTATACATTGAAACTTAAAACAAATTAGTAAATTGTTCTCACATCTCAAAAACAATATTTTCTTAAAATAAATATTCATTTTAGGAAAAATGGTCAAGAATAAGGTTGTAACATGATATATTGATTGTGACCACCTAAATCTGTGGCTTTAATTAACAATTTTAACAGTACCATACACTCATTATACAATTATGGCAATGTTAATGTCACATGATGTATCAAATGATATTATAAATATGAATAATAATGTATTTTAATATTGATTTTTTATGAAGTGAGTGGAAATTAGTTTTCTATGTCTCTTAAAATAGATAATCATAATTTTCAAACAAATTTTAAAAATGTACCATAAATGTTCTTCCTATTTTATTCATGCACATAGAAATTAAATTTCTCAAAATTAGCAACTAATTCATTATTAATTTCAAAGTTGAAGTGTGCTAAATATTTAAATCAACTAAAGAAAAGTTAATGATCTTAATAAAGAAACTGAACTATATTTGGCCTAATTCAAATGAAAATTTAATATTTTTAATGGGACTTTGAAATTATGAATTTAATCTAAGTTTGACTATAACAAACGGTAACATCGATTCTATATTAATTCCTTCACAAATATAAATATATAGAAAAATAATTGAAATCTAAAATGAAAAACTATTTAAAAATCTTCTCGAAGTCGTGAAAAAGTCCAACTTAAACACGTAAATATATATATGAAAAAAAAAAAAGCATTAAGGATTGAGCTCCACCCCATTACCTCACTCACAACTGCCTCTGTGCTGTCTTTTTTGCAAGTAATTTCGCATTTTTCAGATTCCAATTATTGATTACTCGAGTATGGATTGATTGCATTTCAAGAACATCTCTGGGTCTTTTTGCTTGGATTTAAAGGTGCAGTCTTTGAACTTTTTCTTGAACCGATCTTGTATTTTGTTCGAATCTCTTTCTGGGTTTTGATTTTTATTGTAGAAAAATGTGTTTTCTGAGCTTCTTGTTTTGAATTTTTGTAAGGATCACTATTGGGTCTGATTTATATTATTTATTTTTCTGTGTTTTGTCTTTTTTTTTTTGTTTTTGTTTTTGGGTATTTGTTTGGGGTTGTGAGGATTTTAGTTCATTTTGATGTAGAAAAATGAAAAGAGAATGTTTAAGTTGAAATAATTGATGTTTGAAATGTGAACATGAATTTGGATTGTAATTTTCCGATTTTGGAGTCTATGATTTGAATTATTTGCCTGTGGTTAATGCTGTTCAATTTAGTTCTAAATTTTGAAAGATTCTACTTTTTATGTGATTGAAATGTTTCTTGTGTAAAAGTTTATTGTGGTGGATTCTCTGCTGAAAAACTTGTTATTTCTATATTGGACTAGAAAGGTAAAATGTCGAAGTAAAATGTCGAAGAATCGAATATTTTTTTTTAAATTCTTTATATTATTGGTAATTCTTTGAGTCTTTGTTGTCTTATAGTTGCATCTCCCTAAGTGGAACGTTTATGGTGTTAAGTTTCTATAAAGACATGTTTTTTAGTCAGATTTGATTGGTTTATTTGTGAAGAAACTTTTCTCTTCGTGTGTGAACTAGTCGGTAGTTTCCTTATCTGTATAAGTGTATTGCTTTATCGATTTGTTTGATGCTATAGCTTTGTGTACACCGTTTCTCTTTCGAGAAAACAAGGGTGGTGTCTCTTAGTAACAATATCCGATTCTTGTCTAAATAGAATAACATAGAATCGTAGATTATATCATCAAATACTTCTCTGTGTATATCACATTGTCTGTTCTCCGAAAAGTTGTCCATGTTAACAGTAGTTGCATTAGTTTTGATTGTTATGATCAATCATTTGTTGTGACAATTTCTTTCTTACTTAGAATAATTTGATGACATCAATGTTAAGTTTAAATGAAATCTTGTAACTAATATTTGAGTGTAGTTAGAATCTTGGATTTAGATCAAATGGCTTGTCATGTAATGTTTTGATTGTTACGATCAATTATCGGTGAAGGGTTGCGATATACAATTACGTGAAAACATGTGCTCGATAAACTTTGCAGTGCGATTGGGAAACGAGAGATAGTGTATGAGATCTTAATGGATTCCGAGAATGTGGAATATGATAGTGCATCGGAAATCGTGGAAGTCCGAAGGTCTCCACTTCGGAAATTCTCGAACGTTAATGGTGCGAGACACGGGATAGCATCAAACACTGCCGTGCACGAACTACTCGAATGCCCTATTTGTATCAATGTAATGTACCCTCCCATTCAACAGGTAAATTAGTCTTCTAGAATTCGCTTTTCTCCTACTATGTGTATTTCGTCAACTTAAATAACCGAAGCAACTATTGTTTAGGCTTTCACTATTATTTAACCGTTTTTCCTTTCTAGTGTCCAAACGGGCATACTCTATGCTCGAAGTGCCAGGTTAAGGTACGTTGTTGCCCGATTTGTCGTCACGAGCTTGGAAACATTAGGTGTTTGGCGTTGGAGAGAGTTGCGGAGTCACTTGAAATGCCGTGCAAGTACCAAATTCTGGGCTGTCAAGATATATTTCCGTATCATAACAGGCTGAGGCACGAGCAGAATTGCACGTTCCGTCCCTACAATTGCCCTTATGCGGGGGCCGAATGCCCCGTCACTGGTGACATCCTGTTTCTCGTCGAACATCTCAAGAGCGATCACAAGGTTGATATGCATGACGGTTCGACTTTTAACCACAGATATGTGAAGTCCAATCCACAAGACGTTGAAAATGCTACATGGATGCTCACTGTAAGTCAAGGATAAAAAATTTCTCGTTTCTATACTGGTTATGTGAAAAAATGAAAATATCGGAGAAATATCATTACAGCCCGTTTTGTATGGAAATATCAGAAAATATCGGCGATATTTCAGGATATTTTCATCCATGGTTCCCACGTTCTGACCCTTTTGGCCATTATGTTCGTTTCTGATTACAAATGACAACGAACAAATAGCATTAACTCATGCATTTCTACCTTCAAAATCTGTCTTCAGGTCTTCAATTGTTATGGCTATCAGTTCTGCTTGCACTTCGAGGCGTTCAACCTGGGAATGGCACCGGTTTACATGGCATTCATTCGTTTCATGGGGGACGATCATGATTCTCGAAAGTTCTGTTACAGCTTGGAAGTGGGCACAAATGGCAGAAAGCTGACATGGCAAGGGATTCCGAGAAGCATCCGTGACAGTCATGCAAAGATTCGAGACACCATGGACGGACTAATCATTCAACGAAGCATGGCACTCTTCTTCTCCGGAGGCAACAAACAAGAACTCAAGTTGAAAGTCGCGGGACGAATATGGAAAGAACAACCCTAACCACTAACTTTTCATTTATACATACATGTGAATGAAAAACTCTGATTCTTGGTTATCACTCTCTTTGTTTACTGTAAATGAGCTGCATAAATTAACCTTAAAGTTGAAGAACTGATGCTTGTGTTGAAGGAGCTATGCTTAAATTTTGGTTTTCCATATATATATGCAAATGTTTTTGTTAACTATTTTCTCCCATCATTTTCAAGCAAACTCCAACAATAATATATTTGACTCAGACTGAATTTATTTAAATTGCCAGGCAAGCATTTTATACCTGGGGTGGCAATCAGGGTGGGATTCATGTTGGGACATGATACTAACAATCCCAACACAATCTAAACTCATTTTCATTTCGTGTCAAGATTCCTGATCTGGAGACGAATCCAAGTTTTCGCCGGTCAATCGGACCTGATTAGTTTGATATGAAAATTATAAATGTATTTTTTTCAAATTTTCGAAATGTAATTACACCTTGAATTAAGAGATCTTTCTGAACTAATAAAGAAACCTTGAATTAAGAGATCTTTCTGAACTAATAAAGAAACCTTAATAAAGAAATAAGGTGATAAGTTCACAGAATTACAATTTACAAACAAATAGTTCTCAAACAATCATCATTATTTAATCAATTGAATGTTTAATTTACAAGAATTACCTTACACATATTATATGAAATAAAAAATAAATAAATAATAGGTTTAGCAAGTCAAACCGTGGGTTGATTTGAACCCAATCCATTATGCTTTCGTGCCAGATAAAGTTTGATCAGTTTTTAACCCTAAATCACTGTTTTTGTGTTAGATTTGTGTCGCTGCGAAACCTGACACCCTATTTTATTTGCATTTTAAATCTTATAGTAGAAAATTGATTAACTGAAAACTCCTCAACAATGTTTTGTTTTTTCTTTTTTCTCCCTTAAATAAGAAGAATTGAACTTCAAAAGTCGTGTTAAATAATATAGCGACTTTACGTCAAAATATGTATTGCAAATCAAAACATTTAAACTGAAAACAGAAAGCAAGAGCAGAAGCACAAGGGAGAAGATGATGGTAAGGAATCTCTCTCCTTCAAGGCTCCGAAAGCTTCTCTCTCCATTTTCTCTCACTATCAATGGCAATACATACACAACGCATGTATCTAACAACCTGCGTTCGTTAATCGTCGATCGTTCGTCCACTTTCTGCTACTCCCAAAACCCTGCTAAAACCCTACCATTTTTCTTCGTCGCAAAACCCTTTTGTTCTGAACCTGTAAAGAACCAATCTTTTCCCAATTTGCCTCTGACCCGTGATGGAAATTACGACGAAGCCACCGAATCACAGTTTCCCATTTGCCCTGGCTGTGGTATTCAAATGCAGGATGCTGACCCTAAGCAACCTGGGTTTTTTGTTAAGCCTTCAAAGAAGGGT
The DNA here is from genome assembly GCA_946896805.1 of Scutellaria galericulata. Taxonomy (NCBI): domain Eukaryota; kingdom Viridiplantae; phylum Streptophyta; class Magnoliopsida; order Lamiales; family Lamiaceae; genus Scutellaria; species Scutellaria galericulata. Next base: position 509,138 of record OX335787.1, on the reverse strand, counting down.
ACTAACTACAAGAAATTGAAGAAAATGATTGCTATCACAGATGAGTCTGAGATTTCAGATTCTGTAAAGAGGGGATTCGCGAATGAGATTATGGATGTTGAAAGAGGTGAGTTAGTAGACCAAGTGTTTGATGAAATGTCTAAGAGTGGAGAAACGGCTAGTGAGAAGGCTGTTGTTTGTTCTAGGTGTCACAGTTTGAGGTACTACGAAAAGGTGAAGGACCCGACTGTGGAGAGCTTATTGCCCGACTTTGATTTTGATCACACTGTTGGGAGGAGGTTGATGTCGATAAGTAAGGCTAGAACTGTGGTTTTGTTGGTGGTGGATGCCTCTGATTTTGATGGTTCGTTTCCGAGGAAGGTGGCGAGTATGGTATCCAAGACAATTGATGAGAATGCACGGTCATGGAAGGAAGGGAAATCAGGGAATATACCGAGGATGGTAATGGTGGTGACCAAGATTGATCTTCTGCCTAGCTGTATATCACCAACTAGGCTTGAGCATTGGGTTCGTACACGGGCAAGGGAAGGTGGGGCGGGGAAGCTGACTAGTGTGCACTTGGTGAGTTCTGTGAGAGACTGGGGAGTGAAGACATTGGTGGATGATGTGGTTAACTTTGCAGGGCAAAGAGGACACGTGTGGGCGGTGGGCGCTCAGAATGCCGGAAAAAGCACATTGATTAATGCTATTGGGAAGTTTGTTGGTAAGAAGGTGGCTTATGTAACAGAGGCATCGGTGCCTGGGACGACATTAGGAATAGTGAGAATGGAAGGAGTGCTTCCTGGGAAAGCTAAGTTATTCGATACTCCTGGCCTCTTGCATCCTCATCAGATTTCAACTAGGTTGACTGTGGACGAGCAGAAGCTGACTCGTATCCACAAGGAGTTGAAACCAAGGACGTATAGAATCAAGGTTCGACTTCCTTTTTGGAGATTGTTTGTGTTGAACTTGATGTTCTGTGTTTGATTACTTAGGTTTTATCTCAACCTTAAGATGCTGAGAATGAGTCTGATACTAATTGGTTGTGTTTGCATCGTTACTGATTTAAGTTTTCTCCAATTTTATGGCATCTCTTTACTGTTCGAAAGTAGAATGCAGAACAAAAGAGAAACTTGAACTTTGCTACTTTGCTATCTCTGATGATGTATATCAATCTGTGGTCTTTGAAAATCAGACGTGAGATTTTGGTTAACGATTTAAATTCTTATCCATAGAACACGCTGAAGTTACACATACGTAAAATTTAGATTGTAGAGTAAAACTAAATACTTAGGTGACTTGTGCATTATTGTTTCAAATTTACTTAATGCTAAAACAATTCGGGAATTCTGCTGTCTTTGTTTTGAGCAAGACTATTGCTTGTTTTGCTGCGAAAAATAAGGTTAGACATCATTGTAAGATTGTCGTGCAACATGTATTTGAACAACGTTGTACTATGTGGTGTTGGCAGGCAGGATATTCAGTTCATATTGGTGGACTATTGAGGTTAGACATCGAAGAATCTTCAGTAGATTCGATCTACGTTACAGTATGGGCATCTTCACTGATTCCTTTGCATATGGGGAAGACGGAGAATGCTTGCATGATGTTGGAAGAACACTTTGGCCGTCAATTGCAGGTATCACATAGCTCATTATCGTTACTTATTCAACCATTCTATTTACTATTTACTCTGTAGCAATAATGCCTTGGCAATTTTACTTTTCAGCCTCCAATAGGAAAGGGGAGAGTTAAGGAGCTCGGGAAATGGGTGAAAAGGGAATTTCGTGTCAGTGGGACCACGTGGGATTCGAGTAGCGTGGACATAGCTGCTGCTGGTCTTGGCTGGTTTGCGATTGGATTGAAGGGAGAAGCAGTGTTAGGCGTTTGGACGTATGATGGGGTTGATGTGATTCTACGAAATGCTTTGCTACCTCAAAGATCGAAGAACTTTGAAATAGCGGGATTTACAGTGTCGGAGATCGTGTCAAAGGCCGATAGAGCTAGAAATAAGCAGCATCAAAGCGTAAAGAAGAGGAAAAGCATCAGCTCGACAAATGATGCTGCATCTGTTGATGCAGATTTGAATGCAAATGACTCAGCAACTGCTTCCAACTCTTCGTGTTGATCCCTATCAGCATTGAATGTCGATCTTCGCACGTTTAAGCTATACTTATTAGTTGGAAGTAGTAAGAGAAGGAGAATGGATTCATATTCAAGTAAAACATACAGCACCACATCTTTTTATCACAGTGCCTTTGTTCCTCTCTTTCTCATCATTCTCATATTTTAAATTTTTGCAAACTTGAGTAAGGTGTGTTGCTCTCAAGGGGAGACTACTTGTTTTTTGTCATTTGTAAAGGGGTTCAAAGTTCAAACTAGGGGGGAAAGAAGTCTTGTGTTAAATAGGGTAGGCATGTTTTTGGTTGCTAGCCATAGTATATCAAGAAATAGAAAAGGAAAAATGCATTGTTTTTTCCTACTATTATTGTCCCCTTTTTTATTTTCCAACTTTTTGCCACTTCAAACTTTTATTTTTGTCTTTTGTAATATGTTTTCTATATTTGTGCTCTATGTATCTTCTTCTTCTTTCTTATTATTCTATATACTTAAAAAAAAGAAAGAAAAAAAGTGTGGAAATAAAAAATAATAAATTTAAAGTGCAGTGGTAGGGGGTGTGAATGAGATAATACAATTTGTGAGTCATTCAGGATTGACTCGAAAAAAAATTCTGATTCGCCTTGAAAATAATCGAGTCGAGCTCGAGTTTAAGGAGCTTTCGATCTAGAGCTTGAGTATATTAATACTTGGCTCGATAAACTCGTGAGTCAATTCAAGCTCGAGTTTATCGAGTTATTTGTCAAGTCGAGCATTAAAAAAATAAACTCGATCGAATTTAAGTCAAGCTTGAACTATGAGTTTTAAAATCGAGCTTGAGTTTGAGCACGACAATACTCAACTCGGCTGGTTTACACTCCCAAGTGTGAGAAATGCAAATAAATAAATAAATAAACTAAAATTTTCCTAGAAAAAAATAAGATACTTTTCACACATGATAGAGATCATTGACATTCTTCATATGATACCAGGCCAATAGATGGTGCAGTTCATGCTATTCTTTATTTTCCCACAAGTCCAAACCACTTATTCTCTAGATATTTTCAAGTAACCACTCGGATTTATTCCACCACTCAACCAACTTTCCATAAAAAAACAAAATTTACATATCCATGTAATAGACTAATATACATTATTATATATTATTGTTTATAAAGAATTAATGTGAGAGTGAAAGACTATATAATAAATATAAATTAAGTAGATGAACTATTTAAACATCTATTTAAAGAGGTAAAGACAAAAATTATAAATATATATTAGTGTTATTATGAATGATGATAGTTGAAAGGGGAATTTTTCAAAACCTTTCTATTTTCTATTATTGGATCATTTAATATAAATAAGGTAAAAGAAAATTTGAGTTAGCGAATGCAATAGCAATGGAAGCAGAGAGCAGAAAGAGTGGTGAAAATGGTGGTGATACCAAATCTCTTCTGTTGGATGGGTGGAGCCGAGGTGGCAGTGGGCGGCGTAAAAGCTTTAGTCGCCGGAATTCTGTGAATTCACTTCGTACCGGTTTCATTTCCCGCCTGCCCGATAAGGTCCGGTCAGCTCTTGACCCTGAGTTTCCTTCTCTTGTTGATCTCTCTGCAGTTCAAGGTTTAACCGAAGGTGTACAATCTCTCTGTTTATGATTATGCTGTTTTGATTCGCCTGAAATTTTGTTTTAGAACTGGATTTAATTGAATGTTTTGTTGAAATCCTGTGAAATGTGCGCTTGAGTTGCAGTTGAAGCTTATTATTAATTCATAATCTGATAATCGAGTTGATTCCATTATTATAAGTTCATTCATGTAGAAGTTTAATTGTTGCTTGATTGTATTTCTGTGTAATGAACAAAGCTTAGCTAAGTGAAAATAATTCAGAGTTTTGAGTTTGTTTTTCCTTTTTGTGCATTTGTATGTTGGAAATTGCAAAAAGTTTGTTGCTAAAATGTTTAGAAATCTGCTGGTAGTGGAGGATCATAAAATGGTTCTAGGTTGTTATGCTCTTTGTGGCATGTTGAAGAATTTTTGTGTTTGTTTATAGGAGAAAAGGATTATTACGAAAGACAGTTTGTTACATTAAAGTCATTTGAGGATGTGGATTTGGTGGTGTCGTCTGAGGGCTTAGATGAGGAAGATTTAGAAGAACAAGCACAACATGAGAGAGCTATGAGGATATCAAATTATGCGAATGTTTTACTGCTCATATTTAAGGTAAGATGTCACTTGTCAGTTTGAATGTTGTCTTGATCAATAACTGAAGAGGATTGAATCTGACTTGTTTTCTGTTATTTGAGAAGATGTTGTTATTGATCACTTGACGAAAACATGATAAAAGATTGCCAGGTTCTTTCCTGAAATTGTCAATTCATGGAAGTGTGCTGTTTGGTTTGATCTTTTTCTTCCTGACTGATTACGTTCATTTTGCTTGTGTTAGATCTATGCCACGGTAAAGACTGGATCACTAGCCATTGCTGCGTCGACCCTGGATTCCTTGCTCGATCTCATGGCTGGGGGGATACTTTGGTTTACCCACTATGCTATGAAAAATGTTAACATTTACAAATATCCTATTGGGAAGTTGAGGGTGCAGCCGGTTGGCATCATCGTCTTTGCTGCCATAATGGCTACTCTTGGTATGTACTACAATGTCCATACCTTCCATGAATGACTCTCAATTCATTTGTATATACTTTCTTTGACTAATTCATTTATTGGATAGCCAAATAAGTAATGACTTGTCATATATTTCACAATCTTGGCTGTCTAATGCAACCACTGCACGTCTTTTTTAAGAGGAAATATACTCATTGGAAAGGAAAATGAAAGGAAGATCTAGTTCTACTTGTTTGGAAAATTCCCTACCATTTGACTAGAGATGCTTCAAATTCCCCCCTTGATGAACATATTTTTTTCCTTCTTGACGAGAGTTTTGAAGTATTATACATTTAATTCACACTAGCTTTCAGGCTTTCAGGTTTTGATCCAGGCGATAGAACAACTTGCTGAGCAAAAACAGACTGAAAAAATGACTCCAAATCAGTTGGTATGGTTGTACTCAATAATGTTAAGCGCAACCGCAGTAAAACTTGCTTTGTGGTTTTACTGTAGAAGTTCAGGAAACAGTATTGTCCGAGCGTATGCAAAGGTATCCTTCTAAATTCACCATAAAACTTCTTATGTAGCTCTTGTACTTGCTTAACTTCTCTGGCATTACTTGGCAGGACCATTATTTTGATGTTGTAACGAATGTAGTAGGATTAGTAGCAGCTGTCCTGGGTGACAAGTTCTACTGGTGGATTGATCCCGTTGGTGCAATAATCCTCGCGATTTATACAATTACGAATTGGTCCAAAACCGTTATAGAAAATGCAGGTGTGATGCTCCCTGTTATTCTTGTTTTCATATATCATAAAACTTGTCAGCTAGAATTATGTGTGGACATGCTCTGCTGAGTATAATTGTAGCAATCATGTGTATAAGCATCATCTTTTCACTTACCTAAGCCTATCCTTCTTCTGACTCAGTGTCACTAGTGGGCCAAACAGCACCTCCCGAAATATTGCAGAAATTGACGTATCTTGTGATTCGGCACCCTAAGATCAAGCGTATTGACACAGTCCGTGCTTATACTTTTGGAGTTTTGTACTTTGTGGAGGTTAGTGTTTAAAAATTCACATTAAAGTAGTAATGTGGGTTCCATGATGTGTATCGTTTTTTTAAGAAGTAAATAGATGGGGATGTTTTGTGGCATTAGGTTGATATAGAGCTCCCAGAAGATATGCCACTAAAAGAGGCTCACACCATTGGAGAGAGTCTACAGATGAAACTCGAAAAACTTAGTGAAGTCGAAAGGGCGTTTGTTCATTTGGATTACGAATGTGAACATAAACCGGAGCACTCTGTTCTCAGCCGCCTGCCCAACAGCGAACCCTGAACTCGATGATGCAAAATAATCTCTAGGAAGCATCAAACTTAAAATTTTATGTATCAAACTGATGCTCATTTGTTTTCATGATATATAATAAAAGCTGTATGTATATTCAGTTTTGTTTCAAAGATTTGTGAGTGTGTTTGCAGATATGTTAGTCACACTAATACAATGAAAGAGTGGATTGTGATGGAATCTAATTAATGATTCCATTTTGCATCACTAAAATGAAAGAGCCCTATTTGTTTGAGTTGGATCCTCTGTTACACATTATGTTACGTCTCTTATTATAACACGGTTAACACGTGCTATCTTCATTCTTGGTGTATGGGTCCTTCTTCAATCACATCAAACTCTATGCTATGAACCCTAAATTATTGGCTTCATTATACAATACATCTGGTCTATGCTTAGTTGTTTATGAGCTGTAAAGTTCAAAGAAAAAAGGAAACAAAGAGTGGGTATAGTATACTTTTTTCAACTTTTTCTCTCCATTTCTTCTTTATTCATTTCAGTATCTTCTAGCTTAATTATTTGTAAAACCTTAAAAGCAGCTTAGATTCTGCATAGTGCAAATGGCTTATGCTGCTCTTGTTTCACTTGCACAAACACTAGATGAAGTTCTGATTGGTCATTCCTTTGTTGTTCATGATCATGAAAAGCAACAAATTCAATCTCTACATGAGAAAATTGTTTTCTTGTCAACTTTTCCAAGAGAGGCTACCAAATTGGAAGCACGAATCGGAGTTGCAGCAAATCAAGTACAAGACATCCTTGAGCTCCATATTTCGAATAAAATTCTTGGTTGGAAATATGTTTCAGTCTGCAGCTTTCCGCTAGCTCTTCCATCTCCCCTAAATTCCTTGAAAAAGTTATATAGACACTACTTAAATAAAGTAGCGATGAAAGAAATCGATTCCATTTTGAAAGAAGCGATGGAGATGAAAAGTGGGTGTTCAAGTGAAAACCGGATCATGTCAAGTTCATCTACATTACCTGTGCTGAATGTACAAGGCCCGGTGGTGGGATTCGAAAAAGAATTGAGGGAAATACAAGAACGGCATCCGTCATACTAGGAGTTATATAAAGTTGCCGTTGGGAATTTGGAGAATGAGAGAATTAAGGCACGTTATTGTTGATGATGGCTTACTACCTGATCCTTCAACTGAAACTTGTGATCATATTTCACCTCTGCAAAACTTGCACACGTTAAAAATAATACGCCATTTTAGGTGCTCTGAGAGGATCTTGGAATTGATTCCAAACCTAAAGAAGTTGAGAATCATTCATTCGGAACGTGACACTGGGAACCACATAAACTTGAAAAGTTGGACATTTATGCAAAACCATATCATTTCTTCAAGAGGTTCCTGCATTTCCAGTGACATTAAAGAAGTTGACATTGCAAGGTACTCAAATTCCATGGGAATATATGTCAATTGTTGGTTCATTACCGAATCTTCAAGTGCTCAAACTATTGTTTTCCGCTTGCGATGGATCCAAGTGGGAAACAGTTGAAGGACAATTCTGTCAATTAAAAGTACTTGTAATTGTGTCGGAAGATCTTGAATTTTGGGAAACCGAGACTTGTCATTTTCCCATGCTTGAGCGCCTTACTATTCGACTTTGCGATAAGCTAAGTCAAATTCCATGTGATATCGGAGATATACCAACGCTTCAACTCATTGAGCTGTCGAGTTGTAATTCATGTGTTGTGGAATCAGCAAAACGTATTGAACAACTACAACGTGACTCTGGAAATGACTTCCAACTTCATATTTATTCGTGATGAGCTTCAGGTATTAATTATTTCTCTTTTTTGCTCCATAAATGAAATAGCTATTAAGAAGATATTTGGTTTTATTCCCTGCAGTTTCAAGTATTTCCATGTCATTTAGAGGCCTTACTCATTTTTATGTAAGAAAGTAAATAGATACGACCATACTTCAATATTTTGGTTTGATTTAGTTATTAGTATAGAGCCAATGTAATACACGAGTTTTTAAAAGGAAAAAAAAAACAGTTAAAATTAGTATCAACCATAATATAATTTGATTACTATACTATTTGGTTATATATGTTGCATTCATAAGAGAACATAAATATTTTCTATTTATTATACATGTGTTATATCTATCATATTATTCAACTCTCCAATCAATATTCTAACCTTTTTATTTGCAAATATTTTCTATTATATATATATATATATATATATATATATATGTTTTTTTTATTATTCTATCATAAGAGATTCTCAAATTTTCATTTCAATTTTATATATAGTAACAGAACTATTGATAAAAATAGCAAGTCTCATTCTCCTGCCTTTCTAATTTGGGAAATAATTGTGTAATTATTGTTTTATCCTTTTTTTTACTTTTCTTTTGATAAATAATCAAAGGTCATTTTGGTAAATTTTTGATTTTACTTTTTCCTATCTCTAGACTTATTGCGTTGAAATTTTAAAAAGTACATACAAATAATTACTAAATGGGGCATGTATTAGACGTATATTTAGGTTTAGAAAATGTTTGCAATTTATTGTAGAAAATATTTAAGTTGTATTGAGTACCTATAAAGTGTACATATTTATATTAAATGTTTTTTAATTACATACATATACATATATAATCTATTGTGGAAAATGATTTTTTTTTTTCATATTGGTCCTGAGCATTTTTTAAAATATGTATTGATTGTATTAAAGCATATAGTTGTTGTACTGATTTTTTTTATCAAATAATCACTTATGTAAGTTTTTAAATGTTGCATTGATAGAATTCTTATATTTTTTTGTATGATAGATATGATAGATAGATGGTTTGAGCCTTTACATGTGATATGTATTTGAGCTTAGAAGGAATAATTGGTTGGTCTATTAAAATTTGTGGTCAAATATATATTTTTTAGTATCTATTAATTTTCTATATTATTATAGTTTATTTTAAGTCCTACAAAATATATAAATAAAAAAACTTTATTATGTTATGTTTATTAACACTATATGATTTATTATAAAAACTATTTTTTCCATTTTGACTTACTCATGAATGATCGTTAGTTTTTCTAAAAATTGTATAGCATTGTTTGGTCTTCCTTTTCTTTTAAAATGTTTTTTTTTTTACAACAACAATGAGTTGGACTTAGTGCATTATTTTGGTTAATTTTATAATTTTGATTATTATTAATTATACAACATATTTTAACCATATTAATATTTATAATAAAGAATTGATTATATGATTATTTTTTGTAACTAATTCAAAGAATTACTTAAATAATAAAAATATTCATTTTTCAATATTACAAAATGTAAGTGTCTAAGATAAAAAAAAAATGTAAAATAGAGTTATGTAAATTCAGATTTTTTAAATAATTAAATACTTTATATATTTTATATTCATTTAAGCAATTATATTATATTATCAAATATTGAAATTATCACATATCATATAACAAATTGTGCACTATATATTAAAAAAAGAGCTTATTAAATAAGTTATCCTATAATATAAAAATATTAAAGAAAAAGATGGATCTTACTTAATAAGTTATCATAATTTACACTACATTTCAAAACTCTATTTTATACAATGATTTTCTAAAATTATAAAATATAACTTTTAAAAATTATAGAAATATGAAAAAAGCATGTATGTATTGTTTTGAACAATGATTTTCTAAAATTATAAAATATAACTTTTAAAAATTATAGAAATATGAAAAAAGCATGTATGTATTGTTTTGAAAAATGAAAGATGGTATGATTAACATTTATTTATACAACTTCAATATATTATTACGAATTATATATATTACCACAATAATTAAACTGTGCATCATGTGGGTGAAGTACTAGTATTATAAATAACTCAAATCATAATATCTTAACCGCTTCTATGATTTAATGAAAAATACTTCAGCTTCATTAATTAATAAGTTTAGAAATTTCACTAATATTTTACGTGTATTACGAGACTAGATTGGTTGTTTAGTGATTATCTTAAAATAAACATGTCAGTTTAATAATTGTTACAGAATGAACCTGTGAATTTAATAATTGTTACAGAATGAACCTGTGAGTTCAATATTTGTTATGGAATGAATGAACTAGTGAGTTCAATGGTTATTGTGGTGAAATGAATATGTGAGTTTAATAATTGTTATGGAATGAACATGTGAGTTCAATATTTGTTATGAAATGAATGAACTTGTGAGTTGAATGATTATTGTGGGTTGAACCAGTAAGTTCAAAAATTGTGAATCTTGTGAGATATATTGTGATGTATTGCATCAAGCATACCATGCATTGACATAAAATTATATTTTATCAAATGATGTGTGTTGAGCCACAAGAGAATTGAATCGTATTTCTGGGTCATACTTATGTTGGCCACATAATGGTTTGTATACTAAGCTTATGATGGTATATGACAGTGAATTTGCGGTCCAACAAATGTTTAGAAATGAACTGGATGAGTGAGTAGAAATGAATTAGGTGAGTGTTTAGAAATGGATAGACAAGTGATTAGAAATGTATAAGATAGGTGACTGTTTAGCAGTGAACTATACTAGTGATTAGAAATTAACTAGGTGAGTGACTAGAAATGAAGTAGGTCATGAGTGAATAGAAATGTAATAGGCGATTGCAAAAGAGAATACATGGGAATGATGATTTCTGAAGAATAATTTATTATACATAATTTCTGCTTACTGAAATTTATCTCATGTAATTTATGTTTTGTAGGTAATTTTGATGAGATCTAACGTTGTCAACTTACTGGACAAGCGGTGGAGCTCCTACATGGTTTTGAGCACGGGGGTACATAGATGACGACCTGTTGGGTCGGAACTTAGCTTATTTTGCTTTTATTTTGTATATTAAGTCTCATTTGGATATGTTTTGTATTATGTAATCTAGTGCATACTAGTAAGTTGACTTAGAGCTTGTTTATATGAACTTCGTTTGTATTATGTAATCTAGTGCATACTAGTAAGTTGACTTAGAGCTTGTTTATTAGAACTTCGTTTATATGAATGTGAATACGGTATTGTTGGATGTAAGATGATGTTATGCTGTTAAAAAAAAGTAGCAGGTTTACTAGTTGTGTTATATTTAAAATTCATATTATGTTTGATTAAGTAAGTGCAGTCATGTCAATTTTTGTTCTAAAATCTTGAATATTTTGAATGTTGAACTAAAATTAGATCTACATTAATTTAGATTTAAAGAAAATCATTATTTAAAAAGTAAAACACATTTGATGGCAAAATATAATATAACTGTCTAGATTAATGAATCGCTAAAACAATATTAACAAGTTCAAATGAAAATAAGAATATACAATCATGGAAGTAGAATCAGAATAAATTCAAAAAAAAAAAAACTAAAAAGTATAATTTATGAAATGTCGTACATTCGTAGAATTGATGAAAATTCTAAAAATATAAATTTGTCGAGAATCAAATGGAAAAGGTAATAAATAAGACAATAATGTAATTTTATAAACTTTATAAAATATACAATATTAGGGAAGGGTATAATGATATTTATAAAATAACAACAATAAAAATAAAATAAGAGTTAAGACAAACTAAGTATATAATATCTTAAATATGTTAAAATTATAAAATATTGATAAACTTATGGAAAAGAATATTTTAAAACCTTTTAAGAAATAGTACTATTTGTGTGCACCATTTGCATGGTGCAACTGGGCGCAGGTCGGATCCATGACCTTTATGTTATACTTCCTACGTCCCGGAACACTTCGCACACTAAATTGGGCACAATTTTTAAGAAAAAAGGAATCTTTGCTTTTTGATTGAGGGTATAAGAGTCAATTATGTGAGAAAAAAACAAAAAGTAATAAAGTGTTGAGAGAGAAAAAGTAATGGCATTGTATGTAAATAAGTGTGTATTGAGAGGGTAATAATTGTGATAAAATTTGCCATTTTTGGGTGTGCAAAATGTTTTGGTACAAATTAAAAAGGAAAGTGTGCAAAGTGTTGTGGGACGGAGGGAGTATTAGTATAACTTTTATATTATATATAAAGATATTATATATATTTATGTATCTTATAATCTTCGTATTTTGTTAGTAAATTTACTACTTTTGCAATTTCATTAATTTCAAATTTGTTAGATTTACTTCATTTTTTCAAAGATTTGAACAATCTTTGAATTTTAATTTTTTAATAATTCAAATTCTCAATTTTTATGTTATAGTTTCCAAGATTTATTTTGTTATTTTTTGAAATTTATTAAGAAATAGATTATATATATATATATATAAAGTTTAGAAAAAAATTAAATCAATATTATGAGCATATATTCATATTTAAATTAAGGTTGCAAATATTTAAAATTATATATAAACAATAATATTAAAATATTCTGAAAAGTGATGGAAAAAACCATAAAAAATGTTCAATTTTTGAACTACCAGCGCGTGTAAAACATAGTTGTTAACTTTAGCAGTTTAGGGGAAAACATGCAATATTTATTAAATCAAACGTGTAAGTGGTGTATTTCTTTTAGCACAGAAGGAAAACACAGAATTTTTATATCATAAGGGGGTTTGACGCATTTTACCCAAAATCAATCCATTAATTTGAAGATGACTGAAACTGTAAATATTATCAATAACTTAACAAATAAAATAGAGATAATTTTCCTTAATTTTATGATAAAATAGAAATAAGATGTTTCTAAAAAATGAGTAAACATTTATTTGATAATTTTTAACTAATTCTCGATGGAACTTTAAAGAAATTATTGTAATTAATGCAATTATTATATCTTAAAAACAGTACTTAAAGTCTTCAAAAAATTATTTAATAATAAATCATACAGTTATAATATCTCACGTTGTGTTGTACTAATGTAATATGAAACTACCAAAACAAAGGAACAACAAGAAACCCTAAAATCTCTTACAAAATTAGACAAGAAAACCTTCTTCCACATGAGGGACAACTTGCTAAGATTTCAACATGAGATCAAAAATTACATATATGTTAGGTATAGATAAATTAAGATGGATGGATCATAATCATCGTCGAGCAAACAAAGGAAACCATCGTTCGTGCAAGGAAGTATGATGATAGATCATGAACATAAGAACCACCAACAAAAGTGACACCCCGAGTGGCGAACCTCCGACCTTATGAAGCGACTCCTTCTCCGGCAAGTTCATGGAGAAAAGGGAACGATCGTGATCCTCAGCTAGCCAATGGACTATAAGGAGAAGAAGCACTGGAAAAACCATGAGACTTAGCTTGATTTGATCCATTAAGTCAATAAATATGTACTCATAGTTTATGTACCAATTGAAAACCAAGAAGAAGAGGATTATGGTGAGGAAGAAGACAAAGTGTGTTGGCAATGACAAGTAGTGAAGGTATTCATTGTAAGGTGAGTTGTGGTATCTAGCCATCTTGTGGTGATGAGAGACTAGAGAGGGCTACTTCATGTGTTATTTATAGGAGGATTTTTTTTTTTTTTTTTTAGAATTTTCTATTTTGAATATTCCCTCCATTTTTTGAATTAGGGTTGTTTTAAAGTGCTAATCTTGTTGCAAATTATTTATCTCTTTTACTATAATCTGTTTTTCTTCCAAGTGTAAATGAATCCCTATTAAAAAAAATTCTCCTATTATTTGAGGATTAAAACAGATATTATGAAAAATGGAGGTTACATAAATTAAAGTCAGAGTATATTATTACCCAAAACATCTATTATCATATAGTTATAGTTTCAAATTTTAAATATATATAATGTAAAGGAAATGCCAAAATAAAAATAAATTTCAATGTAGTATTATTATTATTATTATTTTGGAGAAAAATGATTTTTTTCATATTAATCCTATGTTTATTGTGAGTTTTATTATAGGGGGAGTGAGAAGAATATATTGTAGAAAAGTGGTGAATATGCTGAAGGGTAAAGTAGTGGAATGTTATCTCCAAGTAAAAGAAAAAGAAAAAGTGATGAAGAATTTTTATTCTTTCTCCTTTTGCCATATTTCATTCTTTATTCTTCCTTTCTCACCTAGCTTAAAATGACATTGTTTCATATATATATATATATATATATATATATATATATATATATATATATCCGTGAGCTTCACAATTCATAATTTAAACTCATTTTCACATTAATTTCAATCTCTATTTTGTGGATTATAAGATAACCTGTCACGAACAAATGTCATTTCTACAAGTCCGAAACTCGTGCAATGCGCAAGCCTATAATACAATTGGAATTTAATTGTTTATCATATGATTCATAACTCACCACTAAATTTGGGTATTTTTTTTCTTTCTAAGAAGGAAGTATGAGCTTATATTTTTATTAGTGTTTGAAACATTTCTTTGATTTCAAAGTTTGGAAAAAAGCATAATTAAGCTTGTAGATTTTATTTCATTAATGCATTATTGTTAGTCTTGTTTATTATTGCAAAAAAACGAGGTTGAAATAACCGCTTTATATTAATTTCTGTGATTTGTATATCAAATATTCACTAATATTCCAAACTATATATACATTTGTAAATTGTGATTTGTGTAATTAACTTCGGTGTGTGAGTTTGGAATCTCATACTACAAATAATATTTTATCGTAGATTCCAATTATAAAAATACATATCACGTATTTATCCATAATAGGGAAAAAATCAATTGTGGCCCTGTTGGAATGGGCGCGGGCCGATTTTGACCCATTTTCGGGCATTTTTGGCCCACCCTCACAATTCCGTCAAAAATCTAACGGAAATAACATGCATTTTCAGGCCTTTTTTGCCCACCCTCACAATTCCGTCAAAAATTTAACGGAAATAACATGTGCGACGCACATGACCGTCAACATTGTATGTGTGTTTTGACGGTTTTCGTTAACCAAACTAACGGACAGGGCTAAACTTGATGATTTTTTGGTCACTTTTAATACTAGGTGCCAAAAATGGCCCGTGACATTTCCTACAGGGCCAAAAATGAAATTTCCCCATCCATAATATCATTTTATGTGTTGTCTGTATTAGTAAAGTTAATTAGTGTGTGTATATATAAATATATATGTATATATGTATATTAAAGAATAAATATAATTTAGAATGATAGACCTCACCTAATAGAACAAAAGATAAACAAGATTCACTCCACACCAAATAAATAAATGATAGAACAGTATATATATATATATATATATGTTTATATTTATATAAAATTAAGGGGATCGAATAATGATAATAAAATATGAATAGTTGTTTACATATGATAGGTGATCTTAACGAATACTATATTCGATAAAATACTTTAGGTATATCTATACATAATTTATATTCCTTTCGATCTTAATTAAATAAGTTATCTTCAATCTTTTTTCAAATCAATTGTCTTTTTAAACTTTTATACAACTTTAGTCTAGATTATTCAATCATTAATGTTCCATGTAAATTTCCTAAATTTGAAACTATAAACATCTACATTTTTTGCTAAATGTATTTTGATTGGACCCAACACAGATTTGATTTTCTTTTAATTTTTTGTTCCTACAATTAACAAATTAATATTAAATATATATTCATCGGCCTAATTATCTCTAAAATAGGTAGAACAAATAAAAATAGATCAATTAATAGAGATTTTAGAGACAAAGGAAAAGAAAAAACAAAGTGATAATTGCATAGTAGCTAGGAAAATTCCAAGCATTACAGAAAAGAAATTATGGGCCCAAATATCCCATCAATTATCATGAATCCTACCAGCAAATTGCCATAATTCAACCCAAATATCCCATCAATTATCATGAATCCTACCAGCAAATTGCCATAATTCAACCCAAATATCCCATCAATTATTATGAATCCTACCAGCAAATTGCCATAATTCAACCCATGATCATAACAATTAAAAACCTACATAATTACTTCTTCACCTTATATATTTTGTAATAATATTAATTAATAATGCAACACATAAATATTGTACTCAATATTGGCATCTCCAGTCTTGAGATCAAAATCATGGGTTCGGGCCTCAACATAGCCACGAGCAAATCGAAAAAGCCCGGTTCCTCCAATCACAGCCATTTCTCTCACTTTATTGAACACTTCATTTCTTCCTAATATTGAGATTGTGCTACCATTATACTTACCATGTGTGAAGGCAAAGTTCATGGTCATCAATAGCCCAATTTCTTCTTGTGAAGCCACTGCATAAAACCCTTGGGCTTTTCCAACCACGGTGGAGCTCAGTTCGGGCCCTAGGGTTAGCGGGTTGTCAATCATGTTGACCTGCCCGAACCCGTTGCTAGTGGGTGATTTCACGACTTGGACTGATGTGGGAGTTTGACCGCTAAGAATGTCGTGCCAGTATAGACGAAAATGACTCAGTTTTTCCTTCATTGGTTTTCGACTGAGTTGGACCGAGTCAACATCGTCTATCACTTCGATTGCATGACAGACGATGATGAGAGAGAGGAGAGTGGAGATGAAGATGAAGAGTAGTGAGAAAATGAAAGAATTTGGAGTGGCCATGTTGGTGATGAGTGGGAAATTTTCTTGAGATTAATATGCTATATTTGTAGTATGATGTTGGAGTTGGTGTTTTCCTAAATCACTAGGAAAATAAATTGTGTTTTTGGAGTGTTGGGTTTGTGCTTTTAAATAGACCTTTTGAAAAGTGGGTTAGGTTATGAGTTGGGGGTAATTTCATTTTTAGCCCCGTAGGAATTGCCGTGGGTCGATTTTGGCACCTAGTATCAAAACTGGCCCAAAAATCATCAAGTTTGACCATGCCCGTTAGTTTGGTTAACGGAAACCGTCAAAACCCATTTTTTTTAATACCAAAACACCGTTTGTTTAACGACCACGTGCAAGGCACATGGTATTTCCGTTAATATGTAGATGGAATCATGTGTTGGGTCAAAAAGGCCTAAAATGGGCCAAAATCGGCCCACGACAATTCCTACAGAGCCAAAAATGAAATTACCCCATTGAGTTGTGACCAAGACTTTCTTTTCCTTTTGCACCACATTTTCCAAATTTGTATAGTGATATACTTATAAATTTCTTCACCTTTCAAACATAAAATAAGTGGAAGTGAGAATACTTGAACATAAAAATATTTTTTGGTTAAGTGCATGATCTTTTTTTTTTCTTCTAAAATGTAATTAGTCTATATGGCACAATAATTAAAAGTGTGACAATTCACCAATGTCCCTTAAATGTGAAAATGAATAAAACATATTTTTCATAAAAGTGATTGATCCAATTCAAGAATTCCCACTCAACCAAATTCAAAAATAGAAATTGCGTGTGAAGAGTAATCATCATTCATCACCGATCACTTGGGTTTTGCAAATCTACAAAAGTTAAAGTTTGTTAGACTATAGTGATGAAATAATTATCAACACACCTACTATGTTTATATAAAATAAGCTTAAATTTGCCTTATCTTTTTCACCAACTTTTTATTTATTTATGTTTCTATATAAATATGGTGTGTGTGTGTCTATATATATATATATATATATATATATATATATATATATATATATATATAGTTTGTCTCGATATATTTCATTTAGTGAAGCATTAGGATATATCAACAGATCTTATCAGAAGCACTCATCAAAACATGAAAATGAAATGCTATTAATCTTAAATACTTATATATACATATATATATATATATATATATATATATATATATATAATGTTACATATTTTTAATGAGTTTGTGTATAAAGTAAAGCATAAGTCATGATGAGTGAAAATTTGCACGTCTGATCTGAAAAGTGAAGACAACCTTCTTCTGTACTCAATTCTTTTATTGTATTTGTATTTTTATTTTCAATTTCGAAAAAAAAAAATAGATTTTAAATTATAATAGTTTTAAGCCAATTTTTTAGCAATTAAAAATACAATTAGTTAGGCTTAATTTTTTTCATGAAATAATTAGTTAATTTTAATTGGCTAGCTAATAGATACATACCAATAAAAAATTTATATAGTTAATCATTAATAAACTATATATATATATATGTATGTATGTATAATGTATATCAAACTTGTATATGTTATTTAATTATGAGTTATTATCTTTTATTAGAAAACATATAAATATTTGTTGTGCAGTACTGCCTTCAAACTTTAATTTCAAATGCAGTTTGTTCAAAGCCCAATTAACTTTTATATTTTTATTTTATTTTATTAAGGTCTTAAACTTTCAAAATCATGTGTTTTAAATTAACAAAACATTTCATATTTCTACTACATAAAAATAAAAATAGTGTTTGTTTCATCTCATTTCACTCAAAACACTAAGGGGATGGACTTGGTACATCCGGATTTTGGATGGACTCAGTCCAGTCCATGTTTGGACAAGGATTTGCAAAATCCTACTTTTTCTACAATTTCCAATAAAAACATCTACTTTTTACAATTCTCAGTAAAAACATCTACTTTTTCTACAACTCCCAATAAAAAACATCTACTTTTTCTACAATTCCCTATGTAAAAATGACATATTAACTATAATTCTACTCAAAATTCAAACTCACAAAATCCTTCTCAAGCCAAAATCCAGATTTGCTAAAGCCACCTTAAGTCCAGTCCAAACATCCCTAATTTCTTTTCCAAATACAAACAAAAGATCCTACAGCCAAAATTATTAGCTACACAATCATTACAAAAAGATCTAGCATTCATGCAAATCAAAATATATAATCAAGCATATTTTTCATTTTCAAATTACTCCATTGTCTAAATTTAAAGATAAATATAAAAATTTAAAGCATTTCAACATTTAACTTATCTATAAAGCCATAAAAAAGTAAAAGACGAACAAGTTTTAAAAAATTTAAATACATCCTCGATATGATACTAGAATAGTAAATAAAAGTGAGAATTTTAAATTAATAAACCATGAATTATTATCTTAATAAGAATAAAAAAAAAGGAGAGAATTGTAAGTAAATGTATTTTGTCCTAATTAATAGTCACATTTGGAACATAAAACTGACTTGAAATTTGATATAATGATTTATAATTCAACGATTGAAATAAGAGATTAAACATAATATTCGATAAAAAAAAAAAAAAAAAAAAATCGGGTCCAACTACATAGTGGGCCAATATTCAGAACAAATATTTGTGATGAAATGGGCCTTAAGAATTTCGGCCCAATAATTATTGGCCTACTATCTTCCCAAGAATTTCGGCCCAATAATTATTGGATAAATAATTGGCCTATTATTTTTCTATTAAGCATGTGTACAATTACAACCAAAATTTTGGAGATTTCCAACCACTTAAATGAAATGAAGTGATATTGTTTTGTTCTTTTATATAATTTTTTTTCGAACTTTTTTTATTTTATATATTTTATATTTAAGTCAACAAAATAGTGTCACGTCATCTAAGTGGCTGAAAATTCCCAAATTTATAGGTTATGTACCAATTTTCAATAAATTTTATAAATTACGATGGAAATTGTACAACTTCTTAGTTATAGAACTAAATTAATTATTTTAAATTTATCATGACTAGTTTCAAATAATTTCTAACCAACAAGAATGAAAATGAATATTCCCAATAAGTGAATGACTCACGATCCAATTTATTGCACCTAAATGAGTGGTCTTGAATAAGAATGTAAGTGTCCAAAATGTGACAATACCATTGAAAAAACCTTGCGTGTACAACTCAATAAATTAGGACCATATATATAATTTTAAGATGTAACAATATTAAATATGGAAGTAGATATTAATGATGTTGATTTTTCAATGCCCCAAAAAACTTCTCAACCAAAAAGTTGGTGGTTGATAGAACAAGAGATTATTTTGATCATCATCACATGCATGTATATGGGCTCAAATAAACATTTAATAGTTGTTTGATCAATCTTGATTGAATGCATTGTGTAGTTGGGACAGTTGAAAATTTAATTGGATGTATGTTTTGCCCTTTAATTAACATCTCTATCATAATTTAATTTGATCCTTTTATATATATATATATGGATCAAATAGTACTCATTATTATCATACCACAACAGTAGATTCTGGTTGGATTTTGATAAGCATTATTTCAAAAAATAATGTTTTAATTAAAATTTACATATAATTCTTTATAACAAAACGTAGATCCAAGTTAAATTGAATTGAATTGAATTTGTGAAAGTAATTTATAGATGGGTGGGACTAAAGGCAACCCATGCATTTCTAAGATCATCTTAATCTATACAATTTCCAATTAAAAAATTAAAAATTATAAAAAATACTAATTTTAAAAAACTCACTAATTCCGTTCGGCTATCATTGTCGAATGTACTTCTATGTGTACGGTTCGAGTGGGCGAACACGTAGAACAGAGCTCATCAGGTTTGATCGATATTTTTATATTTTTTTATACGATTTTCATATATTTAACTAATCTGTAAAATGTTCATTAGTATTTTGGCATTACATCCTCAAGAAATTTAAAAAATAATCTCAAAGAAGCAAGAGAGAGAGAGTAGGGTTTGAAAAAAAATTTAAGGGTAAAATTAGTATTTATTTAATTAACATTTATTAAATTGGGATATGATTAGAAATAATGGGATGTCTCTAGTCCCACCCTTAATAAATAAGAGTGTGATTTTATAGACTGATTGTAGACATAAATTACTTATGTCAGCAGTTAACATCACGTCATCAAATGTCAACGATGAAAGAGACAATTGTCTGAATATTATCTTGGTAAGAAAATGATGCATTTCAAGTTTTAGAGTTCATTAACAATGTATTACAACTTAGTAATTTTGGTTCAACTAAGATTTCTATTATAAATAGGAACAAGAAATGTACTTTTTGGTCAAATAGAAATAGAGAAAGAGAAAACATTACAAAATATATGGACACACACACCCAAAGCATTTATTGCATATTCCAATTAATGTTAGATCACACCTACTTTTAGGTCCAGTAAAAAAAAAAATTATAACAAATTTAGACTTACATTTAATTAATTTGAGATTTGAATAACAATTTCATCTTTTGGAATTGCGATTGAGAAAAAAATTGAGTGTTTGTGTGTTTATCTGGTGACCTACATATCAACACTAATAAAAATTTATACGGGATTTAGTTAACAAAAATAAAAGAATTATACTTTATAAAAACATTATTATTATTTTTTTATTAACAGTAGTTGTTAATTAAGCTCAAATATATCAAAAGTTTCGTGCATGTTAGCTATATGTCAAACATTAGTTATTAAATTTAAAATCAAGTTAAATATTATAGAATTTTTTTTCTGTAAATTGATAGAGTTATAAAAAAATTATACATTAACTTAATTGCCAGAAAATTATACATCCCCATCTTTATTCCTACTCACATGCATAAATGAAAATATCAAAAAACACTAGAACAAAAACGAGTATTTGTGATGAGAGCTATCGTGAAAAGTTTATTTTTTGTGACAACATATATAAATTGACAACATTTGTAATAAAAAGCAATTAAAAAACTTATTTGTGACAACAGTATTGTCGCAAAAGACCATTTACGAGAAGATTGTTGTGATAAAATGTTACGTCAGTTTGTTCGGTATAGATTCCCACAAAAACTGAATAGGAATTCCCCGTCACACTGCCAAGCCCGGGTCCAATAAGCATATAAACATCAAGAAAATTAATTAGCCAACTCCCCCACAACCCCACCTCTCATTTTCACACAATAGACATGTCCATCAATTCCCACTAGAAGATGTCAATAGAAAAGCTTAATCATAGGCCATGGAGTCCATCTCCTCCAAAAGAAAAAACCTCTCTCTTTCTTTCTCTCTAGAGACAATAATATTGCATGCAAAATGGAAGACTACTCACACAAAAACAATGTGTTGATCATGGGAATTAGGGTTTTGGTGGTTGCAATGATCTTGGGTTTTGCAAGAAGTGACGTGGCAAAAGACAGGGAAAAATGTGGAAGCCAACTAGTTGCAGTGGCAACGTGTCTTCCATATGTGAGTGGTGAAGCAAAGTTACCTCCAAGTGATTGCTGCACTGGATTCAAACAAGTGTTGAAAGATAGTATTGAATGCATATGTTTGTTGATCAAAGATAGGAATGATCCAACACTTGGTCTTACAATCAATGCCACACGTGCTCTCTCTCTTCCTGCAATATGCAACACTCCTCTCCAACATTCCATCTCTGATTGTCCTGGTAATTTTTTGTATATATATGTATGTATATATTGCATAAATTTGGGAATTGCAGGTGTTAGTTGACTATCTAAAACCCGTCCTTTTCTAAACACATCCCAACCTTTTAATATTTTAATTTAAAAAATAATAAAATTCCAAATTTACCTTTTAACAACAATAAAAAATGAAAAACCGTCTCCTTCCCTTCCTCCGTCCTTCGTCTCTTCTCTCTCTCTCCCTTTCTTTCTTTCTTTCATCTATTCAACTAATTCTCTTAAATATTTGAGAAATGAAACAACAAAATAATGGAATTGTTAACTAAATATGTGAAAATTGTGTAAGAAAACCGTAAAAGTAGAAAAAAATCTGACAGTCTCGTTCGATCATGATAGGTCAAACATGGTATAAGATGTTCGCTGGAACAGGTTTGTTGGATTTTTCCCATTTTTACAATTTTTTTACACAATTTTCATACGATTTTTATAATTTAATGAACCTTTAAAATGCTCCTCATTATGTTGTCCTTCATTTAGCAAAAAAATAATAAAGAAAAATGGAGAAAAAGAGTAACGGGAGGAAGAGATTAAAAAAAAAAAAAAAAAAGAGGGTTTCAAATATTTTTTTTTATTCATAAGGATAAGATTGGAATTTTAGTTTTTTTTATTTTTTATTAAAATATATTAAAAATAGGAAGTGCTTAGAAAAGGTTAGACCTTTATAATTTTGCATTCATCTTTCTTATACATACATATACCTATACAATTTGATGTGTTTCACAAGATATGACGAAATCATGAAGTAAAGTGGTAGTTTGTCCCATAAATCATCATATTTGATGAGTTCAAGAAATACTCACCAATTCTCAATCATAAATAGGTTATGACGAGGATAAAAACAGTAAAAACAAGCTCCAAAACAGTAAAAGAATAATAAAGAAATCGATGACAAGAGAGTAATAGAATTTTTCTTGACAAAAGTGTAGAGAGAATATTCTTATTTTACAAGTATGCAACTTGAGCCGTCTCCCTTCGATGAAGAAGAAGTCGGGCTTTGGGCTTCAAGCCCAGACCGAAAACATCTACAACAATACTTATGAATTATGATCATGGCCTAAAATATAAATATGTATACTTTTTGATTTTATTTTTTTCCTTAATTGAGCAGCTATACTTCATCTCCCACCAAATTCACCAGATGCTAAGGTTTTTGAGGATTTTGCAAAAAATGCCAACAAAACTATCTCAGCTGCTTCTTCACCAGCTGCTGGTAAGAATTTTTTGCATTTACAGATTCATAATAAATACATTATATATATGACTTTATTTTGTTTAAAATTAATTTTATCCTTTTCTATTTTTTTCCAATAAAAGGTTCATCAAGTGAGGCCACGTCAACAAATAATCAGAAGAGTAATGGAGGAGAAAAATGGAGATCGTTAGAGACTCACATGCTTTCTGGGTTTATAGCTATAGCCTCACTTCAAATCTTTATTATTAATCTTTAATTAATTACTGTCCAACATGAACTATTCTATCTATGCAAATTTGTTTTGAATAAATGAATTTGTAAATTATATATTTTAGTAGTCCAAGCGAAGAAATTATAGTCATATTTATAGGCAAAAATGTTTTTAGATGTTGTACTTGAAGTAATCCATTACATTTACATATGACATCTACAAAATTCAAAACTATAAGTATAGGATATCCGTTAGGTGAAGTAGAGCAAAGTGTGCAAAATAATTAAGCTAAAAAAAGTGATTTATTTAATGATTGTGAGAGAATTGTTTGATAATAAATGTACCAAGTGTTTGAAACAAGAAATGATTACTTATAATTAGAAACAAAATGATATTAAACTGCAATATATTGGAATATGATATAATTTTATAATAAGTATAGTTTCACGGTCTAAATTTTATTTCATATTAAATGTTATTTTAGGCTTTTATACAATTTTATTCTCAAGTTATTCCTACTAATATTTCGTAATTAAAATTTAGGAAATTTAATATAATACCTTTTATGAAAAAAAAAATTTGATAAAACATTTTGTACACAATCTTGTCTTGAAAATAAGAAGGTTCAGAAATTCCTCTCTCTCTCTCTCTCCTCAATGGCAATGGCTTCCTCTGCTCCCAAATTACAGTACTCAGTAGCCCTAATCTCTCTCTGCATCATCTGTTGCTCAGCGACAGATGTGCACGACCTTCTCCCTCAGTTCAATCTCCCAAAGGGTCTCCTCCCAAGAGATATCAAGTCATATGACCTCAACACCGACTATTCCTTCACCATTGAACTCAGTTCTAACCCTTGCTACGTCAAATTCGGCGATCATCTTGTTTATTACGACAAAATCATCAAAGGGAAGTTGGGGTTTGGCAAAGTGTCTGGGGTTTCTGGAATCCAGGCTAAGAAATTGTTCATTTGGGTGTCTGTTACTGCGATCGATGTCGATCAGAATGGCGATTCGATCGAATTTCATGTCGGTCCTTTGTCGGAGAAGCTCCCTGCTAAGGATTTTGAGGCTATTCATAGTTGCAAGGCTAAAGGCTTGCAAAACCCCTTTTCTGATTTCATGGAAATGAAAGCTTTTATCTGAGGTAAATTTAGTGCTTTACTTATTTATTTATTTTGGGTAAAATTGTTGATTTATTTATTTTGGGTAAAATTGTTGATTTTAAAATTAAGACAGCCAATATGTTAATATGTTAATCGGTGATGATTAATGATTGTGATTCTTGCTGTGGATGATGAATTAGCTTGGTTTTATAGATTTTGAAGAAAGCTTGATAGAGGAATAGATTTACATTGACTTTACAGCTGATTTTGAATTGGAATCATGAGTGGATCAAGAATTTATATTGTTCATGGCAGTGTTTATTGATCATTCAAGAAAGTTGACCAAAGTGGAAAACAAGTAGAATTTCATGTTCTTGATTTAGGGGTAGTTATCTTGGTTTGTGGACTAATATGGGATATCTAAATTGCTCATGATTTCGGACTAGGTAGATCCATAGCTAATCGTAGATTGTCATGTAAGAATGTAGCATTGTCATAATCGTGTTAAAGATCTAAAAGGTTGTGCTTTTCCACAATCTTAATCATCTACGAAGCTAGAGTTGAAGTTTGAGAGACAATCGTGGGCTTAAACCTTTTAGTTAAATCATCTATGGTATAACAAATAGTAGATCACATTCTTGAATGCATCAAGTGTCCATTCCTGGTAAACGAATCAAACGAGATATTGCACTTTAAAAGCAGAACACGTATTGCTATTCTAGTTGGTACTTATCCCAGAAATATTTCTATTTCTTCCTGAGAAGTTAACACAGATCGAGGTTGCTTACAAATACTCATTGAAGCTTTCATATTCACTATGGCCTTGTTCTGGAAAATTGATGTTACGAGGATCATCAGTAACACCATTTATGTCTCTCTGTGTGCCTCTGTTACATATGGATTTATATGCATAGCTCTTTTTCTGAGATTGGACGAGCTATTCACCTGTGATATTCGTTTAGAAAGAGTTATTGATGACTTTATATACCTTCGTTTATCTCTGCAGATCCAAGCCTAATCGGTAACATTACTATGTAATCCGGAAACATTCAGCTTTGTTGAACTTGTACCAGTGTAAATGTACTTACTGTTACTTGAAATCTATGGAAAGGACTTTCTTGCATGGATTCCTATACTGCAAGTTTAATGTCTCAATGTCCTAAGCTCATTGTTTCATCATCAAGTATTCTCTCAATTTCCATCTATCTGTCATTTCTATTTTGTAAAGTGACGGCTATTTTAAAATTCTCGTAAGTCATGGATTGAGATTTGACCTATCCAAAATCCAGATGGGTCTCAATCCAAACACACTCTCATGAAAAGTAGCATTAACAATTTATTAACTTATTTAATCTCTATGAGATCTTTACTTGCAAATATTAACTCCATCTCTTATTTTGAATATGAATTGCATTCGAATCGAGTCAATTCAAGTTTGTTTCGTCATCACTTTCTTGCCATGATCATCCTTTGTGATGCCATGATTCAAAATGTACATATGAAATTGACTTACCATAAGTGCATATTTACATTACAGTATTAACCCCCAAAGGCTGAAACTTGGAACATAGAGAAAGTAAAGAAAAATGTAGGCAGTGCACAAGAAACCTTGATATCGATGATCCTAGGATAATACAACAGCATCATAGGTTCAAGGTTTCGACACTAAAGTGAGTCTGCAGAGGCTATTTACAACGAAAAGGTCGAAAGAAATATGAGAAGCATGGCATATAGTCTAAGTGTAAATTGTAACATCATCACCTGCCAACTTTACCACATCCCAGATTATCTATAGCCACCTGGGAGAGAGCTTGGAGGACTGATACCTAAAGAAAATGACGAATTTCACGACTAAACAAGCGAGATTACGACTAAGTTGACATGTTTTGCTGCTAACACATATTTGCAATCGCCATCGTAAGTTGTTAGTCCCAAGCACTAGCCACTGCTGAACCATAGCCTCCACCATATCCACCTGATTGGCTGTTGTATCCGTTGTTCATGTTTCCTCCACCGTACATGTCCATTCCGCCTCTATTGTAGTCTTTTCGGAAATCCCGACCACCGAATCTTCCTCCACCTCCCCCGCGCCGGCTCCGGCTAAAGGAGGATCGGGTTGCAAACCGGGATAACCAAGCAGGGACCTCTTGGTTTGATTCTTGCATCAACTCAGCCAATGGTCTCGCCAGTGATGCATTATTATCGTTGAAAAATGCAGTTGCCAGTCCTGTTTTACCTGCTCGCCCAGTGCGTCCAATACGGTGAACGTAGTCGTCGATATCGTTAGGAAGATCAAAGTTGATGACATGTGCGACATGGGGGATGTCAAGGCCACGTGCTGCCACATCAGTTGCAACCAGAATTGGAGTTTTGCCACTTTTGAAGGACCTCAAAGCATATTCTCGCTCCTGCAGGCAAAAACAAAATGCATAAATTTATAGTATCAATCCTCGAATCAGCATATTGGGGTGAGATAGGTTTAATTTCATTATCTGGGGCAAATTTAGGTTTTCGCTCCAAGCCCAAGAAATGATGAAAATACCATAAGAGTAAAAAGAATACTTATAAAGAAACACTTATATGGTTGGAACCCTATGAGAAGGTAGGTAGCTCTAAACTGGAAAAGGTGTCATACACTTCCAACATAAACCTTAATGTGAGATATCCCCAATTATATATTATCATGTCAGATATCCCCAATTTTTTAGTGTAATCAAGGTTGCATAATCTGGGAGAGTATAGATGGACTCTTCCAAAAACCAAAAAGACCAGATTATTAGGTGGAATCTTCAAGAAGAAACATTCAGATGTCAAAATATTAATTTATTACTCAAGTTCACTTAAATTTCATGCCATGGTTCAAGATGCATCTATAATTCATACACAGATCAACAAAATATTACAGGATTTTTGATATCCACAAACTAATGGTATAATGCATATGATTAAAAGCAACATATCCACTGGCATTAGTGTATTAAAGAAAAATACAAATAGCAGGGAAATTGAGAGTTCTGAATGATTAGAACAGTAAAAGAAGTATATGTATGCTAATCCTTGGGAATCTGAGAGATAATCACACACAGTCACACAAACATATATATCAGGCAAAACTCAAATTTTAAACATTCAGAAAACTGTTTAAAATCCTAGCTGAGAATGGACAAATGAAAAAACCTGCTGTGTCCTATCACCATGAATGGAAGTCGCAGGGAAGCCATTCATGCAAAGCCAGTGTTCAAGTGAATCAGCTCCCTTCTTTGTCTCAACAAAAACCAATGTAAGGGCTTGCTGTGAATCAGACACCAAAACCCAGATTAGTAATGGAAACCCAATGCATTGCAAATTACTTCAAGGAGAAGATATGTTATGAAAGAGATAACCTGCAAATAAACATGTTAAGAACCTATGACTAACAAACTCAAATTCCGGGGCATGTACCAAGACAACATAATACATTTAACATTAAATAACAATCAACTTCTAATGAGGACTGAAATAATTGAAAAGATAATCCTTGTTCTGATGCAAAAATCTTCTGACTTTCTCTTCTTCTAAATGAAAATGCACACTTTCAGAATATTTCTTCTAGATATAGCAAGAAATCAGACACAATATAGCAGGGTTTTCGACACTAAAGTTCACTTTCACATTTACATATACATATACAGCTAAAAACATGACGTTGAATTTGAATGGCTATATGGATTCACTCCTACGCATATACACCTAACTAACCAACACAGCTAAAGACGAGAAGAAGAAAAATCAAGCAAAGTGAATGCAAAATTTAGCAGCCAGTATGTGGCAACACCTGCTCTACATGGAAAGCTCCTTAATTCACAGATATTCTGATCAAAATCTTACCTTGGCCTGAACACCATTTGCTCTCTGTGCATGAAGGAGGTCCATCAGATGACTCCTTTTGTCAGTCTCAAGCACATATTCAACTCTTTGGACAATCAAATCAGTGCTGGAACCAACTCTTCCAACAGCCAGAAACACATAACTTGATAAAAAATCTGCAGCTAACCTCTGCATGTCAAGTGAGATTATAAGAATATAATAAATCTAATAATAGAGAGAAATGTGGAAACAGTTTATCTGGTAACTTATTTCAAGACTAAGTCAACCGGGGAGGGGGGTTGTTGCCATGCCCATTTTATGTTAAACAAATAGCAGTATTTACTAAAGTAAAGCAATTTCATAACTTGCAAGCATCATGAATAATTTCAAATCATCAATTTAAATCTCTCAATTGTTAAATTAGTTCTCTTCTATATATTTCACCAGTTGAGGGGGAAAACTACTGACTATAGCCTCCTCTTATCCCAGTATTAAAAAGAAAATGATTATGTGGACATAGAAAACAGACCTGAATCTCCTTTGGAAATGTCGCACTGAATAGCAATGTTTGTCTTACACCAGGTGGAGGCATGTCCATCTGTTGCACAATTCTCCTTATCTGAGGTTCAAAACCCATGTCTAACATTCTATCTGCTTCATCTAGGGCTAAATACCTAATCATTTGCAAGGACACTCTGGCTCTTTCCAACAAATCAACTAACCGTCCAGGTGTTGCAACAAGTATGTCAACACCTCGCTCCAGATCTCGAAGCTGTCCAGAAATCATTAATCACAGAATCAAAACAACATAATGAAGAACAAAATCTTGTACAAGAAAGATAGTCCTCTAATATGGCCTATGAGTGACAAAAGCTGAAATTCAATCAGCTATAAAGAAAATGATATTTGAGTGAAGTAGTATTTCAGGTCCTGGCATTTTTTACAAGTAAAATGAATCAGCTTATTGAAGGCATAAATTGAACTGACAATGAAAACATATACCAATGGATGCAATAATGGTTCCAACTCACGGGGAAAATTCTGTGGTCCAAAGTCATGTAAGCTAGCAGGAGACATCATAAGTCAAGATTTATTCAACACATAACCACATAAACAAGGCAAAATCAGTATTCTTTTGATAGACGCTTTATCCAAGCAACTCATCCTTAAAACAGATCCTACACATTCTGATCATTCCCTACATAAAAATGTTCGGAAATAGTTGCAACTGAAAGTCTGAAACACCAACAAAAAATTAAAAGAATCGAACCTGTTGATTGATTGGTGCGCCACCATAAGCAACAACTACTCTGACACCAGTTTGGTATGCGAATTTCCTAGCTTCTTCGTGAATCTGTAAGGCAAAAACAGCATCAGATTCAAATAAGATGATATTTGACAAAAAAAAAAGGTTTTGCCTTGGACTTTAAAAATACATCAAAGCAGCTTTAGACAAACTCACTTGGATTGAGAGCTCCCTAGTTGGAGAAAGAATGAGAGCAAGCGGATATGCAATGCGTGGCATTGTGCGTGATTGTCTTGGACCAGATTGATTCATTTTCATTATTCCACTTATTATTGGGAAACAGAATGCAGCTGTCTTTCCAGAACCAGTCTGAGCACAAGCCATCAAATCCCGTCCCGCGAGTGATATTGGTATGGCATGCCGCTGCACAGGTGTGGGCTTGACATACTTGCACCTCTTAATATTTAGATTTAAAGCTTCACCCAAATCAATCTCAGCAAATGTACTCACAGGAGGGGGAACATCCTTCCCACTTGTCTCCACTGGAATATCCTCATAAGCATCAAAATTTATCCCTGTGGTTTCCTGAGGCCCAAATGATGGTTCTGAATCAACATCATCTTGAAAAGGATTAGCCTCTCTTTCTCTTCCACGATCCCAACCACCAGTTCTATTATTCCAACCACTACTGCCACCGCGGATGACACCACCTCCACTTCTCTGAGGACCAACCGACTGAATTCCACCTACAGACGGACCACCATATCCATAGGGATCATTTCCCAACACGGTACCAGCATAGGAAACTTGAGCTGAGGGAGGGTCCGCAGAGGGAGGCCTATTTCTAAGATGTGGGGGAACATATGTTGATGTTCGAGAAGCATTAGAGGTCGCCCCTACTCCACCACCGATGGGAGCCTTCTCATGTGAATCGGACCACGCAGTAGGCATACTTAAAACAACACAAGATTCCTCAATTCCTCTCCCCTATCAAAAGCCCCAGATTCCCCCTCAATCAAAGCCACGACTTTTGTCCGGCAGAGAAATTTGTCAACTCTGCATATGCAACAGAAAAATCCCAAAAATCTTGTCATCATCAAACCTTCAAAAACACACCCCACCATACATTTCGGACAAGTCCACCAAAAAAATAATAATAATAAAAAATTAACAAAAATCCCCCCCAAGAAAAAAGAAGCAAAGCCATTAACAATTACATGAACATCAAAAAATAATTCCAAACCAAACTTTACCTGTACACAACTACACAAATTAACAATACAAACCAAAAATCCACATAGATGCAGCAACAATTACTCCAAAAAATTGCAGAACATAATTATTTCCTCAAAACACGCTCAGAGAATTACTTCAATATCAACACATGATAGACAACACATACATAGATACATAGAGAGAGAGTGTGCGTATCTGTGAGTGAATAAGAACATACAAAATAATGGAAGGTGAGGATAAAGAAACCCTAATTTTGGGCCGAGGATATGCGATCGGAGGCGCAGAGCGTAAATATCTTGTGGCGTCGCTGTTGAATTTCAGATTTATCTCTCTAAATTCTCTCTCTAAAAAGGTCTATAGATTTTCAATGTAGATTTCGTATTTATAGTCTTTCAAGTTTGCGTTTCTGCTTAATAAGCGATGGAACCAATATTTTGATGGGCCATTTGCGTTTTACCCCTTTTTCTCTTCTTTTCTCAATTAAATTATGATCTATGTATTTTCAACTCCAAATAATTGACATTATTTTACTCTTTTTTTATTTGTTGGTAATTACCCTCCATATTCCATCAAATTCAATTTTATAAAAATGATAATTAGAATTAATTTACGTTCTTTCATAATTTTTACAAATCTTATGATCTTATTTTCTAATATTTAGACATAACCTTAATGATGTGATAAAATAAATATTTGTGCGATTATACGTATTTATATATTTATATATATATATAGATTTTTACAGATCTATTATATTTGGTGTAGCATCTAGTAAACGAGAATATAGATAAATAAAATTTTTGACTATAATGTTGTTTATATCTAGGTAGATTTCTTCTTAACTAGTTCTCATTTATGTTATTGGTTTCTTATAGGATATATCCAAGATTTGGTAAAATTGGTTTCAATTAGTTCAAACAAAGTCTTATGTACTAACAAGATCGTCAAAAGAAATACTAGTATTTTATATCTATACACTCAACATTTTAATGTTGTTATAAAATGAATAACAATATTTGTTGTAAACAAAGATTGTTGCTGCTTAAATATAGTATTTAAGGACTACAATTGACTTGATTGAGACAACAGTTAATAATATATCTAATATATATACACGCACTCTAATATATATAAGCATTTTAATATGTTGAAGGTCATAATGATAGTTGAACCTAAGAAGTAAATAAATTAACTTATTTGATTACCTTAATATTAATTATTAGATAATAGATTTAGAAAAATACAATAAGCTTGAAAATATCATTTCATTGGTGAACTTTAAGATTTAAATTTAGTTTGAGTTAGGGAAAATAAAAATAAATAAATAAAATAAAAAATAAATAAAGTAACATGTGGAGCGTCTGTAGTCCAACGGTTAGGATAATTGCCTTCCAAGCAATAGACCCGGGTTCGACTCCCGGCAGACGCAATTAATTTTTTAAATTTTTTATCAAAATTATTCTTTATTGGGCCGACCACCCAATCAACTCTGTTTTGGGCCCAGCCCAATATGTTAGCTGTCTAGCTTTTTTTTGGCAGAGTAATATAATCGTACAGATTGAATTTAATCACGTTTGGATAACAATCTTTTTCTATAATAAATGTATTTAAGAATTAAGATGGTACACTTAAGAAGACGTATGCAATTTCCAAACTATTAATAATAATTTTTACAACTAGTTAATGTAATAAAAAAAGTGGGTGAAATTCGAAATTCAACAAACATGAAAACAACTTTATAAGATGATGAAGTTGGCTCTCTTTTTTTAAACAAAAAGTGAGAGTTGTGTGTTTATGAAAGGCAATTTCTGTTTATTTTCAAAAGAATGAATATATAAATAGTTATTTTGAATTTTTCCTTATAATATATTTTATATATAGGTGTATGAACTTGTTAACTACTAATCTTTATTAATTTGTATTTTATTAAATTCATTTATAATGTGTTTATTTTTATTTTTTTAACTCATGCAATACATAGGACTGTTTGATGTTTATAACAAAATGAAGAACTCCTAAAAAATACTAAATGAAATTATTTCGATATTAATTCATTTTGTACTACAAGTTGTTACTAATCAAATCAAAGAAATACGTAGCCATCCATTAATTACTCCTTTTGTTTTTCTTCCACACTTTCATTTAAAATTTTGAGGAGTTCATAATGATGGTTGAACCTAAGAAGTAAATTAACTTATTGATTACCTTAATATTAATTATTAGATAATAGATTTAGAAAAATACAATAATCTCGAAAATATCATTTCATTGGTGAATTTTAAGATTAAATTTCAGTTTGAGTTAAGGAAAATAAAAATAAAGAATTAAAATTAAAAAGTAAAAATTGATTTTGCATATGAAGCGTCTGTAGTCCAACGGTTAGGATAATTGCCTTCCAAGCAATAGACCCGGGTTCGACTCCCGGCAGACGCAATTAATTTTTCAATTTTTTTATCAAAATTATTTTTTATTGGGCCGACCACCCAATCCAACTCTGTTTTGGGCCCAGCCCAATATGTAAGCTAAAATGTATTTAAGAATTAAGATGGTAAACTTAAGAAGACGTATGCAATTTCCAAACTGATTAATAGAGTATTAATTTTTACAACTATTTAATGTAATAAAAAAGTGGGTGAAATTCGAAATTCAACAAACATGAAAACAACTTTTTAAGATGGTGAAGTTGGCTCTCTTATTTTATACAAAAAGTGAGAGTTGTGTGTTTATGAAAGGCAATTTCTGTTTAATTTCAAAAGAATATATATAATTAGTTATTGTGGAAAACCCCATTCTTAACCCCTTTTATTTATAAAAATTCTTTTTTGTTAAGTTTTTTAAATTGTTCCTTTTTAGCCAAGAGAAATCTTTTTTACCCCACTTCTCGAATTTATCAATAGCAGGTTTCGCTTGAAAACCCAGCAAGATTAAAATGGTCTCAATTCCTAAAACATGGTCTCATTCGAAAACCAATGAAATTCCTAAATTAAAAGCGTTTCAAATTATTCAATTTACAGAGAAAATTGGACATGACTAACATGCAGGTAATTATGTCAAGAGTAACACTTCCGTGCAACTGGTGCACAGAGTTGCACGGAAGACCTTTATGTTATAAATGTAGTTTCTTTATGTATAAATATTTGTACCTTTTAAAATGAACATGCATAAAGGTGTTACATTTATAACATAAAGGTACTACATTTATAACATAAAAGTGTGGTGCAATCCGTGCAACTGGTGCACAGAAGTTTTTGCCTTATGTCAAACATTTGTATATTTAAGACTCATATGAGAAACTATGATTAAAGTTATGTTGAAATAAGTAGTTGTGTGTCTGCAAGATGCAGTAGCATATACTAAACTATACAATGTTTGTGCATTGATATTTATGGTCAAGTAAGAGCTGCATTCCTGACCAAGAAAGGTGTGCTTGTAATCTTGGTCACATTGGCTTTTTGTGTTACTCTGCCCCACTTGAGTTGATAGGGAAACAAGAGTCAATAGTTCAAGTTATTTATGTGCCAAATTTTAAACAATTTTTGTTTACAAGTTTGTTCAATGTAAAATCTGAGTCCATATGCTAGTTAGGTGCCCTCAAATTCAGTAAAAATAAAAGAAAAGAAAAGAAATGCTACTAACAATTCAACAAACAGGAAATGTGCGACACTAGTTTATTCAAATACAAACAAACCAAAATATATTATATTGCATGATGATAAAGTTTTAGATAGGTTATATATTCAGTGATACTCCTTAATTTATTTCTTTATTTAGCTTACTCGTTCAAAGTCATGATAAGATTTCGATTAAAACCTACTATTTGATTCAACTTAGTTGGATTCAATGTTAATGTTTGACAAAAACAATATCCAAAAAAGTTCTTCAACTTTATATGTAGCAACACCAGGTGGTCTATAGCTTCAAAACTCAATTTAGAATGCTTATGCAATGGGCAATGTAAAATCTAATTAAGTATATATGCTAGTTAACTGCCCACAAATTCAAAAAAAAAAAAACAAAAAAAAACAAACAGGATCTCAATAACTTGCAAGCATAACAAAGGAAATGTTATACTGACAATTCAACAAATAGGTAATGTGCAACATAGTTGATTCAATTACAAACAAATCAAGCCACCAAAATACCAAAAATTACCAAAAGAAAATTGACTACACAATTCTCAAAGAAAATCGACTACACAATTCTCAGTTTGAGTATGTGGGTGTGTCTCTAATATCTCTCTATATGAGAAAGAGAGTATAACCAGTAAAACTTACCTTAGGAAGAAAAGAGGTGCAATGTGAAGATCATTGAATATTCCTGCGGTGGAAGACGACGACCAACTGATCGGCGGCGACCGACGGTGAAAAGAGCAACAACGTTTTTTTTTTGGGAAGAAGATGAAGTGTGGGATTAAAAAATTAGGGATTTGAATTAGTTTATTTAGTTCTACCTTTTCTTTTTATTTTAATTTCTTTTCTTTTAGTTTAACTTTATTAAAGGTATTATAGATAAAAAAAATTCTCGTGACTAAAAAACAATATTTTACAAAAATATGATAAAAATAATGTTTTAATGTATAATTGACTATTTAAAATTTTGCCCCTTAGTTATTTTGAATTTTTCCTCATAATATAGGAATGTGGCACTTTGTCTTACTTTTATATATATAAAGATAATTATTTAATTTTCAAAATATGTGTTGCATTTGTAAATGATCATTTAAAAAAATTTTATTTAAAAATAAATACATTGCTATACCTATTATAGTATTCAACTCACCCTACCATATTTTTTAGTTTGCTTTTTATTGTTTACATTTGTAACAACCCTAAACTTTTATTTTCAATTAAATGATACAAAATGAAAGTCAAAATGTCACAAATAAATTTCATAGTTTATTTTAAAGCATATATTCAAAAAAATTATTTGATTTCAATAATTATTAAGTTTGAATAATAATTTTCAAGTTGCCCACTTTTATTTTAGTTTTTTTTTTCTTTTGTATCTATTTATATTTTTATTTGTATTTTTAAATTTAACAAATTTCAAATATATAATAATTCCTATCATTGAACTTTAGCATATGTTAATTAGATAAATCTAATCAATATTTCTATCTTATTTATTATTTAGTAATAATAATATTTCCTATCAACATTAAATTTGTAGCAATTAATTAACATATTTAATATGAAATCATTGTAGGCTTGACATGTGGCACTTTGGTCCTTCTTTTATATATATATATATATATATATATATATATATATTACGTGTATGAACTTGTTAACTACTAATCATTATTAATTTGCATTTTATTAAATTCATTTATAATGTGTGTGTATATATATATATATATATATTTTTTTTTTTTAACTCATGTAATACATACGACTGTTTTATGTTTATAACAAAAAGAAGAACTCCTAAAAAATACTAAATGAAATTATTTCAAGATTAATTCATTTTGTACTACAAGTTAGTCACTAATCAAAGAAATATGTAGCCACCCATTAATTAGTCTTTTTTTTCTTCCACACTTCATAATATCAATTGACCTTTTCGGTTAAGTGGCTAAAAAATAGGTACACTATGGAGATCAATTATGAAAGATAAAATTTATCAAATTAAATCTCTAAACCTATTGATATTGATAGGTATTATAGGTAACATAATATTGATATCCATGGCAAATTATAATGCACCCTAAAGAAATTGAGGTGTCTAACCTACCCCAAAGGAAGAACAGCCCAACCCAATGCACCCTAAAGAAATTGAGGCGCCTACCCTACCCAAAGGAAAGTCTCTAAAAGCACCTCAACCCAATAAACCCTAAAAAAATTGAGGTATGAATTTGTGACATATTATGACATTTTTTTTTTTTTTCAATAATGAATCAAGATTCTGATATGGCGTTATGGGTAATGTTTTTCATGGAGGTCTTAGAATATTCATGTTAATTTTTATTTATTTATTATTTTTTTGTATATATTGTCGATTACTTTTTACATACTTTTATAGCTTTAAAATGCAAAATATATGTAAGTATTCTATA
Source organism: Scutellaria galericulata (assembly GCA_946896805.1). Classification (NCBI taxonomy): domain Eukaryota; kingdom Viridiplantae; phylum Streptophyta; class Magnoliopsida; order Lamiales; family Lamiaceae; genus Scutellaria; species Scutellaria galericulata. The sequence continues at coordinate 471,977 of OX335787.1, read as the reverse complement.
AGTATGTGTTTTACAACTATAAGTATGTGTTCTAAAGCTATAACTATGCATTTTTATTTTATATGTTATGTTGCTATATAAGTATGTGTTTTACAGCCATAAATATGTATTTTAAAGTTATAAGAATCAGTTTTTATTCTTATTGATATGTTGTTATATAAGTAAACGTTTCATATAAGTATGTATTTAACAACTATAAGTATGTATTTTAAAGCTATATGTATGTGTTTTTATTCTTATTGTTATGTTACTATATAAATAATCATTTTGCGTAAGTATGTGTTTTGTAGCTATAAGTATGCGTTTTTATTCTTATTATTATGTTGCTAAATAAGTGAGCATTTTATATAAGTATGTGTTTTACGGCTATAAGTATGCGTTTTAAAGTTATAAGTATGCATTTTTATTCTAATTGTTATGTTGCTATATAAGTAAGTATTTTACATAAATATGTGTTTTACGGCTATAAATATGTATTTTAAAGTTATAAGTATGTGTTTTTATTCTTAGGTATTTAATTTCATAAATTAAATAACAGAGCACATCTATTTTTATACATAAATAAGATTGAAAATGATAAATTCAAATCGATCAAGAATAAAACTTCCTATGACGGTTGATTCATCATCGCGCCGTCGTGGATTGAACTTCCCAAAGATCTAATTGCTAATATTCTTCCAAATCTAATATTTAAAAAAAATTGCACTATTAATTTTTTAATTCTAAAATAGTTTGGTGATTAAGATATTATTTCCAAAAAATAACATTCAAGATAATCATTATATTAATATAATGCATAAGATGATAATCAATAACATAATTGTTAGGCAAAAGATTTTGTAGGCGGTGGAAGAAAACAACAAGCATCAAAATACGATCAATTGATCTCTTATAAGACTGTCTCATATGCGACAGATATTAAAATATACATTTTATATGTATAAATATATATTTTTCTATTATAAGCATGAGTTTTGCAAAACCATTTTACAATTCTAGAATCGAATTTGAATTTTTGTGATATTAAACTACAATGATAAATTTTATATTCAATAACTCATTTTTATCAAACACCAGATAACCAATCATATATAATTAATAAAATAACAACCTAATACGAACATAATCTTATAAACGTGTTACGGTGTTAGGTAACGTGGTGGGATTTAAATATCCCCAACCAAAATAAAAATATTCAAATAACATTCTATTTAAAGATTCCCAAAATCTCGAGATTCCATTCCACTCATTAAACACACTCCAAAATCAATCATCAACTCTCAAAGCTAAGCTACGAACCATGTCAACGCCGCCGCCTCCACCTCCACCGCCGGAGGACCTCCCCATCACCACCGTACCCGCCGCCGCGAAGGCGAAGAAGCTCACGCTCATCCCCCTCGTCTTCCTCATCTACTTCGAAGTCGCCGGCGGGCCCTACGGCGAGGAGCCCGCTGTGAAGGCCGCGGGCCCCCTCTTCGCCATCCTCGGCTTCCTCATCTTCCCCTTCATCTGGAGCATTCCCGAAGCCCTAATCACGGCGGAGCTCTCCACCGCCCTCCCCGGCAACGGCGGATTCGTGCTTTGGGCCGACAAGGCATTCGGCCCCTTCTTCGGCTCCCTAATGGGCACCTGGAAATTCCTCAGCGGCGTCATCAACATCGCCGCCTTCCCAGCCCTCTGCATCGATTACTTGAAGCGATTGTTCCCGGCGATTTCATCGGGCCGGGCCAGGTACGTCGCGATCCTGATCTCAACCCTAGCCCTCTCATTCCTCAATTACACTGGATTAGCGATAGTAGGATACGTCGCCGTTTTATTAGGGGTTGTATCCCTAGCTCCATTTGTGTTGATTTCTGGATTCGCAATTCCACAGATCAAACCCCATAGATGGGGAAATCTAGGGCAAAAAGGGGTAAAAAAGGACTGGAATCTCTTCTTCAATACCCTATTTTGGAACCTCAATTTCTGGGACAACGTCAGCACCATGGCCGGAGAAGTCGAAAACCCTAGCAAAACCTTCCCATTAGCCCTCTTCATTGCCGTGATCTTCACCTGCTTAGCTTACATCATCCCTCTCGTGGCCGTCACCGGCGCAGTCTCCGTCGATCAAAGCCTCTGGGAGGCGGGATTCATGGCGGACGCAGCGAGGACGATCTCCGGCAAATGGCTGAAAATCTGGGTCGAAATCGGGGCAGTACTGTCTGCAATCGGGCTATTCGAGGCCCAATTGAGCAGCAGTGCTTACCAGATTCTTGGCATGGCAGATTTAGCCTTGTTGCCGGAGTTTTTCGGGGCAAGATCGAAGTGGTTCAACACGCCATGGATCGGGATAGTGGTGTCGACTGGGATTGCAATTGGTGTTTCTTACATGAGCTATACAGACATTGTTTCATCTGCAAATTTCTTGTATAGTTTGGGGATGTTGTTGGAGTTTGCATCTTTTGTGTATTTGAGGTGGAAGTTGCCAAAGATGAATAGGCCTTATAGAGTGCCTTTGGGATTGCCTGCAGTGGTTGTGATGTGCTTGATTTCTTCTGGTTTTTTGGTGTATATAATGGCCATTGCTACAAAAACTGTGTACTTGGTGAGCTTTTGTATGAGTGTTTGTGGGATGGGGTGGTTTGGGTTGATGAAGCTTTGCAAGTCTAAGGGATGGTTTAAGTTCAAGAAAAGGCTTGTTGATGAGGAGTGATTGCAATTGCCAACAAAGTCTACATTTATTTGCACATGTTTGTTTAAAGAATATGAGATGTAAATGAATTGAGAAGTTATTTTAAAAGTGTTCAAGTAGATTATATTAGGGTTGTACCCTCCGACCCGAGCTAGCCAGAACCGGATGATGTGGCCAACTTTCGGGGCCGACCAGGAAACGAGCCGGCTAGAACCAGAGTGCAGTAGGTCTAAGTGGAGCCGATTAGGAACCGGGCCGTCCAGAACCAGAGTGCGGCCGACTAGGAACTGAACCGTCGAGACAGTCCAAGTGCTCCAAGAAGTTCACCTCAAGATAGAATTACTCAAGTCTAAGATATCCTGAAAAGGAATTATAATTCAAAATATAATTACTAAGTAGATATCCGGAAAATGAAATAAAGCAAAATATAATCAAATAATCGTGTCATTCTATATACTTTCAAGATCATGTAATTTCTAGCTTAGCCTATAAATAGCATCCTAGTTTTTAGGATAAACGAATTCAATAATTCATTGCATTAGAGCATAATGTTATTCTATAATTTCAGCAATAAAAACCGATTTGATTGGCCATAATTCGATTGGACAAGTTTTCAAGCTCAATTTCACTTGTTTTCATTCGATATATTTATTGTTTTACTCAATTCATCCCATTCAAATTTCAATGTCTAACATAGTTACAGACTTCCAATATATAATCATATAAATTTAAAAGTCTTACATTAGTTACAAACTCACACTATAATCGTTACCACACACTCACATGATGGTGTGCATTTATCAAGGAAGCTACATCCACTTGAAAAGTAAAGTGTACATTGAATGTGATGTTTTTTATTTTTTTTGTGTAGAAAATGTTGGCAATTGAATGTGATGTTTTTTTATTTTTTTTGTGTAGAAAATGTTGGCAATTGAATGTGATGTTTTTTTATTTTTTTGTGTAGAAAATGTTGGCAATTGAATGTGATGTTTTTGCTTTTTTGTGTAGAAAATATTTGCCAATTAACTTTTAACTAAATAAAATACACAATATTATACAAATAACACAGAAAAAAAATGCTACTAACTTTGTTAACTAAAATAATCTTTTATTGTAACTTTTTTAAGTAAATCAATTTTTAATTTTTAATTAGTGTCTTTTTCTTTTTACTTTTTTCTTTTTTTTTTTTTAATAAAAAGCATCTCCACGTTTTAATTGTTTTATTTGACTCATGTTTTCGTTTCTTCATTAAATTGAGTATTTTAACAATCTAGTTTTAATCTTTATGAAAGTTTTTGGATAGGATTTGAAATTTAAGATTTCAAATGAAGAGAGTCCACTCATATCATTCAAAAATTAGTTTAAAATAAATATGATTGATTCATTGCATCTATCCAAACATCATCAATGGATTTGTTGCTAGGAATTTCAAATTTCTCCATCATAATGAAACCTCTAATAATATAAGTTACAGTCAGAAAAAAGAAAAAAGAATTTTTAAATTGCAAATTGAAAAAATATATATATACATATATATATATATATATATATATATATATATATATATTTATTACACATTACAAATTGAAATTAACCCGAAAAATGTTAAATAATTAGTTCAGAAGCATAGTTTAAAATCTGAGTATACATTTTTCAAATAAATTATTTTCTGCATGATTAAATTTGGTTCAAATAATTTTTTCTCAGAAAAAAAAAAAAAAAAAAAAAAAGTCATTGACGAAACAAATAATCAAAAGCCCATTTGTATATGATAACAGCCCGGCCCAACTCATTTTGAAGATAAAATATAAAAACATAATAGTAGATAATACGTCTGAGTCAACTCGTTCGCGTCGAACTAATTGCTCAGTAATTTCTTTTCGATTGAAATCGCGTCATCGCACTAATAACAATTGTTTGCTTCTCTTCGAAGTCGATCTCTGATCGTTGTACGCAATTACAGGTTGATTTTCTCTCTCTTCGCGCATATAATATATATTTATATGTAGTAGATATATGCATGTGTATTTTGTTTGTAAATGTTAGATTTTTTGAGGGATCAGAATCAAGGTAGTTAGTGGATCTTTCAGCAGTTAATTCTGAAATCTTAATTTATTTTTTTAGGGTTTCTCATCTACTCTTTGCAATCATTTTCATGTAATTGATTTTGTATTTGCAGCGGTATAGGGTTTCAATTCAAGTTATTGTTGTGAAATCAAGCTTATTGTGGTTGAATCTGAATCCGCTAAGATGATGTCCTTCGAGATGAATGATCGTAAAAGTAAGTTTTTACTCCAATTTTCGCCGCTCATTGTTGTTTCTGCTTGAAATTTCATTTTCGCAATTATGCTGCTTGTTTGGGGGCGTTTGTGCAATTATGTTGTTGAGAGGATTTTTTGGAATTTATTTGTTGTAAATAAGGAGTGGATTTCACTTTTTGGAATCCAGTATAAGAGTTTTTTCTAGTTTTGGATGTCGATTTCACTTGTAAATTTTTTGGGACAAGTTCACAGTTTGAATGATTCTATTTCATTCTCTGATATTTCATCCCAATTAGTGATTTTATTTCTGTATTATGACTTAAATGTGCTATATTTAATTAACGAAGCGTGTCATTCCTGTGTTAAATTTTCTAGTGGTTGATCAAAAAATTTCTTTGTTCTAATTTGATTACACAGAAATTGGACTCGGTTTGACGGGGTTCGGAGTATTTTTTTCATTTCTCGGCGTCATTTTCTTCTTTGATAAGGGACTACTTGCGATGGGAAATGTAAGTATTATTTTGTGGATAGTCATCGGTTATTTGTCATTACTTTTAAGATCCTGATCTTTTTAATGTTGTTCATCCACTCAAACAGATCCTCTTCATATCTGGTGTGATGTTAACCATTGGACTCAAGTCGTCTGTCCAGTTCTTTATGAAGCGATCTAATTTTAAGGCATATTTCTCTTCTTAAAACCACAGTTTTCATATTTTGCTCCCTTGTTATCTTTATTTCATCATTGCCCTCCTTATGTTGATTGCAGGGGACAATTTCCTTTGGTATTGGCTTCTTCTTGGTCATCATCGGGTGGCCCATCCCAGGGATGATTGTTGAGGCTTACGGATTTGTTGTGCTCTTTAGGTATAGTGCTCCTTATATTTGTAAGATCTTTCTAGTGTTAACTTAGGTTTATTTTCTATGCATTAGAACTTAGAGGTTTAAACTATTTATTTATTATTTGCAGTGGCTTCTGGCCGACACTGGCTGTATTTCTGCAGAAGATGCCTATTGTTGGCTGGTTGTTTCAGCAACCTTTTATCAGATCGGTAATGTTGCTTTGCCAACTGTTATAATTAAGGGGTTACTTTGGCTTCTATTGTGTTTCATTCTATAACTATTGGCCCATTAAAAAATGTTGAATCCAGAAACAGGTGATTTTTTTAAGTTTATTTGTCAACTTGTCTTCTTTGAGTCGCTGAGTTTTTGCACCTCATGGAAGCCTAAAAGACTTTTGCAGAATGGTGGTTTAAGGATTTATGCTTTGTTATTGAATGCTGTCGTACAATTCTCAACAACACTTACTTGCACATTTCACTGAATTGAGGGGAGTGTTGAAATATGTTAAAAATTGCCTAGATAGATGGATGCTCTGGATTTGCTGTATCCCTAATTGCAACAATACTTTCTACTTAATTTTTTTGCTTAACAGTGATGGGATATGTGAATTTGTTTGTTGGAATCTGGAGATGATCTTATCGTATACATGATCCCAAATTTAGAGAAATTTTTCTGTGTGTATGAAAATCAAGTAGGCAGTTCCGCCTTTTTCTGAAGTTTAACCTACCTAATTGGAAGGGTTTGATACTTTCAAAACTATTTGCTTCCCATCCTTTAGATCTAGCCAATGACTAATAGGAACAGCTTTTGATCGGTTGTTTGTCCATGATATACTTGTTTCTAGCATGTCTCCTATGTCTGAAGTTGAAAGTTGCCGATATCAGTGTTAGTTTAGTTTTTTGTTTTCCCACTATGCTTTGTGGAAAGCTATAGCTCTTAATTTGACCTGGAACAACAAAGCATAACACATGTTCCATGTTCTTCTCTCTATATGGTGATGAATGATTTACAATACACATTCATTTTACAGCATATAACATCTTAATCTTACAAGTGAAAATGTTTGTGTGTGCAGTTTTTTGATCGTTACCGTGGAAAAAGAGTACCTGTGTGAATCTAGCCGGGGAGTTGAGACGTGCAGGAAAGGTTATGTTGTTGTGACCACTTGTAAGTTCTGTAAAATACTGTATAACCAGCATGTCACCATGAAACTGATGACAGTGGTATATTGAGTTGATGATATGGACATGACTAATACATGGATCTTTTGGCCTTGCTTTTCGTTGCTGGGAAATCAAAATCGATTCTTTTGAGGGTGATATCAACATACATCATCTTTGTCTACCAGTTTAGCACCATGGCTTTGTTCATTCATCGATTCTTGTTTTCTCTTTGTAGACGTAGTGAAGCTCATTCGATAGTTTCTTCTTCTAGTTAGAGAATATTTCTGAGATAAACTAAAATCTGTTGTAGTCGGTATTCAAACAATTGAAGGATTCGACCAAATGATGCTATGATTGAATTGATTTTCGAATTTCTTCATAAATCTCATACATTTATCTCTCATACATTACATCAATGTGGATTGCTGTTGCATCAACACAAGCATTATTCCATTGTTATATGATTGATTGAATCAGATTCTACTGTGTAGTATAAGCTCTTTCTTCAATTGGTCTCTCAACACTCTCCGCAGTAGCTTATTCGAAGCCGTTCGAGGAAACTCCGGGACGATCTTCACCAAGCTCACCTGCTCGATCCAAACATAATAATTACGACAATATAGTAGCTAAAACTTGAGAGTTGTTCGATACACATTCCGATAGTTAAAGGACCAATTTTACAGAAGAAATCGAACCTTGAATAAAGGGTTGAGATTGGTTTGGATGGCTTTTGCGAACTTAATCTTTAACACATCTGGTTTGATGTTGAACCCTTTCTTCAGCACCACAAATATGAAGAGCTGTTCAGGGCCACTGTTCGGCGGTGCAACACTAATGGCTGCAGTTTCCAGGATGCCTTCGTCAGCATGGTTGCACACACGCTCGATTTCAACTGAACTTGTCTGCATATAGACGAGAAGTGAGTGTAATTCAACGCTCTTCGTTTCATGTTAAGCTTCCATAGAGGGAAAAAGACTAGGGAAAGAATACCTTGATGCCTCCAAGGTTCATGGTGTCGTCAGCTCGTCCTTGCACCGTATAATATCCACCAACGGTTCTCTTTAAAATGTCTCCGTGTCTCCTAAGTTGCCGTCCATTGTAGAACGGCATACCCTTGAAGTAAACCTCCTCATGATCGGCATTCAGCAATCTATCCGTAGCGCCCATGTGGAGGGGAAATAAGCCGACTTCGCCCACACAAGGTTGATCGTCGGGCTGTCAGAGATATGGCCAACATAATCGATCAGAAGATGGATTAAGACAGAAACGAACCAAAGAAGAAAACGTACAAAAGGGATTCCACTTTCATCGAAAATGACAAAGCCTGTGCCCATTCCGACTGAGCTAAATGTGCCAAAGGCCTGTGGTTGCAAATGGTTTCCATAAATATAGCTCGAAGAAAGCTCTGTGCCTCCACAACATTCGAGAACAGGATTGTAGAAAGCCCTTGATGAGAGCCAAAGGTCATCATCAACGCTGGAGGCTTCGCCAGTCGATGCAAAAGTCCTGCAGAGCGTGTTTCTATTAGTCGTTCCTTCAGTGTTGTTAATTATACATACATGTCGAAAGGTCAAACTGGTAATTACTTTATCTTCGTCCAATCTATGCCTTCCATACAACGTGTATTCTTCCAGGTCTTCACTAAGCTCGGAACAGTTCCTAGAACAGTTACTCCTGCATCCTGGAAGTAAATACAATGCAAGTACGGTCAAGAGATTATCGACAAATATTGTGCGTAAGCTCTCAATGTTGACAGCAAAAGAAAAAGAATTCTTAGGAAAAGTGATGGAAAACAAAAGAATGCTTGCTAGCTAAACATGTTGGGGAAGCAAGGAAAAAAAAAATTCACGAAATTTCACTAAAATTGAGCCACCGAAACAGAAACGGGGGCTGTAAATATTTCGTCACCGTTTCACCAAAATTTCGGTATATTTTGATTTCGGTTTCCGTGAAATCATAATAGAAAAAGTTCAAAAAATCAAAGATATTTTGGTGAAATTTCGGTAAATTTCATTTTAATATCGGTGAAATTTGGTAAAAACAAATTTCCCGAAATAATTTTAATATAAATTTATAATGAATGACACCAATTTTTAAGGAAAATAAATATGTTTTGTACCAAAATAATATTATTATTGTACAATTATTTTGAATTTCTCATGTTATTATACTGGACAACATTTATATAATAGTTAATTTCTATAATTGTAGTAAATATGTCATTTTGTTGAAATTTTAAGTTGAATATATTTATTATTGTTAGTTATAATATTCTGTACAATATCATGCCCAAATTCCCATATTTTAACAAAGTTCGGTCACTTATCAAAATTTTACCGAAATTTCCCAAAATAAGAAACTTTCACCGAAATTTCTACAAAAACCGAAATTTTCGTCCTTGGAAGGAAGTTACCTGGACGAATTTTCCAAAACCACGGCCTAAGGGAGAACCATGATAGAGAGCTAGAGTTGCACCAGATAGGAAGCACGAATAGAGCAAAATCGGACCCATAACCCATCCTAAATTAGTCGGCCAGCAAAAAACATCTCCGCTTTGAACATTGAGATGCGTCCATGAGTCAGCAGAAGCACGAATCGGAGAAAGATGGGTCCATGGTATAGCTTTCGGGTCTCCTGTTTCAAATGCATCAAATGTGTCAAGAAAACGTCATTGAAGTGACACGACATACAAGCATAAGCAAAAGAATTGCCAACCTGTGGTGCCCGATGAAAATAAGATATTAGTGACAGCATCGATGGATTGGTAAACCGGTGAATAATGATTCCATCTGCCAAAAGAAAGAGTTTCAAGAAAATGTAATTTTTAGAAAAAGGATGCGTAATTAATTGATTCTTGAATAGCGAATATGGCCGATGCATACCTTGGTAAACGGTATGCACTTGAAAGAAAAGTTTTCCACGATGAGTCGCCATTTCTCAATTGAACGGCTATATCTTTTCCGGTCGCAGGAATGACTACAACCTTATCTGGAGCGGCTTCTACTACTCGACTGTGCCAAGAGTCGAGAGATGAGTGCAATTTACAAATGTTCAACTATACAAATTTAACAATCTAATAGCATATTAGACATTATATTAGATATGAACCATAATGACGAGCATCTCTTTAGTTACGCACAATTTACTCATTTATTATGAAATATGTATGTATTACCTGTACAGGGGAAATCTCCGCCCTCCTCGTACAATAAAATCCTGAATTTGCTTGAAGTTAGAAAATTTTCGAACGAAGAAAAGCAAATGGCATGCAACAAAGCTCAAGTAATGACAAATTGAAATCAAAATGATAAAATTTAAAGGAGTTTGTCAATATAAGATCTTGTTTTACAAATAAAATGGACTCCCTTTTAGAAAAACCGCTTATAAACTCCAAACATCTTATTTCGAGATGAAAAAAGATCTTATTTTTAAAACTATTTCAAACACTTTTAAGGAGTTTACAAGTTTAGCCAAACACCCTCTTAATGTGGTCTAACGAAAAACGTAAAATTGTCGTTATTTTTTCATATAATAGCACTCCCACTTATTTTTTACCTCTGCTCTAAAGCCAGAGCAATTTTCATAAATACCTGCGTGAAAACCGCCTTTGCCTTTGATACGCGTAGGCGGGTTGCGATTTCCTTAGGTGCAAAGCTGTCGGCAATTGATACAACTACAAATCCTGCAAGTACGATTGCCAAGTATATAATAACTGCAGTGGCTGTCATCGGCATGTCAATGGCAATAGCATCTCCCTTGCAAAACTGTGAGTCGAGTGCATTTGCTACCAACCTGCTCGAAAGAATTAAAAAAAAATTCACATAGGAAATGAGAATAGACGAAAAAATAAGAGAAAAGTCAGATGACTCGAAGCGTACATTACTTCTTCGCGGAGCTCCTTTAATGTCATACGTTTGACATCATGATCGTCGCCACTTTCATCCCTCCATACAATCGCTACGCTATCGTCATGCTTCTTCAAATGACTGTTCGATTGCAGACAACAGTCTGCAATGTTCATAACCGCACCAGGTAGCCATGTTCCGCCATGCTTAGATTTGTCGGACGTATCGAGAATACTCTTTGGTGGCACGGAATACTGAATGGAGAGTTCGTTCAGGACAAGTGGCCAATATATCTGAAAAACACCAAAAAACGTTGTTTCGTATGAAAGGCAAATGCATTCTTCGGATAGAATTGCAATACACAAGGCCTTGCCTCGAGATTCTGCACAGAGAACTTCTGAAATAGCTTGAAACTAGTTATAGGGTCCTTATAGACGTCCCCTAAAAGACGGGGACCATGAGACTCCATGAGACGCCCCAAGTTTGTGCATTTTGCCTGATTTCTGTACTCAAAATATCGTCACAAATCCGGTGTGAATCCTCACAAAGCAACAAGCAATATTATAGCATCACATCAAATAAAACAAGCTCCCGATTTCATCATTTGTCAAAATCCCACAAAGAAAGTTCAGATTTTTTCGATGAATTCATTATAGCCATATTACTTCCTATAATCTTTGGAAAACTATGTGTATAGAGTCCGTAAACCATCAAGAAACGTATTCATCACGAGTATTGGAGGCAAATCAGCACACCTTACAACATTCTTATCTGTCAATCCAAATTAATTATACCATCCCCATCACTAAGAATGTATATAGAAATAGATGCTTAAAGTGTAATTGTTGAGCCTGCAAAAATCATGTCCCAAACAATCATAATTGTGATATTTCTAAGTCCCAAACACACTGATTATCAGCTGTCAACTAAACAATATAAACATAATTGATGATTCTTGCAAAGTACAATTAGGTTCAGTTCAACCACAAATTTGTACAAGAAATCTTTAGCAACATTGGAAATAATAGTAAAGATGAAAAAGAAATTCTGGCAACACGATGCAATCAGCTAAAAATCAAAAAAAAAAAAGCATAAGCACAACACAATGTTAGAGAGAGAGAGAGAGAGAGAGGGAGGGAGAGAGAGTTACAGGGAAGGAAACCAATAGAGAGGAGGGCCATTGGTGGACTCATCATAGCCAGCATAGACAGAGTAGAAGATGAGCTGATGGAGAGGATGTGGATGCCATGGCTTCAAAAGCTTGCGAGCAGTGATCTGAGACCACAGCTCCTTAGCTCCAAACCCATTATTAAAGGTTAAATCTTTGAGCTCTCTTTCCAAATCTTTTGCTTCTTCAACTGAAAGCCCAGCTCCCACCAAAGCTTCTACTCCAACCTCTATTATCCTCTTTCCCATCTCTCTCTCTCTCTCTCGTATTCAAAGCAGTGACAATTAGAACAATCTAGGCGCGACCTCAACTCATCAATATTATATTGAGATTGAGATTGACTGGCAGTTGGTACCAATTATTTCACCACGTGCCTGCAAAACTATATACATCAGAACAAACTTCGCCTTGCAACAATTTTGAGAGGAAAAACAATTTAAAAATGGCGAGTTAAAGATTTTTCTGCAAAAAAAAAAAACCTACCAAAAATGGGAAAAACAAAAGGGAAGGATAAAATGAAAAAGGGCAAAAGCTGGCAAAGAAATCTTGGGGACATGACAGGGAGGTGGCGCCGGTGGGGTTTGAGGATTAATACTTATATTTTAAAATCAGAAATTACAATGATTTTTTTTTGAAATCATAAATCGAATTTGAGGTTATAATTTGGCTTCAAATAATTGTCATTTTGACATATGAATAATCATGTATTTTTTATTGATATTTGGAGGGTGAATTGCATTTTCGAGTTTTCAAGTGAATTTTGATTAGAAAACATGTCGAATCTTTGAGTTCAGGACAATAATCGGAAAATTTCGAAAAATATGGCTATTGATCAATAAATTTTTGAGTTTAGACCCCTCACTAGGAAAAAGCGCAAAAATAAATAAATAATGGACTCTCTTTGTATGACAAAGGACAATATAAAGTAATTATTTGAAATTTAGGGGCAGAGATAAACCAAAAATATTGAAGGGGCTGATTGATTTAGCGGGATTTTTGAGGGGGACTAATTAATATTTTAACACTAAAAATATAAAAATTTCCAAAAAATCTATATAAATAATTAATTTTTTTAGAATTTTTGGGGGAGGGCTAAAGGCCCCTAGTGTGGCATGAGGCTCCGCCCCTGAATAATAGATTGATCAATCTTTTTATTAGCTTCTTTAGTTTGCGTGCAAATTTCCAAACCAACATTTACTTTGGAATAAAGGAGTGTAGTTGTTTTTATAATACAATTGTAATTGTAATTTACGATCGAGGGTAAATGTTTGAAGATAAGATTTTGCTTAATTGAGTGAATAAAAATACTAACCCAAAAATGAAAATTTCTATAATTTGGGGTAAACAACAAAAGAAATAGTAGACTATTTTTGTGGGATCATTTGGGACAGACAAAAGAAGAATAATTCACTATCTTTATATGATAAAGGACAGTATAAAGTAGTTATTTGAAATTCATCTATTATAATTGCACTTTAATAGGTAGACCAATCTATTATTTAGCAAAATTCTAAATCAACATTTATTTTGAAACAAAAGAGTATTTGTTTTTATAATACAATTGTAACTGTAATTTTTGTGAGGGTAAATGTTTGAAAATAACATTTTGCTTAATTGGGTGAATACCAAAAAGTATGATCAAAATGAAAGTATATTTGATCACAAAAGATTGTAATCACTAAAAATCCTTACATTCCAAAAGAATTAGGAATATAAAGAAAAAAAATCTTCACTTCTTTAGATCTGGTCTTCAATAGGGTGCAGATCATCTCCCAATTGAAAACCAAACAAAATGATTTTCCAGCTTTACTTAAAATAGACAAAAAAAGAAAAAAAAAAAAAAAAAGTAACACAAGAAGACTATACAGCAGTATTATTTTCTGCACAGCAATCTGAAGTCATTCTGGATATCCAAATTTAGAAATATGATTATTCATGACTGTTATGGAGATGAAAGTTATGAGAATACACTAAAGAAAAACTTCCATACAAACAAGCGAGTGGCAATTTCACAAATAGGAGTGATGACAGTTGTGAGGCCGGTCGTCTTTAAACAGCTTAGATCTCCTCGTTTGCATCTCACATTTGCATCATTCGATAGTTTCATCGAGTGTAAGAAATTTACCTTGCAAACCGTAGTGTCCACTCTGCTGCCAGCTCATCATGCTTCGCCCTGTCAGCTAAGTATAAGTGGGCGATGCCTGGAACAAGGGGTTTATCTGCAATTACCAGCATATCAGGGAAATCACCAACGCATATGCAGATTAATCGTGAAAATTTAGCAAATAAACAAGGCAGTCAATGGCTATCACTCCAGCTACAACGAGAACTGGAAAATAACACATCAAATCCGTCAAGAATGAGATGAATGTAAAAAGCTGCCTATATCATCCCTTCTTTTAGTAATTCATCCAGATAAAGCATAAACGAGCAGCAACAAAGAGACCCATATGAAATGTATTGGAGAACATAAATTATCCTCCACGCCTTTTTATTCACCAGCTGAAAAAGGGAATAGAAATGAACGAGTTTATAGTACTTACAAGCATCGGGATTGGTAAATATTGATCTGAGTGCAACCAGCACCTTCGAGATAGTTAAGGCGGGACTCCAGCTATCTTTCAGGATATCCAAACTAACATCGCCAGAAGAATCAACGTTGCAGTGGTAGATCCTGGTTTTGAAAACAACCTGCAAGCCTAAAGTCAAAAGTCAGAATTAAGAAGATATAACAAGAGACCTAATAAACAAGAATCAATTGCATCAAGTCCATTTAAATTAGTATACTCATTAGAAGTATATGAAAGATGTTATTGATCAAAAAAAATTCTATCCCAGCACAACCATGGTTCAAAAGACTTCACCTAAATATAATAACTTCTTGGAACATAAAGAATTATTAGAGGACCGGGAAACAACATGAAACACCACGGCACCCACAATGGAACAATAATGTTCAAACCACAAAAAGTTGTGTTAATAAAATATAAACTAACGTTGAGTGTATGGAAAATGAGACCCACAAATAATGGATATTAATATTACAATGGATGTGCGAGTATGCGAAAAGAAGTAACAAGGGATTCCCGGAGAAACATCAACTATTATAATCATCGAATCATTACTATTATATCAACTAACGATATAGTATTCCACAAATACATTTTTTCTAACATTGATTTGACATCTACGTTTCTAATCATACCTATAAAATCTTTAAACAAAGATGGGTTTTTAACTATTCACCTTTATTTCAAAACACCGAATTTCAACGAAACCACAGCTAAAATATCGGAACATAAGCAACGTTACCTTGGGAGGCTTGAACGGATAATCAGTAGGGAACGTTATATCCAGGAAGAATATGCCTCCTTCATAAGGTGTACCTGCAAAATAAATCGATAGAAATTCGTTTAAATCCATCGAACATTTCTCCAACAACAATCTAAGTGCCAATTTCATGAATTACAATATGAATTGCGTCGACAATACACAACAAAGATAACAACTGCAAAATTAAAACTGCGATTGCAAAAGGTACAAATGTTAAAGCAGGAGAGTACAATACCGGGGGGACCGAAGAGAGTGGCGACCCAATGGTAGAGATTGTCGCCTTTGGGGCCGGCGAAGCAGTCAGGCGGAGGATCTATACTCAGCTCCGACATCTCCTTCTGTATTCTCTTGCCGGAAGCCGACACCGACGTCGTCGACGGCCACGACCGGCCTCCGCCTCCTCCGCCGCTTCCGCTTCCTCTTCCGCCGCCGCCTCCCGCCGCCATCATCATCATCATGCTGCTGCTGCTGCTGCTGCTATTCATCTCTCTACTCAAATTCCGCCCGATTTTCGATCAATTCTGGAAAACTACCAATATTGTTTGTTCATGAATGTGGGCGAGGTCTTACTATAATAAATGAAAAATTGGAGGACTTGTTGTTCAATTATGAAACTGTAAGTATAGTCATTATTTTATTTAAGAAAAAAAATTAGTCACTTTACTTTATCTTCTTTCAATTTTCATTCCTTGTTTATTTATTTTTAATTCAATAATTTTAATAACTTCTTATAATAAGTCAAAGTGAGTCATTTTTGCTTACTTGATATCCAAAACTTATGTGTTGAAAGTTGTTTTAATCCATATATAGTATATTATATGATGTTTTAATATAAATTAATGTAATTTCTCCATTTATCTGAACGTTTAGTAATAAATCTATTTGTAAATATATGTATTTGAAATTCATTCATATAAGCCTAGTAAAAAGTAACATATTCACTCAATTCGAATACACTCTAGTTTTAGTTTAACCCAATCCATTTCATCTCATTTCTTTCCCCAATTCATTTGGACCATAGCCTTAGTGTACTCGTGTTTATAGAATTGGGCTTTCTTCACAAGGCCCAACTATATTTCTAATCAGACAACAATTACTCATCAATAACTACTTGCCCATAATTGGCCCAATGAGGGGAAAAAATATAAAAATTGAAAATAACTCACCTCCATAGATCAATAGTAAAGTGATGAATGATAGGAAGATATCCATAGATTATAAACTAAAATTTGATTTATTGGGTAAATCTCGAAAATATAAACTCTAAATTCTAAAAAATAGGAAAAAAAACTTATTGAATATTTAGATTGAGAGTTTCTATCGAGATCTCGACTCAATTCTAATCAATTCAAAAAGAATTCAAGTACATATAAATACCACTTAAAACGTTAGCTTGCATGGTATTTAAAAGAATTGAAGTTTAAGATTGTTTCAATACATTAATGAAATATGTAATAGGTCTATTTATACGAAATGATTATATTACTCAATACTTAAGTTGGTATAATTAATGTATTTCATCGAATAAAATTCTGATATAAAAAAGATAGAAGCAAAATTAAAAAATATCATAAATTTTGTTGGTAATCAGAAAAAGATACCTAAATTGACCATAAATCTTATAGCTAAAGTGGTACCACGAGACTCTTAAAAAACTTGTTATTTATAAATATGATATTCACAACTTAATTCCATTAATCTGAATCAAACCAACCAGCCAAACAGTAATTCCTATTTCCTATAATATTGTTTATTTGTTTAATTTTTATTTTTTTTAGTGGTAACCTCATTTTTAACCTTGTATACTAATGAACATTCTTTTTTGTTAGGTTATTAAATTTTGTTCTTTTTAGTGAAGAGAAATTATTTTTGCCAACTATACCCTTCTAACATTTGTGGTGTGATATAATGGTATGAGCTACATTAATTATGGTACGAGTGTGTATTATGATGGTACGAACTTAATTAACAATGGTGGGGGTGTAATATGGCGGTACAAGCTACATTAGTTGTGGCACGAGAATGTTTTATGATGATACGAGCTTCATTAATAATGGTATGAGGTGAAATATGATGGTATAGGCTGATACGAGGTAGAATTCATTAAGAGATACTATGTCCAAAAAAATATTTTCTTAACTAAAAAAGAATAATTTTAAACTCTTAGTTAATTTTTTTTTTTTTTTTATAATTGACTAATTATAATTTCATTCCTTTATTTTATTTTAAATGAAAAAAATAAAAAAAATAAAAAAAAATGTTGTATAATTGGGGAATATGACACATCATTTAGGGCCCACCAATTGACCTTTTTGTCAATCTCATCAACCTCTTTTTTCATTCTAACATTAACATAGATATAGTAGGTCAAACATTAAAGATATTGTCTGGCTATTTTCATGCCTTGCTTTCAACATAGTAAAAATTAAATAATTCTCCAACTGTTTTCGATATAGGAATAATAGTCACTTTTGAAATTAAATTTTACTTCAATTTAGGTTTTTTTTTTTTTTTTTTTTTAAGTTGAGAGGAGAGATAATAGAAATTAGACAACTTATATAATTAAGGTACTTACGAATTCTAATAGTTATGATCTAAACATTTTTTTTTTATAAATTTCAAAGAGTGAAGCATATTAGATAGCATTTTAGATCATTTCTCTAATCGCATTGAAGCACCTTTTGAATAGAAGTAAATAATAATTAAAGTTGCCTTAAAATCAATTTTAATTTAATAGTTGCATTAACATACATATAAATATTATATATATATATATATATATATAAATATATATTTTTATATATATAACGAGTGATGAGTTCCCAATATACATACATTTTATATCATATTAGACAAATTCAATTCAAAGGTAGAGAAAAATGGTGCATGGACGGCGGGTCAAGAGAGGATGGAATTTCTTTTTACAAATTTTTTTTTTTTTTCAATCTTTTGACAAACTTAAAAGAATTCTGTAAAGCAAATTCTTAAACCTTTTTGCACTTTCTCTTTATTTTTTTTTTTTGGTTTGGTCAAAGTTAAGAGACAAGAATATTTTTGTTTCCCTTTAATAATAATTGAATAATAAAGACTAGGGGAGGCAGGTGATTAGGACAAATGATGTTTGAGCTACGAATCAAAAAGTCAAACAAAACAGTCAATCTTTTTATTTTCATATTTATGTTTATTTCTAATTATTATTATTATTATTATTATTATTATTATTATTATTATTATTATTATTATTATTATTATTATTATTATTATACACACATAGTATTAATTATCATTTCAAGTATTTTGTAAGAAATTAACTAATATTTAATTTGTTTGAAAATAAATGTCATTTTGAAGTCTAAATTTTGTTAAATGAAGTGTCATTTTAAACTTTTTATGCGATTTCATTCCCAAATCAACCCTATTAATATTCATTAGCTAAATTTAGGGATATAACATGATATATTTTATGGAATTATTTGGATTCCCTTTCCAATTTAAACTAAACTCTTTGCTTAATTAAAGTTGTATTTATTCAATTTTTATGTTATTTAATACTACCTCCGTCCCGCTCAAATTTGCACACTTTCTGTTTTTGTCCGTCCCATTCAGATTTGCACACTCCAAAAATGGCAAATAAAATGTACAAAATTGTCCTTTATTATTCAACATTAACACTCAAAAAACAATTTTTTTTCTTAACCTCCGTATCCGTCCCTATATGCAAATTTGAGCGGGACGGATGGAGTATATGATAAAAATTTCAAAAGAACATTTAGTTTGAAATGAAATATTTAAGGAAGCATTGATTTGAGTCATCTGAGTTCTAAGACTTTGAAAAGTGTAGAGTAAAGATGGGTGCAGTGTAAAGTGGTCGGAAAAGGAAATGTACAAAGGTCAACGGCAATAAAGTGGGGTGACTGGAGTTGTACCTTGGCAGTACGTTGGTTGTACCAGAGCGTCGGTGCAGTGCAACGCGATACTGTGGAAAACAGAAAGCGCGTTTTGTTACCTAACACTAAAATACAAATCGTGTTTAATGCCCCCTCGTGCCCTCCAGCTCTACACCTGTCGGTTTACTCTGAATTATGTATATTTTATTTCTGCTCTAATTTCATGCTGACGTGTCTTTCATATATGCTAATTATATTGGCAAAATTATCTACTATCAATATATACACACACACACACACTTGCATGTGGGTATGTGTGTTTCGTAAACAAATAAAAGATAAAATACTAATTACATTTTAAAAGTTGAGTTGATTTTAATTGAGATTTTTATAATGATCAAAATTAATTGTTGTGTTCTTTTTTTTTTAGATTAATAAATAAATAAATAAATATAAAATAAAATCGTTTCTTATATCTATAGTTGAGTTTAATGGTAGATGCATTTTTCAATTTGGACAAGGTTCTAGATTGGAGTCTCAATTTTAACTCAAAATAAAACTCTTTATTTAGGAATGAATGAAATATATATTATTTCACTAATGTATAAGATAGACTAAAGTCAATAATCTATACAAAATAATACATATTATAAATTAAAAAAATGTAACAAATATAATTTTATTAAAAATGAACTAATTTTAAGTTGTGGTTTAATAAAAATGTTTTCAACTAAGACTAGCTAAAAAAAGAAATCAAGGAAATTATAATTAAATAAACCAATTCCAATCTCGATTTCACTATCTTCTTTATTATGTCTTTGATCTTGATGAACATTAAAGTCAGGAAATCTGAAAATTAGATTTCATTCTTAATATAAAAAAATAAAATTCGAACGTGAGTGTATCCACAATTTAGTTGTCCTAAATCTGTCCTAAAATAAATTAATTAGGAAAATAAAAATACATGGCACAATGTGGTGACAACACGTGGAAGCATATTATTGGATAAAGACTGTACGGCGATCGTACCCCCATCTTATTTGTGGGGATCCCAAATTAAATAGGACAGTTGTCGTGACAATGTGTTCATATGGATTCTCATAATCTTATGCAATTTAATATATATATATATATATATATATATATATATATATATATTTTTTTTTTTTTTTTTTTTGGGTTTTAAAATGTGCATAAAATGGCAATAATTCTGTTTTGATAAAAGAGAGGGTTTCATTAAAATTTCAACTGTTTACAATATATAGTGGAAAATTTGAAGCAAATTGGAAAAAAAAAAAAGATTCTCATAATAATTAAAAAACAATTGATAAATTGAAATAAATTTTATTTTGTAAAGCAACGATTATTTTGAAAGAGTGTGAAAAGGTGGAATTAATTAATAATGTGGTATTTGAATTGCATGTGATTGTGAATCTAAGTGGAATATTTATTGTAAGTAAGGTGTAAACTAGACAGTATCGAGATGAAAAGTTGACATTCTAATCACAAATATAATTTTTTACAGTGTTTTTAAAAGCATTAATATTATGTGTGTTTGTGTGTTTTTATTAAAAAAATTATAAAAAAAAAAGTTAAGGAAGAGCAAGTCAAAGTATTTTAAATAATTAGATTAATATATACCCTCTACTCGTTGTCCCATGACTACGCAACCAAATATTATAATTATAAATAGAGATATAAAAAAGTACACTCCGATTTACTATAAATGTTTTTACTTTTTATTTTATTTTATCAAAAGTTAAAGTAACATTCAAAAATAATTTGCGTTTAATGATTGGTATAGAATGTAGAGTTGAAGGAAATAAAATTAATTCAAAAAACAAAACAAAAGGGTTTACATCTAATGTCTATATATATATATATATATTTTTTTTTTTTTGGGTCAAAAAATCACATGTTATGAGTTGGAAAACATGAGATCTTTATGAGATAAGCCTATGAATAACTTTGGAATAAAATTGCAAGAAATTTTTAAATGATAACTAATTTAAAATAAAATTTAATCTCTTAAAAGACATTTATAATGAATCACAATGGTATATATTTTTTAATTAATTGAGATAGTTTATACTATTGCTACCTCTCATTCCTTTGTAGACGGAGCATTCACATTATGTTGACGTACGTCTTAATTATAAACTTTTACTCACATATTGATCATAAATAAGATATGTTTTTTTTAAAAAAATTCTTCAGAATATGAAAAAGGAATATCTTGCCCAAATAATTTAGGAACGAAGATAATAAAAATTAATTACATAAAAAAATATAATTTTTTAAAAGCACATCCAAAAATATCATTGAATACAAAAACATAAATATTGGAGATATAACCTTGAGCAAGTGACAAAATATTAAAACTACATATTCAACTAAAAAATTCAGAAAAAAATAAGGATATGTCTTATAAATATAATTTCGTAGAGCGTCGTTATTGAATCTAGATCATTTTCACAACTCAATTTTTTATTTTTTTTGTTATAAAATGTAGGTTGATTTGTCTCATGAAATGAAACATATGAGATGATTTTATACTCAAAATAAATTGATTATTTATTATATAGTAAAATTTTAATATGTGGATCAGTGATTTAATTTTTTTTAAGGGCTTCATGGCAATATTTGGATTCGACCTAGCTTTAAGAAACTTAATTTGGCTATTAATAATACCACAATCTTTTAAATTATCTAATTTATTCAATTTTATATTACGATTCGATTTGTCTATTTTATTTGTGTGGTTGATGAGAATAAAACACACTTCAAGAAAAAGAAATATTATTTGATTAATATAGGGTTCTTAATTAGTTGTTGGGAGTGACTCACCTAGAAGTGTCAAAAAACAAAATATTAAATGAAAATACTTCTAATTTGTAGTTTGTTTTGAGGAAAAGGGAAGTATATAGAGCTGGCAAACACAAAATTATTTTAGCAACTTTTATTTAATAATGAAAATTTTATTAATTAATTGGTATTAGGTGATATGTGTGTGTTGTGTGTCTATGTGCCAACACACACAAACTTTGAATGTTTGAATAGACTCATTAATAAACAATTTTAATAAAAAGACTCATTAATATAAGAGACACAGTATCTTTTCTATGCCTATTTTTAATTAAGGTTTTAGGAGTTAAATACAGAGTATATTAATAATAATAATGTGACACTTTTAATTAAAAAATAAATTGAGTGACACCTTGGACTTGTACATATAATATAGGCTGCATTTGGTTTTATTACCTCATTCAAACCTACTTCTTTATGAGATTATCTGGTTTAGGTCAACTTGTGGGCCATTATATTCCTCACAAGTGCATGGAAGTTTCAATGGTTTTAGAGCTATACACACACAAATACATGTATAATAAACCAGACTACTTTAGTAATAATATTTGTCACAACTGGCCTGAAAAAAAAAATTATGCAAATATATGCTCAATAACTTATTCATAATGAGTGTAAAATGGTGATATTATTGTATTTTATAATTAAGTCTCGATAATATTTCAACCTCATTTGCCACCCGTGTGATGAACCAAATAAATTTCAAGTATTAATATTTTTTGATATAAAAATGGTGATCATGAAAAATAACATAATTTTTCAAAGTTATTTCAATTTAATATACTACCCATATAATTTACCAATTTTAAATATTTATTGTTTCCATCATATATATTTTGACTGCTTTTCTAATTGATTTTGTCACAATTGGC
The DNA here is from genome assembly GCA_946896805.1 of Scutellaria galericulata. Classification (NCBI taxonomy): domain Eukaryota; kingdom Viridiplantae; phylum Streptophyta; class Magnoliopsida; order Lamiales; family Lamiaceae; genus Scutellaria; species Scutellaria galericulata. The sequence goes on along the minus strand of OX335787.1, from coordinate 449,072 downwards.
TTGAAAAAAACTTATACAAATATATATTCAATAATTTATTCATAATGAGCGTAAAAACAATACTGATGTTATTGTATATTACTCCAAAATAAAATTCTAAATAATCATTTTTTATATATTTTTTACTTTGATGATCTAGAAATCTTGAAATTCGATCATTGTATTGTTTTAATTTATTCAATAAACATAAATTCAATACTTATTATAACAACAATTAAGTATTATTTTATTAGATGGGATCATATTAACATTCATATACCATATATAGATTACAATTTTTAAAATTTTGTCAATATCATAGATGATATTGATACCATATATAAATCATGGTTAATATATTAATAAATTTTAATTTATAAGCTATGAAATAATAAATAATTGTATTTCTACTTTTGGGAGGTGGAAATGGGCAGGAAAAATTTGTCATTTCTATTTTGAGGGATAATTGTTATTATATATATTGAAAATTTTGATTAAAATGATAATTCGAGTAAAAATTATAATTTTTATGAGTATTAATCCAAATTTAATTTGTTTGTTGCTCCATATAGGACCTATATATATATATATATATGAGTATTTAATTAGTGGTGGCAATAATAAGTTTTCAACAACTTACATACATATTTACTAAGCTTAAATCTACAAGCGAGTGCATCAAACTAAGTCAATGTGATAACCGCCAAAAATTAATCACAATATTAAATATTAATCTGGCCTAATTGAAAGATTCTCCATTCTTGCAAAAGTTATGGTTAAGTATTTGTCCAAAGACTTAAAAATTTGACTATTTTTTTCTTCAAAGTCTTTTGATTATGTTGAATTGAAGGATAAACAGATTTTAAATTCCAATTTTCTTTAATAATAGAATAAATACAAGGTAAAAAGATATTCCCATATTATGGAATTAGCTAATATATACTTATAGGGTGAACTCCAACTACGATTATTTGAGATTTGGTCAAATCATCAAACTTACCACAAAGTTTTGAGAACTGCAAGTAGGTCATTTAACTATGAAAACACTAAAATAACTCATGTAATGTTTCAATCGATTTTCATGAATAATTTAATTTAAATACACTCAATTTTTTTTTATTATCATAATATATTGTCATATTTTAAGTTTTGAACAGGGTTAAATGCAAAAAAACAACCAAAACTATTGACTTTTTTCAATTTGCAACATAATCTTTTTTTTTTTTTCCGATTGCAACCTAGTCTTCTGTAATTTTTCCGATTGCAACCTCCGTCCACTTTTTGAGCATTTTTCCGGCGAAAGACCCTAATTTTTATTTAGGGAAAAATCTTTTTTATTTTTTATTTTGTGAGATACATAATGTAAAAGACGATTTTACTCTTGAAATGATAAATGTGCTAATCACCTGATGATATTTTCGCCGGAAATTGGGTTGTTTTCTGCATTTAACCATTTTGAATATTATATGCTGAAAATTTAATCATTAAAGATGTATAACTATAATTTCACAAATCTCACCTTATGTTTGGTAATTTAATAAAAATGTGGAAGCAATTCACCCTTAATTATATATGAATTTAACTTTATTATTATTATTATTATTATTATTATTATTATTATTATTTTAAAAAGTGAAAAAAGAGATGGTTTTCAAAAGTCTATGCCACGTGCTTGTCTTGCTACCCCACCCTACCCCTGTGTACAGCTCGGCCTTCTCCAATATATACACACATGTTCAGAGCAAGAACAAAGCTTCATCCCATTCTAAACACTGATAATCCAACACCAACAAATACTAACACATATCTTACAAAAGTTTCTTCTGATTTTTGTTCATCATTATCCAAGATTTCTCTCTTCTTCTTTTTGTGATCCTATTTTTGGTGCTCAGGTAAAAGAGCTCACCTTTTCTCTTACATTTTCGTTTCTCTGCATATCTAAAGATTTCATTTTTACTTATATTCTGAAACTTTATCAGTTAAATAAATGAGTTGGAATGAAATCATATGTGGGCTTGTTTGTTATTGGGTTATAATCTTGCTTTTCTGCCATTCTTTGTTTCTGCTGTTGTTTCTTGTAAATGGGTTTTTCTGTATTTGGATATTGCTTCATGATGTGCTTCAATTCTTCAAAATTTTCAATATCTTGCATATGAGTGAATGTAATTCATTAATGGTTTGATGGGTGTCTAGAAAAATGGTGGAATATTAATCTGCAGGATATGATTTTCTCATATTGATTTCACTGTTTTATTAATAGAGTTGTGTCAGTCTTATAGCTAATATAATCTTTTTGTATCATGATATTCTTTATATTTTCATGTTTAGTATTGTGAGGACTTTGTGATAAGGTAGTGTTTGTTCTGAAAGAGATGTTTGTTTTCTGCAATCACAGACTGTTTCCATCCATTTAAAAGTATATGGGGGTATCGTGTTCGTGCCCGTTGGCCGTTTATTGTGATTTAGAGAACGGTTTTGAATCCATGGTTGCAAATTCAAACAACCTCGTAGACGATGAGAAGCATACAATGGTTCGATCTTTGAGCTTCAAGGCTAAAGATTCTGAAACGAGGACATTAGTTTCGTCGTTCGGTTCTGGAAAGCTGTTGCGTGAAGGATCCATTAGGTTCCGAGCAAGAAAAGCGAGACTCGATGAAGTTGAAGGTGAAGATATTTGTTTGAGCAGAGAATTTGTTGGGCTATTGTCAAGATCAGGTAGCTTGGTGGGGAAAATGGTGCATTTGGATCCAAGTAGCCCCAAACACGAGGCTGCTATAAAGTTGCAGAAGGTTTACAAAAGCTTTAGGACGAGGCGAAAGCTAGCAGATTGTGCAGTTCTCATTGAGCAGAGCTGGTGGAAGCTATTGGATTTTGCAGAGCTCAAGCATAGTTCGATTTCCTTTTTCGACATTGAGAAACACGAGACTGCAATTTCGCGCTGGTCAAGGGCGAGAACAAGGGCTGCCAAGGTGGGAAAAGGCTTATCGAAGAACAGCAAAGCTCAGAAACTTGCTTTACAACATTGGCTCGAGGCTGTAAGTATAATTGTTGCTGTTCTTTGATATATATCTCTATGTAATGAGGAGCAAATATTGATTTAGTCGATTTGGTGTTGAGCAGATTGATCCACGACATCGTTACGGGCATAATCTACATTTCTATTACATGAACTGGTTGAATTCTCAAAGCAAAGAGCCTTTCTTCTACTGGTAATCATCTATCTCTAAGATGTTAAAATACGTATTGTTCTTGAATAAGTATCCTGATGTAATGATTACGATCGTGCAGGCTAGACATAGGTGAAGGAAAGGAGGTTAATCTTATCGAGAAGTGCACTCGTTCGAAGCTTCACCAGCAGTGCATCAAGTATCTTGGTCCGGTGCGTCCCCATATATATCGAATAGTTTGTTCGACTATTTTGGGAGAATTTGCATAATGAAAAGTTGTCGGTTTTCTGTTTGCAGATGGAGAGAAAGGCGTACGAAGTTGCAGTGGAAGACGGGAAGCTCTTCTACAAGGAATCGGGGGAGTTTCTTGACACCGTAGACGAACCAAAAGGCTCTAAGTGGATTTTCGTGCTTAGCACATCGAGGACTTTATACGTTGGGAAGAAACGGAAAGGCTCGTTTCAGCACTCCAGTTTCTTGGCCGGAGGCGCAACGCTGGCAGCTGGGAGAATTGTAGCAGAAAACGGGGTCCTAAAGGTATATTTATATATGGTCTCTATACAATGTTTTTGTTTTGCCGAATATTTGCTGAATTTGTTGTCTCGATTTGAACAGGCAGTCTGGCCCCACAGTGGCCATTATCGTCCAACGCCTGAGAATTTCGAGGACTTCATATCATTTCTGAGAGAGAACTATGTGGATCTCAATGAAGTCCAGCTCGATCCGACTGATGAAGAAGAAATAGAAAGTATCCGAAAGCACGTGAGAAGCAACTCTTCCGAAGATGACTTCACCGAGAAACATCGAGTGGAAATCGAAGATTCCAAGAAGGTTAACTCGGGAGAAGAAGAGAGAGAGTTGGCCGAGTTAAAGACATCACTCGGCTTAACCAAACTTACTCTCCAAATACCGAGTAAAGACGACTTCTTAGACGCGTTGGAATATGAAGAAGAAGAAGAAGAAGAAGAAGAAGAAGAAGAAGAAGTAGAAGAGGAAACGAAGGAGGAGTTCATTCCGGAAGAATCCATTTTCCAACGAATCAATTCGCACAAAGGAACGAAATCGTATCAATTGGGAAAGCAATTGTCTTGTACATGGAGCACGGGAGCGGGGCCAAGAATCGGGTGTTTACGAGATTACCCTTCGCGGCTACAAACTCACGCGTTAGAGCAAGTAAATCTATCTCCGAGAAGCAAATGCCGCTTGAGATTCGACTTCCCGTCTCGTGCATCGACACCAAACGGCACGAATCTCTATCGTACGACCAGTTGCACTCTTGGATGCACTTCTAGTTACCTATAAAGAGGCTCAAGTTTTTTAACTTTAGTGAAGCAGATTTGATTCTTTTATTGATCCATTCTTTTTTTATCTTTTTATGTGAATAGAAAGAATGACAGCATAGGAATTCCTTCATATTCTTTTACACAGGGATTATTAGAAGGAAGATGATTTTTGTTGTAACATGATTTTATGTTGATAGCATTGCAATTCAAAAGCAAAGATTCAATAATTTCTTGATCTTCCCTTGTGATTGATTATCTATGTTGTGATTGAAATCAGGTGGATCTGTTCATTGACTGCATTTGCAGCATTGAATTATGACTTGTTCAATCATCTTGAACAAAAAATCAAGAACTGAAGAATATATCAAGAAGTGGTCAAGACAACTACCAAGAAATCCAGGAGTTGGATTCAATGGAGTTTTGCTTGACCATTTTGCAAGAACATGACATAACTTTTAAATTAGAGAGAGTGAAAGTTGAAGACTTGGTCCAATATGAGCTTCAGAAGAGAAGGTATTTTATATCATAAGAGAAAGGGTAAATATCATTTTCGAACTTAAATCTTTTTTTTTTTCCAAGCACATTCTATATTAAAGGGTTTTTTTTTTCCCTCCCAATTTTGCAACCTCCAACAACAAATTCCAACCAAATGCGCATATGTGACTTGCACATGCGTAACTAGAAGATATTTTTGTAATTTTCTCTTCAGTTAATTGATTTATCCCCAAAATCGACATTAACCCTAATTCGTTCCATATTCCTAAAACCAGCCATAAATCAAAAATATTTATGTATTTCTTTAACATTTAAAATTAGCTACAACCCGAAACTTTCTCATGTAAAAATGACAAAAATATTCTCCAACTGCGCATGTGCAAATCACGTGTGCGTTTTTTATCAGAATTTGCAACTTTTTTTGGTCAAAAATTGCTATCAAAGGTTGTAAAATTGAAAAAAAAATTGTATAGTATAAATTCTGATCGAAAATAAATATTAGTTTAAATTTCAAAGTGAAAAAACGCAAATAATAAAAATTGGAAAATCATGTCGACCAAAAGAAAAATAATTTCCACCGACAATGTGACGGCTGACTGGACTCTAGTTGGGTGGGACACATTAGTTCATTATTATTGTAAATTTGTAATTGATTAATTGAACACAGATTTCTTTTTTCCTTTTCTTAAATTAAGAATAAATCTTTTGAAATCTCTCCCTCTCACTAGCTCTGAATTTTGTTGAACTATCTTATCATAATAATATCAGGATTGCTGTTTCTTTAAGGATCAGACAATCATTTCACAAGCCACCTAAATAATTACTTCAATTATTATTATTATTTTTGAAAGATGTGATATTTTCTTAATAATATCATGTTCTTGCAATAAAGGTTCCTTTTTTTAGAACTCTCACTCAAATCTTAATTCTGATTATCTCCCAATTTCACTTCAAGATCCAATCTTGACAACCATAAACCCTACTTTCTCTCTCCTCTGTCTCTCTCACATACTCGCACATTATCTTGTTTTTGCTCAAATCTAGTCCAAGATTCAAACTTTTCTGCTTAATTCAGTCCATTAAAGTAAAGGGTCTGTTGATCAGCTCAGTTTGCTGCCATTGGTGAGTGTTTTTCTTTGTCTAAATTAGTTTCTGTTCAATTCTTACAATTCCTGCAGAAATGAGTTTAATGAATTGAAAAGGAGTGTGTTGGGAAATAGAGGGATCTGGTTAGATGAAAGAATTGAAACCAACAGACCCAATTGGGCAAAATGCAATAAAGCTAATAAGCAATGTTTGCTTCTCAGTATTCGTATTTTCAGTGCTCATTTTTAGTGTAATTGCAATCACATATCAACCCCCTGATCCATGGGAATCAGCCAGAGCTTTAACTAGGGTTTTCACCCAAGTCGAAAATGCCACTTTTCAGACCGATTCATCGGTGCTGAAAACTGGTGAGGACATTGCCATTGCTCCTATGGCAAGTCCTGTGGGGTCCCCAGTAGCTATCACCGAGTCTTCGATTGAGAAATCGGAGAACGAGCTCATTGAAAACGGGACGTTGAAATCGGGTTGTGGGGATGTTTCTTTGGTCAATTGTTCTGATCCTAGAGTCTTGATTGCAATCCAGAGGTTCAATTTGAAGAGGTTTAAGTCTATAGTGTTTCTGAGATACCAAAGCCCGGTTAATGGATCGAATGGGGATGAGTGTGATGTGTCGTGGAGGTTTAGGAACAAGAAGGAGAAGTCTTGGAGGCGGTATAGGGATTTTCGTCGGTTTAGAATGGGGTTCAAGGATGATTGTAGTTACAAGGTGGTTCGTGTTGGTCGTTGGCATTCTGGTTTGAATGCTCGTAGAGTGGTGAATATGAATGCCACACGGAATGAGATCAATGATACGATTCCTGTTTTGGGATCGGGTTTAGGGTTTAGGAAGGGGAGGTACTTGTACTACTCGGGAGGAGGGGATCATTGCAAAGGGATGAACCAATATCTTTGGAGCTTCTTGTGTGCTCTTGGTGAGGCTCGTTTCTTGAACCGTACTTTTGTGATGGACTTGAGTCTTTGCTTGGCCTCAACTTACACAAAGAGCAATAAGGACGAGGAGGGTAAAGACTTTAGGTTCTACTTCGATTTTGAGCATTTGAAAGAGTCAGCTTCCATTGTGGAAAAAGGCGAGTTTCTTAAGGATTGGAAAAAATGGGACACGAGCCATAGGGTGAAAGTCCCGGCTAGGAAGGTTGCAAGTTATAAGGTGACACCGATGCAACTTAAAAAGGATAAAAGCACGATTATATGGAGGGAATTTGAGCCGAAGAGCAATTGGCATCGTGTGTGTGAAGGTGAAGCCGGGAAGTACATAGAGAGGCCGTGGCAAGCTCTATGGAAATCAAAACGGTTGATGAATATCGTGTCGGAGATAAGTGGGAGTATGGATTGGGATTTCGATGCACTTCATGTGGTTCGAGGCAAGAAAGCAGAGAATAAGGCGCTATGGCCTCATTTGGATGGCGACACATCGCCAGAGGCCATAGTTTCAAAGCTCGAAGGGGTGATTGAGCCGTGGAGAAATGTGTATGTTGCAACCAACGAGGCGTTCTACAACTACTTCGACAGGTTGAGGTCACACTACAAGGTTCATTTGCTTGATGACTACAAGTACTTGTGGGGGAATACGAGTGAATGGTACAACGAGACGAGGCAACTCAATGGGGGCCGTCCCGTTGATTTTGATGGTTATATGAGAGTCGAGGTGGACACGGAGGTGCTTTATAGGTCCAAGAAACGGGTCGAGACGTTCTACAACTTGACGAGCGATTGCAAGGATGGGATCAATACTTGCTAAATAGATTCAACTCATGAATTCATTTTTTTTCTTGTTATTCTTTTGCTTGTTTACACTTTGTTGATTTTATTAAATCAATGCCATATATATGTAGTTGTTTCAATGTTATTTGTGTTGTAACTTGTAAGAGCCTAATCTTCCTTAGTTGAGATGAATGATCTATGAAAATATTGGATATAGAATGTATGATATGAAATCTCATTTATAGCCCCCATTTTTTCATTGTAAAATCATTTGGTTTTCATGATTTAATCTGTTATTTATTTAGTTATGATTCCAATCTTTTAATTATTATTCCAAAATTGTAGAATAATGATATATTGTTTTAAAATGTTGTTATTTCAATATATCCCCTACTTTTCTTTTAATTCCTTACTTATATGAGGTAGATTGGTAAAAAATGTTTTAATTCAAATGTTGGGGTAAGTATATAATGTTTATCACAAATTCATGCATCAAATTTGCTCTTAAGTTTATTTACTATTTGTTGTTGTTGTTATGTTATTATAATATACTAGCAGTGTACCCGCGCGTTGCGCGTCTTGCCATATAATATATGGTTTATATCATATATTTGATAATACAATATAACTAATTATAAGCGTTTTGAAGATATAATAACTGTAGTTATTCCAAATTTGAACTACTATTTAAAAATTTATAGCTAATTCAATTTATTTTTATATTTTTAAATAAATTTTAAAATACAAACTTCGAATTTCTTAACAATTTTTTATTGCATCCAAACAAAAAAAAATTATAAGATTATTTAAATCTTTCTATTGATTTCGACAAAATTAGAAAAAAAAAAAAAAAGAAGCCCATTAGTACTATCATTATTATTATTAAATATTTTTAAAGATCTTATTTGTTGATATTTATATTTTTTAAGAATTAATTTTTTAATAGCTATTATAAGACCCCTTTATTTTAATTGCCCAATAAATTTCTTCACTACCCATTAAATAAGTATACACAATTACTATAATCTTCATTCCTCCTGCAAATCTCCATTCTTCCTAAACAGTGGCGGCAACATCTTCATTCTTTTACTTATTGAGATCTAATTTCTTTTTTCTTCAAATCTAATTTATGTCATCTTCATTCTTTTACTTATTGAGATCTAATTTCTTTTTTCTTCAAATCTAATTTATGTCCTCCCTCTTTCTTCATTCTTTTATTTGCAATACTTATTGAGATCTAATTTCTTTTTTCTTCAAATCTAATTTATGTCCTCCCTCTTTCTTCATTCTTTTATTTGCAATGGAGTATCTGATATTTTTATATTTCTTTTTATTGTAATATGATAGCTCACCAATACCGTCAGAGTTTCAACTCTTTTGAAAATATTTTATAAACTAGGAATCGTAAATCTTTATCATCATTTAATCGGCAAAGAGTAGCTTTATTTTCATGCATTTCGTGCTCCCATTTTTTCCTTCTTTATTTCTTCATTTTCATTCTTTAGCTGATATGTAGATGATGGCTTCCATCTCTAATTTTTCTTCTTATTTTGACATTTTGAGGCCTACGAATCTTCTTCTTATTATCAGCTTAATGCTCATCTTCATTATTTCTTTTCTTGCTCAATTGTTCAATGTATATTCTAATCAACCACTTAGAACTTATATAATACAATGGCTTGGAGAGGAAGCCTCATTCAAATGACTTAAAGAGGAAGTCTCATCAAATGGCTTGATGAAGAAGCCAGACTCAAAATTATTTAGAAAATCAAAATGAAATTAAAAAAAGAAATTATTTACAGTCAGCATTATGATGTGACATTTTTTAGCGGGAAAGTGGCAATACAGTAAATTTTTCCAACTTACCTGCTATTAGTATAGTATAGATTTTTAGATATGGGTATTCGACAAATATTTTTGTTCAATGATAATATGAAAATTATATTTATCGATGAAGACGCCATCTTCCTTTATTTCTTAAAAGATACATATGTATATCTCTTTTAAAATTTATTGGTAGTAGATTCAAAACTACTCATTGGATAAAGAAACACAAGAGATTAATGTAAATTATAGTCTAGTCAAACAACATAGAGCACTCTCTGATTTTAATATATAGTTAAAGAATATGATTTTTATTATTATGTATACAAGTTCATATGTTTTTTTTTTTTTTTGAGTAAATAAATTAAAAGACTTGTAAAACAATTATTAGGGTTAATAGAATACTATATTGTTGATCATATAAAACATCAAGGTGAACAATGAAATAACAAAGTACAAATAGATCCTTTGAGAGTCCAAAATTGGAAATTCAATGTAAGTGGAGAATGGTAATAAATGAGCTAAGAGTAACCCTAATTTTGGAAACCCAAAATCCAAATTGGATATGACTTTTGTCAAACCATAGGTGGGTGTCGGATTGTTGTCTTTGTGTGTATAAATGAACGCATTAATATCCATATAAATTCATGTGTATTGAATATTTTTATTTAAATGATACGATATTGATCAAGATTCATGTATTTGATTTTGTTTGATGATTAGAGTATAATTTTTATGAAAATTAAATTTTATTCATAAATCTTAAATTAATTTATGAAAATGAGGTTGAATTGTGAATAGTAAAGTGACATTTCACAATAATAATTAGCCTATTTTTTTTAGGAGAAAAGAAATTTATATATGTTTAATAGATAGATATAGTGAGACATAAATTGGTAAGAAAAAAGAGAAATAGTAAGGAATGTGGAATTACACGAAAGAAAAGCACAAAGAAGGGCATGTAATGGGAGTGATGCCACGTCATGACCACACCTTTCCCTTTCTACAATAAAAAGAGGAAACATTTGAATCAAATTCTCTTAATACAAACCTCATAAACCACTTCACACTTCTCTCTTTGCTTTTCTGTTTCTGTTGAATTTTCTGTTATTGATTTCACCGGTAATTCTTTATTTCCCCTTTTTGCTGTTTTCTTTTCTTCATTTACTGCACCTCCTATTAATTCACTGCTTAGATTGATTCGGGAATTAAAGAAAGGGTGAAATAAATGTGCCCCACTTCATTAATTGCTCTGATTTTGTTCAAGTTTTGTGCTTTCTTGATAATTAGTGCTTGATTCTTGCTTGGTTCGAGTTACATGAAATAGGGTTCGTGGGGTTTGTGACTTTTTGTTGTGTTACTTGTTCTTTAGCTTTTTGTATATGCAAGTGATCTTTGGTATGAGTTATTGAAGTAGTTTCCACTATTTATGTATGTGTTTGTTTTTTCGATGTGAAATTGTAGTGCGAAAAGTTTTTGGATTGAGCGGTGCTCGTTGTTCTGTTGGTTCTGTTGTTTGTTTTACTTAAAGAATGTAATTATCGAAAGGGAATGGAATTCAGTCTTGAATTGAGTTGGTGCAATTAGCTAACTGTCGAGCTGTTTGTGTCATTTATGACGAAAGGTTGTGTTGTATATGTATTCATCGAAATTGCAACCGACAAACCGAAAGAAATGTTTTCAGATTTGTTTTGTTACTTTAGTAGATGAATTAGTCGTAGGAGCGTGAGAGATTTCTTGTTCTTGTGACTGTATCTTTAATCATGATTATTGATTAGCCGTGTTTGATGGTTATTGTTTTCGGTTCGTTTTAATGTGCATGAACTTATTGTTCTTTTCGTTTTTTTTTTCTGTTCCATGTAATCTGCTTCTTTTGCCAACTATGGCTCGTGTGCTGTTTTCATGTTTAAGAAGTGTAAATGTTATCCTTCTAGGTCATTAATCCGATTCCATTCAAGGTCACTATCGTGAAAAATGTCTGGTGGGGAAGGCAGAAAACTCTCGAATCAAGATGTACAATTGGTAAGTTTTCGACACCGAATTGTTTTGGATGGTGTAATCGACGTACTTATTCTGTAAAATAGAAAAGTAAAGAGAAACGTATTAGCTTTTAGCCATTCAGTTGAATTTTGATCTTTGGCCATGATTGAAGTCTCTAAATTAACACTAGAAATACTCGATGGTTTTACGTGGACGGTTTTTGTCACTCTCATTATCAATCTAGGAACTCAAAATTTATTATATTTCGTATTTCTAATCCAATGTTTTCTTATTTCAGGTGCAAAATCGTATAGAACAGTGTCTTCAACATTACATGAACAAAAAGGAGGTCATAAACAATCTCATCATTCAGGATAACATTCAGCCATGTATTACCGAACTAGGTAGAGTTAATTAGTTTATTTTATATATGTTTATGTTTATTTCCAATAAATCCTGGACCACTGATTCTCAAATAATAATAAAACTATTAAAATCTGGAACACCAATACATGTACTAAAAAAATATTTAAAGGTATTAGCCGTTCAGCAATTCTACTGCGCTATAAATGCATTGGTCTCTATGTGTATACATCTGTCTTCGACTCTTCTGTGGCTAGTCGTGTGCATTTTACTTCTTGCTCTGTTTTGTTAGAGAAAAAGTTCTAGGGTTTGGCAGGTGGTAGGACTTCTTTGACGAAATCATATTCTCGGACGAGATATTTTGGTTTTTCTGTCGTATTTCAATAGCCTAAGAGCAAAATAGTTTTCTGTCGAAGCTTATTTATTTTTTTAAAATCACAATAGTGGCTATGGAGATCTCAAGTAGGAGAGCTAGCAAAAAGAGGCTTCTTCTGCTTTAATATATGTTGTAATGCATCGTTTTATTTTGATACTATTCAATAAAATCTAAACTCTATGATTTTTTTTCCCGAAAAGTAATGGTTTGTCGGTTGAGTCTTTTCCATACCGAGAAATCTCTTGGCTTTCTACATTTTCCATTCAATAAACATGTGTTTTTGGACAATTATATCATGAAGCTTCTGATAAAACATGGCTTCAACAATTTTAATATATAAGGTTACCTTTCTTGTGCTTTCGATAGTTTTAAATAAAGGTATGAAGAGTTTGATGTACAGTTGATCTCATAACTCTTAGTTTTATCGAGAATTTGAAGTTAACCTGATTGTTGATTATTCTTTAAGTATTGATAACAATAACCCTTTCGGCTATTAATTTTTGGATCGATATATATGCATGTCCTTTCAGTTAATACTCTGCTCGTTTCTCAGTTTGGCAGAGGCTCGAAGAAGAGAATCAAGAATTCTTCAAGGCTTATTATCTCAAGCTGTTGGTGAAGGACCAAATAATGGAATTCAACAGATTGCTTTCAGAACAGGTGGAGCTGATGCGTCGAATCGGATTAAGTGGGATCACTCCTTTCACATCTAACGGATCACACGTCGCACCAAGTACGTCGTGTCGAACTAATCCACATTCGCCAAAATCAATTATCCTCAAAATGAAATCTTTGGAAGATCTTAATATGTTAATCTTACAGCACAGCATATCTCCGCAACGGGGCCCGCACAAAACGCCAGACCTCTGAAAACTGAGGGCATGCAGCAGCATGGGAACATGTTTCATAACTGTGTGCAAGGAACTGTCGATGCTACGAAGATCGACATTCATCCTAACTTGTTCTTGCCTCAAAACTTGAACGTGGGGTTGTCTCAAATACTGAACGGAAAGAGTGTCAAGACCGAAGCTGGTTATGCCGGTAGTTCACCTTTCGCTTTCAGTCCACCTAGCAATTATCTGGAATCTCGTCCTCTGATGGGTGATGCATCTGTGTCGTCTTTCAGTAGTGTAGATTCTAATGCACAACATCTTAATGAGACACTCTTGGACGGTGACACTTCATCCTTCGGATTCTTGGCACAAATCCCGCAAAACTTTCCCGAGTTGGCAACTGACTTCACTACTAGTTCGGGTATGTGTCGTGTATAAGGTAAAGCCATAAAGCTAGTTTTGAGTCTTTAACGCACTTTCGTGTCGTTTCAGATTTGCTGGAGAGTTACTGTAGACCTCCTTTCTTGCCGGTCGATGCCAGCAACTTCGTGAATCCCCACGGTGGGTTGTGCATAACCGATCTCAAGAATTTTGTGTTTTTTAGTAACTAATTGATTGAACTGAATTTTGTACTCGTGATTTCCAGGGGACGTTGAGAGTCTTGATCCTGAATCCGAAAGTCTGAGATTTCAATGCTTTGGTACTGATTGAATGTTCTATCGGTATTTTTCTCAACCTTTTTCTTTTCCCTTGGAGCCCTACTCGTTTTCTTTTCTTTTCTCAAACATTTGATCATTATTGGGCTTTGTTTCTTGATTATGATGCTGCAGGTCCGGCGACAGGAGGGGGTTCGGGTTTTGTATATGTGGCTTTACACGAACGAAATGCTTCGCTTGAGACGTCTCGACAGAAGTACTTGGATGTTGGAGCCAAGTTTTAGTGGATTGTCTTGTTTATGTTTTGAGTGTTAAGTTATGCTTTTATTAGGTTGACCTACAATTTATGGAAAAATGGTGTATAATGTTGCTAAAGCTGTATAAATAGGGGCCATGTTTGTGTACATTTTTTTGGCTTAGAAGTAATATTCTGTTGAGAAGTTTTTTTTCCCACTTTACCTTTCACTGTGTTTTTGCTTTGATTGTGATACAAAGAAAATATTTGCTCTTGATGAGAATCCTTATTTATTTGCTCTAATTATGTTTAAATGTAGAAACAACAAACATCATCTATGAGAAACTTAATAGACATTGAGAACACAATGACAAAAGTTCAAGAAAACACAATTTCCTCCGACAAAAATCAAAACGCATGAAACATGGTAATACTAAATAGAAAACACAGATTCAGCAGTAGTGTAATCTGATAAGAGATACAAAATGATGATGACAGTTAGTAGTCTTCGGGTTCGTCTTCTTCATCGACACCCTCAGCACCGACTTCCTCATAGTCCTTTTCGAGAGCAGCCAAATCTTCACGAGCTTCACTGAACTCGCCTTCCTCCATACCTTCACCTACATACCAATGAACAAAAGCCCTCTTGGCGTACATCAGATCGAATTTGTGGTCGATGCGTGAAAACACTTCAGCAACGGCAGTGTTGTTGCTTATCATGCACACAGCACGTTGCACTTTAGCAAGATCGCCCCCGGGTACCATTGATGGTGGTTGATAGTTGATTCCACACTTGAAGCCAGTTGGGCACCTGTCAAGTCAACAAATATATCTTGAATTGTTTCTGGAAACCCATTTTTATTTTGTTATTGGCACTTTCACATACCACACACACAAAAATGTAAAGCAAGGTGTGTTATTGTTTCCTGAGTACTAAGCATCATAACAAACGAAATCTGTGATTTTTTTCTTACCAGTCAACAAACTGAACCGCCCTTTTCGTTTTGATGGTAGAAACAGCAGCATTGACATCCTTAGGAACAACGTCTCCACGGTACATCAAGCAACAAGCCATGTATTTCCCATGTCTCGGATCACATTTAGCCATCATACTTGAGGGCTCAAATACAGAGTTTGTGATTTCGGGGACTGATAGTTGCTCGTGGTATGCTTTGGCAGCAGAGATCACAGGGGCATATGATGAGAGCATGAAATGGATACGAGGATATGGTACAAGGTTGGTCTGGAACTCGGTAATATCTACATTGATGGCTCCATCAAACCGTAGAGAAGTAGTTAGGGATGATATGGTTTGAGAAATCAATCGGTTCAAATTGGTGTAGGTAGGTCTCTCAATGTCTAAAGACCTCCGGCAAATATCATAGATGGCTTCGTTGTCCAAGAGCACTGCAACATCCATGTGCTCAAGGAGGGCGTGAGTTGAAAGAACACTATTGTATGGCTCAACAACTGCAGTAGATACCTGAAATCGAACAGACCCCCACTTCTTGTTAAATCAAGAGCATCCACGAGACTATTCCAATCATATATCAATGAATGCAGAATGGAAATAATCAACACATTTGGGAGCATTTATACAATTCCGATTTCATAAGAATTAGCATATGGAGACTAGCAGTTACATCAATAACTGAAAATTGAAGCACCTGGGGAGAAGGATAGATGGTAAATCCAAGCTTTGACTTTTTCCCATAATCAACCGACAACCGTTCCAAAAGCAACGAGCCCAATCCAGAACCAGTCCCACCACCTACAGCATTGAAGACCAAAAACCCTTGCAAACCTGTGCAGTTATCAGCCAACTTCCTCACTCTATCCAAGCATAGATCAACAATCTCCTTCCCCACTGCAAAAATCAGAAAAGTGAGGCATTGAAACGAGCCTCAAGTACACGCTGAAATAAAGCGAAAACATCGCACAAAAAGTTCTCATATGGCAAGGAACAATTGCCTGCCATGTCGCAATAATTAACAGAAGTTAACATAATGCTAACCACAAGTAATGACATTTTGAACTCTTCAAGTAAGACAAGTATAGACCTGTATAATGGCCTCTAGCAAAGTTGTTAGCAGCATCTTCCTTTCCCGATATGAGCTGCTCGGGATGGAAAAGCTGGCGATAAGTCCCCGTCCTTACTTCATCGATAACAGTGGGTTCAAGATCAACGAATATAGCCCTCGGGACATGCTTTCCCGATCCCGTCTCGCTAAAGAAGGTATTGAAAGCATCATGTCCCCCACCCACAGTGGTGTCACTGCAAGCTCACATACAAACCACTATCAGCATTCACAATTCCACATCAAAGTAGAGACAAGTAAAACCTATAATTCATATCTTCGCAACCCCTTCAAATTCATCGAAATTCAAACCTCCCACATCTCATATCTCATATTTTGGAAATTAGGTTTTCGGAAACATAATTAAAACCCCCAAAAAAGCACATATAAAATTAAGAAATAAACAAACAAAAATCAGAAAAATACCTAGGCATCATTCCATCAGGGTGAATGCCATGTTCAAGGCAATAGAGCTCCCAGCATGAATTACCGACCTGAATCCCAGCTTGACCTATATGTATGCTTATAATTTCTCTCATTTTGTTTCAGCGACAACAATTCTTCTTCCTACACCAAAGAAACCCTTTTTCTTCTTTAGCAAACAACCAGATATTTCTTGCCCCTACCCCTCTCTCTCTCTCTCTCTCTCTCTCTCTCTCTTCCCCTATAATATCTCTCGTTGACTCAAAACGCAAATGGAAAATAGAGAGAGGAGTGAGAGAGTGAATGCAAATGGCGAAAGTGGGATTTCATAAATAGATCCAGGCCCGCGGCCCGCCATTTGGCCCTGTCTCACTGTCACTTTTCAATTATATTCATTAAATATGTTATTACAAGATTATATTTTTATGCTTACTATATAATATTTACAAAAATAGTACATAATACAAACAAAAGTATTATATGATGTAAACAATAGTATTAGTATTTTTTGAATTATAATTTTCCAAAAAAAAAAAAAACATTCATAAACTTCAATTTTTTTATGAATTTAAATCTGTACGAGTTTCTAATTATAAACACATAGTAAAAGAAGTTGAATCTATCTCAACATAGACCCTATAACACTCAACTATAGAATACAACATTAGAAGTGAAAAACTTTGAAAAGTTAAAAAAATAATAATAATAATAATTTCTTGAATTGCATTAGAAGATAAGATTATAGGTGTGTGCAAGTGGAATTATCGTTTTCATAGTATTCAATGTTGTAAGCAAAATAGAGGGCCAATATATGTTGGGTGTTACACAAACACTATTGGTTGGTTGGTTATGCCAATCATGGATGTCTCTTATTAGGATATTTATTTATGGCATTTTTGTCACAATTATTTTTAGTTGTATAAGACTATAAGTTAGCTTTAGTTATTATTTTTTTTTTTTAAATTTTTTCCTTTACAATGGAACCCACAATCACAAGTCATGTCAAGTTGTACATTTGTTAAGGTTTTGAACTTGAAACCTAACCTCAAACTTATAACACTATATATTATTTGGTCATCGAAGTAGGATCGAACATCTAATCTACATTGTATGATTGAAGTTCATCAAATCAATATTTAATATCTATTTTAAGACATACTTGTATAAATATATGTAGTTAAATAAACCACATATCATGTATCTTTATATATATAAAAGAACAATCAGGATGTCACGTGTCATTTTCTTAAGAGCTCAAAAATTATTATTAATAATTCTATTAATTAATTTTATTGTAAAAACAATAAAATATGGAAGGAATATATATGGAAAGAATATATATATCTTCTTAACAATCTTCACGAATCAAAATATGGAAAGAATATTTTTCTATATAAAAGGTTAAATTGTTTTTAAAAATCAACTTGAAAATGAGGATTTAAGTTTTTTTAACTATTAATTTTTTAAAAAAATATATTATTATATTATTCTGAATAAAATAATTATATTATTATTTTAGAAAATAAAAAACACTAACATTAACAAATAAAATTTAAAAAGTTAAATATATCAAAATTCCTAAATCTGAAAAATAACTTAAATTTATGAAAAATCAACAAAATATCTTGAAAGGCTTCTGGGTATTGGATGAATGATAGATTAAGTGAGATGAAGTATGAGATTTAGTGGCTTCAATTATACCTTCTATATATATGGTCAACTCCTGCAGCTTCAGATTTTCTACATTAGCTATCTAACTAAGCCTTGATTTAGAGAAAGAAAGAAATTAGTGCATGTTCAAAGTTGCAGAATGAAAGTGGGGAAGAAGGCGAAATTTTTTCGTTCCAAATTGTTAGGGTTAGTTGATTTCAGTCAAGTTTGGACGGAAACTTGACGGAAGATATGTAATGTGTGATTTTTTGAAACATTGGGTACCAACTTTGTAAGTTGTGGAAACAGAGATACCAAAATTGAAATGTGGTATAATTTAGGTATCAAAATTGCAATATATATATAAAAGGATGAAACCCAATATTCGTAATCATGTAGTCTTGATAGAAATTAGATTTATAGGTAGATTATAATAATCAATTTCTATATGTGTGTATTTATATATGTATCGCTTTATTATTTATATAAAGATGTAACATCCCAATATTTGTAATCACATAATTTTGATTACATATATAAGAATTAGATTTATATCTAGATTATAATAATTAATTTCTAATATAAATATGTGCATATTTATATATGAATGGCTTTATTATTTATGTAACCCAATAGTTGTAATCATCTACTCTTGGCTGCGTTGGACTTAGCTTTGATCATATCCTCTTTCAAGTTTCAACTTGTTCTATATAAAGGAACACAATCCCTCACTAGGCTTGTCACATTCTTCTTCTTCTTGAACAACGGTGAAATGGCTTCTTCACCCACAATTCTAATGTTCATTTTGTTTTTGATTGGATTTTGTGCTCTTCATGAGATCGAGTCTTCACGTTTACTTCAACATGAATCATCTAAAAATAACGTCGATTCTTCTTTACATCGAGAAGCATTATCCATAAATAACGTAGACTCGTTATATAAAAAAGTATCAGTATCTACAATTAATATAGATTCGTCATTTGGAGAAGCACATGGTGAACCAGATCCTCACCACCACCGCCGTCAAGACTCATCGTTTAGAGAAGCACCAGGTGGACCGGATCCTCACCACCACCGCCACCGCCACCATCACTCATCACCTCCCAACTTGCGGTCCATAAATGACGTGTAAACTAACAAGCCCGAGTAGTGTAGAGAATAATGATTTATGAATCTAATTGTGATGACTTGTTCCATATATTGAATAAGTAACGGTTAAAACTCAATTAGTCTATTGTACTTGCAATATAATTTCTGTTTATTTAAAAATTATTATTAAATAATTAATGTGGAATCATTTATAATCTTTACTAATATAATAACAATAAAGTTGCCAAATTTTACAGAAATACTAATTTCTCACTAAAAAAATATATGCTATAACATAAAATAATATTAAGAAAATAGAAAATAAAACTTTTTAGCTAGCATATATATACTATTAAAAATTCATTGCTAAGCTATTTCTAGATTATATAAGATTGAAAAAAAAGGAGAAGAAACAGTCTATTTCGCAATGTGAAAATATAAAAATATTTTATTATAAAATAACATATTTTATTTATTATGTATTCATATTTACTTAAATAATATTTCAGTTTTTTCTTCAAAATTTAACATTAATTTCCACAATAACAATTATGTTGTTGTTGTTGTATAATAATAATTATTATTAATTATCCTATACTAAACTATAATATTTTTAAATGTGTGTATTGTTTTTATTTCAATTTTGTAATACTATTTAATACAATTATTTAGATTAACATATATAGAAATTTAAAATATATAAATTCTATTATTAAAAAAACTAAAATATTATATATTTTAAACTAAGATATTATAATTGTTAGGTTTTATACACAAGTTGTGCATTGCACGAGTACACTAGCGACAATAATATAGAAGTGTGTACACACGAAATTTATCACAATAGATATTTAATATATATATATATATATATATATATATATATATATATAAATGCAATACATTTTGAGTTGGAAATATTAATTTGAGAATAATTTTGATTTATACAAAGATAATGTCTAATGAAAATGTTTTTAGGAACAATATTTAATCATTTTATTAGGAATATTTAAAATTTATTTAGGGGAGTTGGTAATACAGATATTTAACTATATGTTATATTAAAAGGAAATTAAAATCAAAATTTATATAATAATAAGATATAAAGTACATAAATTTTTATTTTTTTATCTATATTGACATAAATACTTAACATCAAAAAATTTAATAGTATTTCCTCTTATGTATTATTAATATTAACAAGTAATAATATAACCAGACAAGGACTAAATATTAAAGATTAAATATATAAATAGGTTAAAAGTATTTAGATTAAACACACGTGTCATTTAATGGTTGCCTCTTTATATATATATATATATATATATATATATATATATATATATATATAAATTAAAAGTATGTTAGTGTAATTACATATTCAATAAAAAGGATAAATTATGGACATATGTATTTATTCTTAGGAGGGAAAAATTAAACCATAAGTTTACTTATATCAATTTTGAATTCGTTTATATTTTATATTAAATATTAAAGATTAAAGAAATATATACTTATTATTTCATGTATTTTTTTTTAAACACTTCAATATAACTTTTTGGACAATATTGGAAGAACGCTTTCTTTCTTCCAAAAATTGAGTCAGCTAAATCGTTTCGTTTATTCTCAAAATATGTAGCAAACATATTGATTAATTTGATCACACTTAATTATTTAAATTTTTTATATGTTCGATTCAATCTTACTTTTTATTTCAAATATTAAAGATATGGTAATGAACAACCCAAAAAAAAAAAGGATATATATATATATATATATATATATATATATATATATATATATATTAGGTAAGAACAATAAGTATTTATAGAAGAATTAATACTCGAAAAATTAAGAAAATCATGAAAATGACCATGTAAAAGTAGTTGACCTCAACTTAGCTATCCATTCCTAGAGCTTCCACGTTCAAAGGGGTGGGTATGCAAATTGAAGAAATGGAGGGCTTCTTTTGTAATAAGATAAAATTACTGAGATTGATAGACAGCCAAGTTGGTCCTCTCAAAAGGAACGCACCAAATACATTAATTATTTTGAGGGAGTTTTTTTTAGACCTCTAACTTTCATTTCTTGGATTTTTAATCCTTTATTTATTTTTGGTCCTTTTTGTCAAATAATTTTAAAAAAATCTGATATTTAGTTCAATTAAACTTTTATATTAGGTCAAGTTGCTTATTCGACATATAAGCTAGATTTTGTAAATGAATAAACTCTAAAATAAGTATAGAAATTCATTGCTAAGTAAAAGGAAAATAAAACTACATATTATTTCAAAATAATTG
Source organism: Scutellaria galericulata (assembly GCA_946896805.1). Classification (NCBI taxonomy): domain Eukaryota; kingdom Viridiplantae; phylum Streptophyta; class Magnoliopsida; order Lamiales; family Lamiaceae; genus Scutellaria; species Scutellaria galericulata. The sequence goes on along the minus strand of OX335787.1, from coordinate 427,533 downwards.
TTAAAAAAAGATAATTATATTATTCTAATTTTTTAAAATGTAAAGAATTCAAATAGATATCATAAGATTAAAAATTACACATAAATTTGGATGTCTAATAAATAACTTTAAATCACATCGACTTATTATTTAGATTAATCAACCTAAAAATTTAAATTTTTTGAAATTATAGAATCAAATAAAACAGTGAAAAAAAATTCAAAAAGCTTTGCGTCAAAAACCACATAAAACATTGCCTATTGGCCCTTTATTAAATTATGAAGAAATTAATTTTTTTTGACAATGATGCCTAAAAAATAGGAAGTAAAGTGGGCGAGAAAATATAGCACAATGTTGTGGTCCTAAAAAATTGCAAAAAGGAATGAAACAAAAGAAAAATAAATTTATTTAATTTTTGAAATATAATTAATTTTAAGTAGAAAGTGATAAAACACTATAATTAATCATTACAATTTCAACAAAATACTTATAATATCAAATTGAATTTCCAAGTATTTTGATAGCAAAATGATTCATTAACGAAACATCTAATTTCTATGCCAATCAGATAATATCATGATGGGAAGGATGACTTTACAAAAAAAAAAAAAATACAAAAAAAATAAAATTGAAATTATAATTTAAGTACAAACTTTCGAATTAAACAAAATAAATTTTGCGCTTGAACATTATTTTGCATAATTCAAATTAAGGTTGATTTTTTTGACAAAAACTTATGTAGTTGTTTGTCCAATTTATCCATATTTTGTTCAAACAAAATAAAAATAAATGAAATGACGAAAACATAATATAATTCTACTCATCTACATTATCATTCGTGCAATTCTAATAGAATTATGAAACAATTATTTTGCAAGATCACATTATTTTTTAATTCGTATTAAAATTGTAATTCTGTTAAAGTTTATTTATTTATTTTTATTTTGTAATTAAGCTAAAAAAGATTTGTACTAAATATTAAATTGGAAATGGCGGCATTAAAAACCCTCTTCACACTCATAAGACACCACCACCGGCCCTCGTATTGTTCACCACACTCTACTCTTTCTCTCTCTAGTTTCTCTCTCTACTGCCTGAAGCAAACTAGAGAGAAGGAAAAACAATGGCCGAAGACAAGCCGAAATCTGCTGGAGTTTGGCCGACAGTGAAGCCCTTCGTTAATGGCGGTGCTTCTGGTATGCTTGCTACCTGTGTTATTCAGCCCATCGACATGATCAAGGTAGCCTAATTTCTTTCTCAACCACACATACCAAAACTGTAGTTGTTCGTAGTTGTTAGTTGACGAAGATGGATTTTGATAGGATTTCGCTTCCTTTTTTGTTTTTGTTTTTGTTTTTTTGCTTGGATTAGTGTTGGGTTTCTGACATGGTTTCAGATCTTAGATGAAATGGGTTTGCTTTTTGAATCCAAAAACTAAATCCTATTGAGGAATTAACATTGATGTGGTGCTCTTTGTTTGTTGCCTTCTTCATGGTTTTTAGATCTGCTAAATTTTTCTTTTAAATTTTGTTTTTGTACTTAGGGTTCCAAAAAGTATTGCTGTATTGTGTTGAGTAACTGTTAATGGGATTATAATTTGGTTTGGAGGTAGGTTTTTTCTGTGTATTGTTAGATCTAATTGTTGAGTTGCTGTTTGCAAATCTTGAAATCATTCATTGGATGATGTTGCAAGTCTTATTTCTGTATGAGTTGAAGGATAATTGATCTTGATCTTTGAGGTTTATTCTTGATTTTTTCAGGTTAGAATACAATTGGGCCAGGGATCAGCTGCTGATGTGACGAAGAACATGCTTAAAAACGATGGTATCGGTGCCTTCTACAAGGTTTGTTTGGCAAGAGTAGTTGTTATCCGGAGATGGTATTGAGTGTTAGCTAGATACATCATACGTGCTGAATGATTAGTTTTTGGTTGATTCGAGTAATGAGGTTTTGGCGTATGTGAAACTGAGTTTCTTAGGTGATGTTTGGATTGGTGTTATGTAGGATTGGAAAAATCCGACTTTGAAATATTGAGTTTTTGAAATAAAGGTGAATAGTTAAAATATGTGTTTGTTTAGAGATTTTATAGGGTAGGATTAGTACTATACATGTCAAATCAATGCTGGAAAAAATGTTATTATGTAATATTATATTGTTAGTTGATGTAATGTTAATGATTGGATGATTGTAATAGTAGAAATTTACGTGTGAATTGAAATTTGTGTATTAATAGGTTATAATATACGGTTAATGATTGTGTTTTTATTTAAATAAAGTAGAAATTTGGTAGATTATATAATTCTCTTCTAACTTCAAAACAAACGGCGCTTTGAATGAATTCAAATCTCAAATCCTGACAAGCAAACACTAATCCAAACATAGCCTTATGGGATCGTTGATCTAATGCTGTTTTATATGACTCTAAGTTGACTAACCAAGACTAGTGTCATGAGAAAGACAAACATTGTTTTACTGAGGTATAAGACATTGTGTTACTTGTGTTTATATTACTCTTCATTCCAGCTATACAGAAATGGATATAGAGTCTCTATGTTGGTAGGCATAGTATACTTACTTATTTAGCATACAAGTTTTGATGTTCTTACAAGTGATCTTCCCTCAAATAAGTGCAAATTGTTTGAGTGTGCCTTCAATGGTTGAATGTGATCTGAGAATTCTTGTTTCTCAATTGGTCATATTATTTTGTCAAAAGCACGTTTATTTGTTCTTAGTTATTTTTAAACTTCATCTTTCTTCAATTGTGGGTTGCTTAATACTAGAGGTTAAGTTTGAATGTTATAGTGTGGAAATGTCTCTTTTTCTTAGCCAGTCAACGGGATCAGCCTAAATACAGGATGCTTATACTAAGTTCCGCGTTCAATACTGTTAACTATGTCTTTCAATTCATTAACTTGCCTCATTTTTATTGATATTGTTACTTCTACAGGGTCTGTCTGCTGGGCTCCTTAGACAAGCTACATATACAACTGCTCGGCTTGGATCATTTAAGTGAGTATTTTCTTTGGGCATGTTGATCAATGCAGTTGCAAAAATGTACTTAGTGCAGTGTTATGTCTTCAAATTGAAGAACAGTATAACTTACTCTCGAAAAATCTCTTGTTTCTTATAATAGGATTTTGACAAGCAAAGCAGTAGAGGCGAACGATGGGAAGCCTTTGCCACTTTATCAGAAGGCTCTATGTGGATTAACTGCTGGAGCAATCGGAGCATCGGTTGGAAGCCCTGCAGATTTGGCACTCATTCGTATGCAGGCTGATGCAACACTACCTCTCGCCCAACGACGCCATTACACCAATGCATTTCATGCCCTTTATCGAATCACTGCCGATGAAGGAGTGTTGGCTCTCTGGAAAGGTGCTGGGCCCACTGTGGTGAGGGCTATGGCACTCAACATGGGTATGCTCGCTTCGTACGACCAAAGTGTGGAGTTCTTCAAGGATTCTCTCGGTTTTGGGGAGGCTGCTACAATTCTTGGTACGATCCTCTCCGCTTCTAGATTTATACTAATTACCCTTTTCTTCGCTTCAAGGATTAACATCATTGGTTTGAATTCAGGGGCTAGTTCTGTGTCGGGATTTTTCGCAGCAGCGTGTAGTTTGCCTTTTGATTATGTAAAAACCCAAATACAGAAAATGCAGCCTGATGCTACTACAGGGAAATACCCTTACACCGGTTCTCTTGATTGCGCCATGAAAACACTGAAATCAGGAGGTCCCTTGAAATTTTACACCGGTTTCCCAGTTTATTGTGTTCGAATTGCTCCTCATGTCATGGTACTCTCTCTCTCTCTCTCTCTCTCTCTCTCTCTCTCTCTCTCTCTCTCTCACATCTTTGTCATCTAAAATGGTGGGTTATTGTGATGTTGCAGATGACCTGGATATTCTTGAACCAAATTCAGAAATTTGAGAAGACAATTGGATTGTAATTGGGAGGAGAGGAGATTGAGAAAAGCTTTGAAGTCTGAATAATGTTTTGTATCAGGTGTTTGGTTTGCTGATTGAAAGGATTCAACCATAATTTTTACAGAATTTTTGTTGTGAACTGAATCAGATTAGGAGATAGGATTTGAGCTCTTCCAAATTCTCTCAAGTTGTTTTCCTGGAAAATTGATATTTGGGGAATTTGTTTTCGCGAAATAATTAATGTACTCTGAAATGCAGAGATGGTTTATTTTAGTTTTGCAATCGGATTTATGATATTTCTTTCTTGGTTAAATGATTCTCTCACTTTACAAAATAAACTTTGTTTCGATTTCCAATGTCACTTTGAATGGAAATGGATCCTCTCCATTTAGTTAATGGTAAATTTTGTAAATTTTATTTAACTTCATCTCTTTATTTCAACAATAAACATATCATACCACATCATCCATTTTTTTTAAATATAATTAATCCACCCAATAATAATTGAGTTATTTTATGTTCATCTCAATTAAAGTGGTATTTACATCAAAATTTTGTGATTGAAATTTTATTTAATATTAAAAACTATTTAAAATTTGTTTTTGATTTTTTGACATAATACTTAAAAAATTAAAGTTCTCATCTTATTTTTCTCAATTAAAGTTCCCATCACAGTGAATTCATTTATTAATTTAATTTTTTAGGTCATCAAATTAAAATTATCTCAACATGATTGTATATGTAATTTATAATATACATGAAAACATACGTACCAACTTTCCAGCATAAAAAAAAAAGGTGAATATAATAATTTAATAAAAACAAACAAATTATTTGATCTTGAGAAGATTTAAAATAATTAATATGGTAGAACATATAGTAGGAAAATGGATGAATTAGAGCTTAAATTAAATTAATTAAAGAATATAAGTAGTAAGGAAATACGAGAAAAAAATTTACAATCGGAAAAAGCAGGAAAAAAGGAAAAAGAAAAAGAAATGTGCTCAAATTTCAGTATTTGAGAAAAATGGAAGTTGATAAAATAAACAGATAAAATTAAAAAAAAAAAATTTAGGGAGTAAATTTGTCACGACCATATTTCTAATATTGCTAGACATGTAATAGATTTTCATATTAAAAGACCTGTAAGTGAATGTGCGACTTTTTTTTTTCTTTTTTAAACACTGTAACAAATAATTTTTTTTGCACCTGATACTAGATAAGAAAATATATAACATGTTTCGTAGCATTTATCATAAAGTCAAGCCACACACACTTCTATATTTTACATACTTATTCCCAACTAAAGTGAAGATAAAACAGAAATTCATGTTCTTCATCAAAACATTATTTAAAACAAAATACACTCATAGCTCAACAGGTTGACATCTATGTACACAAATACTCAGAAACCTGCAGGAGCTCCACAGCTTGTCCAATACATCCACATAGTCATATATTATCAGAGTTACCTACAAAACATAAACTACGTGAGATACATCTCAGTAAGCAGAAATTAAGCATGATAAATTAATTCTATATAAATCCTCCTCTCATATTCTCTTTTGAAATCACCAAATCTATTCTATAACATTTATTGAGGGTCTCCCCCAAATTCAACATACAAGTACCCATTGGGGGTCTCCCCCAAATTCACCAGAACTAATTCATTTTTAATACATTCGTTGGGGGTCTCCCCCAAATTCACCAGAACTAATTCATTTTTAATACATTCGTTCCATACATATATTTGTTGGGGGTCTCCCCCAAATTCACCATACAAACTCTCATTGGGGGTCTCCTCCAAATTCATCATATATATTAAACAATAATAATTATTAAACAACAATCAAACCTCAAATGCATGTAATATTCAATTTTTCATCAATTAAAATAGTTATCTTACAAAATACTATGTTTATGCATTGTAATTGCAAAATATATTTCTACTTACCTGGTCACCAGAGATTTTGGATGTAATCTCTAAATCACCCCTCAAGCTTTCTTAATATTAAATCTGATAATCCACCTTTTAATTAAGCACTACGAGACATTTCTTTCTCTTTTTTTCTAAAAACTTCTCTCTGTTATGCTCTCTACTTTTCCTCACAAATATCAGAGTATGCTCCCTTCCACCGTCTCTCTCCAAGCTTATAAAGTAAGTTTTCCTTTTATTTATTTTTTTATTATTTATAAATAATGATAATTGAGCAGGCTTAACTTCGTAAGTACACGTGTAGTAATATAAATTAATGGACACATGCATTCACAAGTCACACCACATAAATATATATATTATTATAATATTAATAAGATTCAGGTATACATATATGTAACCAAACATTATTTAATGCATATGCATTATTATATAATTATATACGCCTTCAGCTATCATGTGGTATACACGTTTAAATTTATTCTCCTTTCATAATCTATACTTAATTTATATGATTATTATTCCAACAATTTAAAATATGCACTCAAACACCATTAAAGTTCAAATTAATTATGTAAGAGAATATAAATAATTTTATCTAAAAGCAAATTATAATATTGCAAGATCACGATTAACACATAAATAATAAAAGATGCATGCAATGCATGAAGTTCATGAAAAACTTGGGTATCACAAAATTTTAGTAAAAAGTGGGAGATTGATATATCGAGATCCATTACTAAATTTTTAGGGAGTACTAAATTTACCAATCCCTAAATTGAAAGGATCAATCTCCCACTTTAATTACAAGAAGAATTAATCCTTTTGTTTACAAATTTTGGGTCTTGGGATTTCATTTATTAGACAAGACATAATTTTTGTTGAAATCTCATCTTTTAGTATTTTATTAAAAAAGTATATTATAGTCATTTTAAGTATAATCTATATATATATATATATATATATAAAATAACAATTACCCCTACAAATAGAAATATAAATTTTTTCCCGTTCATTTTTACTTACTAAATATGTAATATCTATATATATATAATAACAATTACCCCCTACAAATAAAAATGTAAAATTTTTCCCGCTTATTTTCACTTACTAATTATGTAATATATTAATAATTGATAATTATTAAATATAGAAAATATATTTTCTATGATCTTCTACATATATAAATTACATCTATCATTAATTATCTCATATTAACCAATCACACATTTTCCTTATTTAGTGGCAGTATATCTAAATTTAAGCATTATTTTTCTCCACTAATTTATCACCTATATATATATATATATATATCTATATCTATATATATATATATATATGAGTTAATTTAATTAATCACTACTCATCAATTGAGTAAAATAGACGTCATGTTGTGATTCTCAATTTTCTAATTTTTTTACACCCACACACACACACACACATATATATATATATATATATTGATTGAATAATAATTACAATTAAATTCAATAAAAAAGCTCGACTTTTATACATAAAAAAATAGCTAAAAAATACGATTAACAATATTAAAATATGATAAATTGATGATTATGATATAATTTATAATACAAAGATTGGTAAACTTTGACTGCATAACTACATTTCGATATGAGAGATCAAAGAATTCAAGATTAATATAAAATTAGTTGAAACATGTTTGATTGATACACTAATTAACAAATTAAATGATACATGTTTTTTTTTAAATGTTTTAAATAAATTTGTATATGTCATTCACAACCAATTTTTGGAATAAAAGCAATTTTTTTTATAATTTTTATCAAAAAATATTTTAAGTAACTTTTTTAGTTCATTTAATATTTTTAAATGACACAAATAAATGGAACTATAAACAAACAACTTACCTATTTTGTTATTTTAATACATTCATTTTAATTTTTGATGTGTATATAAACATAAATAAATTTAAAAAATAAATTTGAACAATTAATATGTTCTTTAGAAAATATCTTAATATTTGAAAAAAAAGTCAATATTAAAATTTAAACTACCCTTTTATATTTTGATTTATGCAATTGTATAGTTCTAATTAAACTTTTAATAACAAAATCAACAAATATATTCTAATAGGGTTTATTACATTTTTCAACCTATACTATGCACCTTTTTAAATTTTTCATCCTAAACTATTTATTTTCTCCGATCACATCATATACTATACATTTTGTTTACTTTTGCAACCTTCGTTCAATATTTTCCGGCGAGAAAGCACTCACGTGATTTTCATGCTAATTGAGGGTTATTTTCATCATTTGCACTTTTAAGACATTAGTAAATTCGATTCATCAACTATTTTCAATGGTAAAGAGATCTAATTTTTTGTTTGAACCCCACTGTTAATCTTCATTTGCTCAAACAATTTGTAAGAAAAAAAATGTGGGAAAAATTAGGACAAAATTCGCTTTTGGAGGGGGAGTTAGCTAATGATCTAGAAAATGATGAAAATATCCCTCAATTAGCATATACAAATCACATGAGCATTTTTTCGCCGGAAAATATTGGTCGGAAGTTGCAAAAGTAAACAAAACATGTGGTATGAGTTGTGATTGGAGAAAAAAAATAGTTTATGATGCAAAATTAAAAAAACGTGTATAGTATATGTTGGAAAATAAAACTAACTCATTCTAATATACATTGAAACACTTATTTAATATTCTCCATCCATATGTTATAAGTTTGTTCCTTCAGTATATATGGCGATGTGATGAAACGTTTTTGAAAAATAATATTTAAAAAAAAAGTTTGTTATATCTAAAAGATATTCTAAATAATCAAGGTTTGTTTTATATAGTTAACGTATCTATATCAAAAAATTACAACACTTGAATCATGCAGATTACCAAATGAAATTGAAATATTAACAAGAACTTGATTTTTTATTGACATTTTCACATTAAATTTAGAATATTTAAATTTTATGGTCATGCATCACATGAGTATCATATTATATTGAAATTAATTTCAAATAATATATTATTTTGTGTTCGACATTTTCATATCAAAACACCAAATACGTTCCTATTCTACCCCGACCCATATTTTAGCCCTAGATGGATCATAAATCCCTAATAATATTTTCCCCTTTCCCATCTTTTGATAATGGATAGTGCTTTGATCTCTGCATCATCCTCTGAAGAATTATCCTCGCCCCCTGCAAAAAGAAGTCGTCAATTGAAGAAGGTATGTATTCTGTGTTGGAGCGACATTGGTGGAGTTGATAATTATACCGTTTTGATAGTAGATCTTGATTCATTTAATGGACATTACGATACCAGGTTTAGACTAAAGCATCGTATTATAACTTGCTTTGCCTCCCTGTGTGTATTAGGATCCACCCTTTATATATTCGAGGGGTTTGATTTGATGGAGAGTCGTGAGGGGAAAACGTCGGTGTTGTGTGTCGATTTAGAATCGACGAATGGGGAATTCAATTTGGAGTCGTGTGCCGTTGCTTTAAAGAATCCCAAGGCAACCGCTCTGTCGGTTCCGACACCCGATGGAAAAAGAATTATCGTATTCTCACGGTTACTTGATTTTGGACTTGAACTTTGCTCCCAAGTTACCGACTTTGAGATTTATACCCCGGGTGTATCATCGGAACCACTCCCTAATATATCAATAATATGTAAAGATTCTGCTTGGGTTTCAAGATTTGGTTTCATTGACGAGTCTCGCTTTTTGGTCCAAATAAGCGAGTGTTTCCAAACAGGCAAGTTTTATTATATGCTTGATCTGAAAATGTTGGGACAAGGTTGGGAAAGATGCGACTCCTATCCTAAAATGGCCCGTATTCCAGGGAATGGCTTCTTTTTCATGGCAGAGAAGCGGTTTTATTTTGATGCATATGCCACTTATGATATGTCGGGTGAAAAATATGTTTCTCATTCCCATGGATTACCGCCATTTGCTGATGTTGGTTTTACTATATTCACGCCTCTTGGTTATGACACTAAGAGTAGGGAATGTCGCTTCTGTGTGCTGCGATCGCCTCATATTAGAGACCCCGATGAATGGGGTGATAAACCTTTCGACATTCGGATTGATGTCTGCTGCACTGATATGAAGCAATACATAGCGGATGGAGGAGGGGAGAAGAAACTCAAGCCGCGCATCATAAAGACTCTTTGTTTTTCTGTAGATTTAAAGGACCAGCGCTACTGTGGATTTGTGCCTGTTTCCATCTATCCCTTTTGAGTGTGTTTAACATTGTGACTTTGTTTTGTTTTGTAAGGATTATTACTTACCATCACAGTATCATGTTTCTTATTCACATTTAGTCAAACACGACCTTTATTCAATTAATGCATTGATTCATATATTATGTTGACTCCTTTTTATAGGATTTTGTATGGATATGTATTTGTTTTGTGAATTAAATATTTGTCATTATAGAAACCATACTTAGATTAATGGGATATCTCACATTTAATTTGTAGAATTTAAAAACGTCTGATATTATAAAAGACAAAAAAATGTTGTGTACCTGATGCACAAACCCTACTATAAAGGTCATGATAAAAAATTAAAAAAAAAAGTGTGCGGATTTGGGTCGACCTATACCCGACCCGCGTGTGTGTGCATCATGTGTATATGAGTGCAACTCATTATAAAAATATAATTTTTCAAACTTTTCCTTGATGACAATAATTAATTAATTTGGTCATCAACGATATGAGTGCAACTCATTATAAAAATATAATTTTTCAAACTTTTCCTTGATGACAATAATTAATTAATTTGGTCATCAACGATAAGATTCACCTCGCTTTCTCTGATTAAACGAAATGATTGTTTAAAATTCTTAATCCACTCCTGTCCATAAGCAAAGGCCATTTTTCTTTGACACCATCTCAATCATGATTTGAATAATGAATATCTTACTGAAAAACATCAACTGTTTTATGAAAATCCTTAAAGGATCATTTCCACCAACAAATAGACATAATTCTACCTCAAGCACAATATGATTGGCTTAATCTTCGATTTCAAGATTTCAAATAAGCGACAACTATGACTTTGACCGGCATTGTATTATTTCATATTTAAAACTATGTAATCGGAATGTTATAGAGGGTGCATTGATATAAAAATAAAGAAAAAAAAACTTTATCAACCTTCCATGTCAACAATCTTGTGCTCCAGCAACCATATACAATTAAAAACTACACTACACATTCTGACTTATCTCTGCATTACTTGTTGTAGAAAAACATAACCAACTGCTGATGAAAAATCATAATGCAAGACGCTCACAAGATGTGCTTGAGCACATGTCATAACTCATAGAAATGATGGTGGGCGCGGAAGAGGTAGAGGCCAAGGTAGTGGCTGAATTTGAGGTCATCGTTGAGGTTGAGGTTATGGATTTACCAGTAGACCTTATACAAGTGGTCGAGATTGAGGTTATATTAGTTTTGATCAAGTTCATGACCGTAGAAAGAGTTTAGACAAATCTATAACTCCACCACAAAATTCTAATACTCATGTTAAACAGAAGCAAGTTTGTTTTAGGTGTGGATGCAATGACCATTGATCTCACACGTCTTGCGCATTTAGGCATATCAAAAAATGTAGAAAGATGAAAAGTGGCCGAAGCTAAAATGACTTGACCTTGGATAATACCAATGATGACCTTTTGAAGATTGAAGTTAAAGATTTCGGAGATAAGATAATTAGTGATTTTATTTGATCATTCTATTAAACAAATTGTTTTCCTAACTTTATTTTATGTTTTCTTTTTTCATAACATTATGTTTATTATCTATGTTAGTCTATATATTATATTTGCTTTTGTGTTTGTCTTTATTATCATGCATATTTTTACATTTAATTTTTCAGATTACAACATTTTTTACTGCATCGTTGATTTTTTGCTTACGGAAAAAGAGAATACTCTATGCTAGTGTTACCACACATTGACACACACTTTTAAAGATAGAATTTTTTTTCAAACTTTAACTTAGAAGAAAATGAGTGGTACTACAATTGCAAATGACAATCTGCTGATAGTAGGCTTTGGAAGTTAATATATTATCTCATTTATTATATATAAAAAATTAAAATTTTAAAACAAATAAAATTACGGAAGATCAAATTTAAGTGCACTCAAGATTTTATATTAAGTGCAAAAATATAATATTAATTTTAGATTCATATAATTAAATTCCATGTATATAATCATTAAAGATAGATAAAAAATATTCACACATATCATGAATAAGACAATTACATATATATATATATATATATATATATATTGGCATTGCAGATACTCTTGGACCATGTGAGTGTAAACATGTATATATATATATATATATATATATATATATTTTTTTTTTTTTTACGAAAAAACTAACAATAGTAAATTCAAGAAAAAAAAAATTGTTGCTTGCTATCATTAATACATAAAAGAAATACCAATATAAAATGTGATGTTAATCATATTTTTTTGTTTTATATTTTCTTCTTTTGGGAAGAGGTCTCTCCTTAATGAAAGTTGATTGCTACCCTTCTTACAAGTTTTTTTTCCTTGAAAGTGAGTTTCTTGTCCTTAATCAAAAGATCGGTTTTTCTTTCAATACTAGATTTAAAGATGTAGTGAGAGTGATTGAAGAATTTTGAGCTTTGACTAGAATTAGTTTTTAAAACATCAAATGTCTTTTTCTTAATTATTATAAATAGTGCGAACAACTGCTAACCTATTTGAGAATTTTTGCCCTTTGAAACAGATTGTATTGGGCATTTCTTTATGTCTCATCCAAAAAATCCAACTTTGTTGTTGAATTCTGTGAATCCATTTGTTCACATCACTGGTGCTATAACTTGCTCTGACTCTTGTTATCAATTAGTCAATTTAAGATAGTCCGACCTTTTGGTTTGATAGTTGAATTTCAGATGACTACATTACAAATATTGGTTTGATAGCTCGTCCTTGTGGGCCAGATTTGGACCTCCACACTCGTCAGTCGACGTCTCTCGCCGCGATAAGGCGTCTGCGGCGTCGTTTTCCCGACCAAGTCTGTAGACAATTTCGTAGTCGAACCCTACCAATTTAGCGATCCAACGCTAATTGTTCCGAGGTGGTAATTTTTTGCTCCAAAAGGTACCAAAGACTGCGCTGGTCCGTCACAATTTTGAATCGCCGCCCCAACAAATATGGACACCAACATCGGATTGCCTCAATAACCGCCAACATTTATTTTTTGTATATAGACCAAGCTTGTTTCGTCTTGGCAATTCCCCGACTCAAATAAGCAATGGGTTTTCCTTGCTGAGATAAAACTCCCCAATTCCTAGCCCGGACGCATCCGTCTCTATCACGAAATCCTCATCAAAATTTGGCAAAACTAAAGTGGGTGTTGTACTCATAGCGGTCTTCAGTTTCTCAAAAGCACCCTGTGCCCCTTTGTCCCAAAGAATTTTTTTTTTGTTAGGTTATGAAGAGAGTGTGCAATCTCACCATACTTCGGGCAAAATTTTCGGTAGTGGGTACCGGCCAGTTTACTACTGCTTCAATTTTTCGAGGATCCACTCGAACCCCATCAAATGATATAAAGTGTCCCAAATACTCCACTTCCACAACTCTGAATAAGCATTTTGAAAGTTTAATCACAAAGGAGTTAGACTGCAAAATCGCCAACACTACCTGAAGATGCTCCAAGTGGCTACTCCACGACTCACTATACACCAAAATATCATCAAAAAATACAAAAACGAACCTTCGTAAATGGGGTTGGAAGATGTGGTTCATGATTGCTTGGAAAGTGGCCGGTGCATTGGTTAGGCCAAAAGGCATAATCAAATACCCGTAGTGCCCACTATGTGTTCGAAAAGCCGTCTTATGTATGTCATCGGGGTGCATGCGAATCTGGTGGAACCCTGCCCTCAAGTCCAATTTCGAAAAGTATCTGGCCCCATGCAACTCATCCAACATGTCGTCAACCGTTGGTATTGGGTATCTATCTTTGATTGTAGCTGCATTAAGCGCGCGATAATCCGTGCAAAACCACGAATCGTCCTTCTTTTTAACCAATAGGACCGGCGAAGAGAATGGACTCGTACTATGTCGGATTAGCCCGACCTGAAGCATCTCCTCCACTTGTTTCTCATTTTCACCCTTCTGAAAATGGACATAACGATATGGCGCCACATTCATCGGCTTCATTTCATCAACTAAACAAATCCGATGGTCAAAGTCGCACCGAGGTGGAAGTGTCTTCGGTTGACTAGTCACCCCAGCAAATTCGACCACTAATTCTGCAATTTCTCCTTCCTTTTCACATCCCATACTCTCCGACGTCGGGCTCACGCCAGGTGAAGATAGCAAATAGTACTCTCCACCTTGCACCCGGTTTCGTGAAAAGTACTCTGCCTCCACCTTATCAACCCAATCGTATTCCATATACCCGATCACCTTGAGCAAGATGGCCTCATCTCCAATCCAAAAATTTAAAGTGTTTCGTGCAATTTCTTTTCCGTCGATACGCCCTGCAATTTGTACTTGAATTCCTTTTGTATCTGCTTGTTCAGTCAATTCAATAGCCTTTTTCATTGCTTTTCGAAATGAAACTCTATTCTTTAATTGTCCGGCTATGAATTCTGCAAGAATATTAGGATTTCCGTAAGGTTTTGCAATTCTTGTGATAGCAATGTTAAGTTTTTGGTTCACATAATGAAATTCTTTTTGTAGATTCATCTGTAAGTCTTCGATTCCTTGCAGTCTACTTTCTATTAATAACTTTGGGAATCCCATAAAGATTATGACCCGGATCAAATCGATTCTTTTTTGAATCTCTATACGGGCAATTCCCTCGGCACCAGAGGATATTCTTATATTCTTTTGAACATAATTTTTGATAAACTCTCTTATTTTTTGATCTTCTTGGAGACACTCAGAATAATTTTTTGGTTGTGCAAACCAAAGGGAATGATGACTTTGGGTTGTACCAAATCGGAAACCAAGTGGATTTATTTTTTGTGGTAATTGCGTTGAGTATTGTCCAACAAATTGTTTATCAATGACTGAAGAATATGAACTTTCTGCCTATGATCGTCATGAATTGAATTATAAACAAATTGCTTTGGGTCGGCTGCCGGTATCAATAATTGAAGATTACACAATTCAAACAATTTCTTCAAAGTTACCTCAAATAAAATAAAAAATGTATAAAACCCTGGATTCACAAAACATTTACAACAAAATAACTTTTGGATCTAGGGAATGAGGTTTTTGCTTGGTCAATACAAAAAATTAGTGGTTGGTTGGTGAAAATCGTAGCCTTTTTTTGATTCAAAATCGATTTCTAATTTATATTCGAATAATAATTTGAAAATATAAAGTTTTAACCTCTGCTTCGAGAATAAGAGTAGCCCTATAACTGTATTTACATCAATCCAAATCACCCCCATTCAAATTTAATTCAATTAAGTAGTATCACTCTCCTAAAAAAATATGATAACTTCGTTTTTCCTGGTCAGGTCAACAAAGATATGAAATATTTCGATTTTTTTATAAAATCAAATGGATTTACCTGGACCAATACATGATTTTCTTTTAGTCTTTATGGGATCAGGTCTTATATTAGGAAGTCTGGCAGTAGTATTACTTCTGAATCCAATTTATTCGGCCTTTTCGTTGGGATTGGTTCTTTTTTGTATATCGTTATTCTATATTCTATCGAACTCCTTTTTTGTAGCTGCGGTTTGTTACCGAGTCTTCTTATTGGGAATAACAAGAGCAACTCTCAATACTCAAAGTTTCGTATCTGAGGCGAGTTTTCAAGAACTGCTCGAGTTTTAGCAAAAACAGCTCTTCGGGGTCGAATCGATTGGTTGAAGGGCCTGAAAGAGAACGTTGTTTTTGGGGGTATGATACACATTGGTACCAGATTGAAAGGATTAATGACCCCTTCAAAACAAAAACAACATAACAGGAGCCATTTGGAAATGGAAACAAAAAAAAAACAATCTATTTGGGGGGGGGGGGGAATGAGAGATATTTTGTTTCACCACAAAAAATTATTTGATTCTTTTCTTTCAAAGAATTTCCAAGATAGACCAGAACAATAATTTATAGGATTAAATGATTCCTAAAAGCAGATTCATCTTTTTGACTATCTGTATATGTATTTGGTGCAGTCATTTGATTTGGTAATCAAAAATAGTAAGAAATAGGAAAGATTAATGGCTTATTCGTCTATCTACAGCCAATCTACAGTAGAAAAGAAGGTTCCGTCGGAACAATTATTTATTTCCATTCAGGGTTACTCGTCTCTGTTTTTTTAATAAAGGGAGGGGAGTGTGGGGAGAAATGACAAGAAGATATTGGAACATCAACTTAGAAGAGATGCTGGAGGTAGGAGTTCATTTTGGCCATGGTACTAGGAAATGGAATTCTAAAATGGCACCTTATATCTCCTTAAAGCGTAAAGGTATTCATATTACAAATCTTACTAAAACTGCTCGTTTTTTATCCGAAGCCTGCGATTTGGTTTTTGATGCAGCAAGTAGGGGAAAATAATTCTTGATTGTTGGTACCAAAAATAAAGCAGCTGATTCAGTAGCACATGCTGCAATAAAGGCCAGGTGCCATTGTGTTAATAAAAAATGGCTCATTTAAATTTAATAAATGATTACTCGTAGAAAAAATAGCACTTGGCCCAATTATTGTGTTTAGAAGATTTTGAATTTTTTTGAAATATGGAACTATATAAATAAAGGAAAAACTCCATGAAAGAAAGATTAACGATTCATATAAATCACTTAGTGGAAAATGTCCCGAATAAATCCAACGAGAAATTAATAATCCTGTTATACAAAAAAGTCATTATTATGCCCGTTTCAGACGAATCGTATAATTTTAGTACCATTTGATCGACTAAAAAGGTTATCAAATGAATTGTAAGTATAATTGAAACGATCAAAAAATAAATATGAGTTAATATGTGCTCTAAGGTTGAAAATATCATATAAAAAAAATAGTTTGTTAATTATAAAATCGAAATTGGAAATTGAATTCATTTATTGAATTCATTATAGGATCTATTTTTTTTAGGAGATGACATGCCGCCACTCGGACTCGAACCGAGATGCTCTAGCACTGCTTCCTAAGAGCAGCGTGTCTACCAATTTCACCATAGCGGCCCATCTTGACCTGATAATAGCCTATGAATAAGTAATCGTCTAGATTTAAGAATTCAATTGAGTTCAATATTTTTTAGAAAAGATTCCAATTTCGGTCTCGATTAATTCACAAGATTGAATGGCCGATTCTCCTCCGGACCCTCGATTCGATTGTTTTCCAAGAATGTTGAGTCGGGTATGTAAGCCATGTATCTGGGAACTAAAAAAAAAAAAAGGGCTTTCGGTTTTTTCACCCTGTCTTGGCAGCAATTTTAGAATATTCAAATATTCTAAAATAGTTAGTTGAATCTTTTATAAGAAAGAAAGTATATATGTCCAATCTCTAGTGATGGTGGGACCAACCAAGATGTATGTCGTCCAACCCGACCTCAGACTCTTTCTTCCCGACCTATTTGACTCTCTGGCCGCAGTTATTTAGGTGGTATTCCGAGATTGAAGAGATCGAATTCCTCCGGGGAACACACGAAAGAAAGATATGAACTGGGTAAATAGAAATGGAAAAGAGATGTTTCCAATTCATCAAAATGTGAAGCTTTTAATACATCCATATGATCTGCTAAAGTGGATTGGTATTGACCATATAATAAAAGAAGATCTTGGTCCATGGAGTCCCCAGAAGGTAAGAACTCCAACCTGTCTGATGCTTCTTCGGCCAAATACAATATACAAGTGGGACCTGCACTATGAGCAAGCTGTGCGAAAAACCGCTTCTTTTTTCCGATTCCAAAACAACTTGGGCGAAAGAGGGTTCTACCGGGAAACCATGGATTTTTGAGTTTTCGCCATTGGTTACTGGTTGAGCCACTGGAATGGAATGAGATAAGAATCTCTGTAGATCTTTCTTCTCCACTTACTAGTAACAGGCTTTTCTTTGTCTTTGTTTGATGGTGCTATTGGCTCCTTCCTATGCTAAGTTAAGTGTCTTTGTTTGGTTTTATTTATTATGTTTGCATGTATGGTATGGTAAAACCCTGCGTGTAAAATGTTGACTACTTAATGTTATGCTAATAGTTGAATTTAGAAAGACGAATTCGTAAAAATGTGCTGAAAATGAATGTGAAAGTTGAAATAAGGTGTAAGCTAAGTGTACTACTGAAGATGCCTTTCCAGCTCTGAAGCTTCCTTCTTCCTTGAGAGCTGGGTAACCCAAATTCCAGTTGAAAATGAAGAGGAGCTCAAAGTATTCGTTCCCAGTCGATTATATAATTAAGATATAGCAGTCAACCATCAATAAATCATCAACTATTTAACCGGGGATAGAAAAGGTAGACTACAATGTGTCCATGGCTATGGGAACGGGCTGTTCGCTTTCTAAGTATGTCTCCAGATAGGAGATAGGGCCCAACTAGTCCGGCTAGCTAGTGAGCGGTTCTTTCGGGCGGGCATCTACTGCAACGCAAGCACCATTGTTCGCCACCACCCGAGAAGCAAAAGATTCGAGAGTCCAGGCTGAAAATACATGCATAGATAGTGGTTTAATGCCAAGGCCGACGACGGAAGCTCGGGTGGAGCCGTATGAGGCGAAAATCTCACGTACGGTTCTCTGAGAAGGGAGTGGGCTACCTACTGGAGCTTCAACCAACCACCACCGGTCAATTCCGCTTTGGGGCCACCCCTTACTCTACCATTATTATAGGGGTATGGGGTTCGAGACAAAGAAAGATCAAGGCAGCATATCAGTTTTTCCTTTATACTTTACTTGGATCTGTTTTTATGCTATTAGCTATTCTGTTGATTCTTTTCCATACAGGAACCACCAATTTACAAATTTCACTAACCACAGAATTTAGTGAGCGGCGCCAAATCTTCCTATGGATTGCTTCTTTCGCCTCTTTCGCCGTCAAAGTGCCTATGGTACCAGTTCATATTTGGTTACCCGAAGCTCATGTAGAGGCACCTACGGCAGGATCCGTCGTCTTGGCAGGAATTCCTTTAAAATTGGGAACCTACGGGTTTTTAAGATTTTCAATACCCATGTTTCCCGAAGCGACACTTTGTTCCACTCCTTTCATTTATACTCCAAGCACGATTGCTATAATATATACTTCCTCGACCACTTTAAGACAGATCGATCTTAAGAAGATCATAGTTTACTCCTCAGTAGCTCATGAGTCTGGTGACTATTGGTATGTTTAGTCGGGCGGGTCTTTACCAACGTCAAAATATTCGATTTTCCTACGCAAGCCTTATTGAAATTGAAAAGGCCCAAACCTATAGCCTATAGATAGGGTGTTAGCGCTTTAGTTTGATTGTAGGGGCGCGTTAGCGCTTGACTAATAAGATAGAAAGGGTTTTCTTGCTTGTTTAGTAAAGTCTCTCTTTTTTGTAGGTGCTTGCTAGGGCACTCTTCATTCGAAACTAATGAGTGTCCGGTAGGGGCTTTCTGCCTTGTTATCAAAAAGGGAGTTGGGTAAAGCAAACTCCCTCCTTGGAGGAGCATGGGCTTAGTCAAGTAGAACCGGGTTAAAGCAAAATACAGAACAAGGGTGAATGAAATCCGATACATAAATCAGTTAATAAAAGAATAAAAAAAGCTTTTATTGTATCACTTAAATTATATAGGAATTCCTGAGCCCAAGAGTTAAGACTAATAAGTTCTTCATTACCTAAAATAGAAAAACCGCTTAGAATAACAGATTATATTTGTCGAGAAGTGCAAAATCGTATGGATACGATCCTCGTCGTGTATCTTGATTAATTGGATCGTTTCTTTGTGGATTTCTATAGGAAACTTTTGTAGATGTGTCTCCGAGCATTCTTTGATCATTTCTTCCAAGAAGAGGATTTCCTCTAATTCTATAAACTTTTCTAGAATACTTTTTTCTTGAATATCATTAAAAAAAATTCGGATTGACCAGTATTCGACCAATTAGTAACCCAAGATTCCATACTTTTAGTAAATGAGAGAGAAATCCACCAGGGCAGAAATACTATAAATGCAAGATACAAAGATGAGTGAATGGTTTTTTTTTTTTTGGCCATTTTTCACTTGTTCATTTTTAATTAACCCATTTCATTTATCGACTCTACGTGATCAAATATTTATTTCAAACATGAGTTCTAGACAAGGTATCAAACCTTTGAATTTATTTTATTTGTGATTTTGTTTTAATCTAGAAAGAATACAAAAATAAACTAAGACTCCACCTCGAGTTCGACTGAAGAAATAATACAAAATCGTGTTTCCAGATATCTTAATTCATCAAATTCCAAACAAGTATCTCCTTTCGATGAATGACCAAAAAAAGTCCTTTCAGGAATGAATATTGTTGAGATTTGGAGACGAAAGAACTCTTTTTCTATCCAAATTTCCAATACAATATTTCAAAAAAATTCCAACGATTCCCCATATTCAAGAATAGAATAATTGAGAGAAAAATATTGTGATGATCAAAAAAATGAGCGGCAAAACACAAATGAAAGGATAAAAAAAGGTCGATTGATAAAAAGAAAAAAAAATTACAAGATATGATTTATCTGCATCTAAAGTATCACTTAGTTATAGAAAAAACGAGATTCTTGCATTTTTTCCCTCCTGCTAAAAAAGCATTCGTTCTTCAGCCCAGCTCCTTTTCTCAAAAGACTTCAATTGGTACGCACAAGAAATAGGCCAATTCCGCAGCTTTTTGTTCAATTTCTCGTAGAGTGAAATTCTCATCAGTACGGGTAGGCCCAGGGGGAAGTTATAGATACCTTTCCATACTTTGTATCTGGAGTACTTTATTTAATTTCCTCCGCAGTATTGGGCTTTGGCAGTATTTATCATGCACTTCTGGGACCGAGACGCTAGAAGAATCTTTTCCGTTCTTCGGTTATGTATGGAAAGATAGAAATAAAATGACCACAATTTTAGGTATTCACTTAATCTTGTTGGGTCTAGGTGTTTTTCTTCTAGTCTTCAAGGCTCTTTATTTTGGGGGCGTATATGATACTTGGGCTCTGGGAGGGGGAGATGTAAGAAAAATTACCAACTTGATCCTTAGCCCAAGTATTATATTTGGTTATTTACTAAAATCGCCCTTTGGCGGGGAAGGGTGGATTGTTAGTGTGGACGATTTAGAAGATATAATTGGAGGACATGTCTGGTTAGGTTCCATTTGTATACTTGGGGGAATCTGGCATATCTTAACTAAACCCTTCGCGTGGACTCGACACGCCCTTGTATGGTCTGGGGAGGCTTACTTATCTTATAGTTTAGGGGCTTTAGCCGTCTTTGGTTTCATTGCTTGTTGTTTTGTCTGGTTCAATAATACCGCCTATCCTAGCGAGTTTTACGGACCTACTGGACCAGAAGCTTCTCAGGCTCAAGCATTTACTTTTCTAGTTAGAGACCAACGTCTGGGGTTATTGTAGGATCCGCCCAAGGACCTACTGGTTTAGGTAAATATCTAATGCGTTCCCCCACCGGAGAAGTCATTTTTGGAGGAGAAACTATGCGTTTTTGGGATCTGCGTGCTCCTTGGTTAGAACCTCTAAGAGGTCCAAATGGATTGGACCTAAGTAGGTTGAAAAAAGACATACAACCATGGCAAGAACGGCGTTCCGCGGAATATATGACTCATGCTCCTTTAGGTTCTTTAAATTTTGTGGGTGGCGTAGCTACCGAGATTAATGCAGTCAATTATGTCTCTCCTAGAAATTGGTTAGCTACCTCTCATTTTTCTAGGATTCTTCTTCTTCGTAGGTCATTTGTGGCACGCGGGAAGGGCTCGTGCAGCTGCAGCAGGATTTGAAAAAGGAATTGATCGTGATTTTGAACCTGTTCTTTCCATGACCACTCTTAATTGAGATAAGACAGGAGATCCAATGCTTGAATTGAAGTAGGAATCACTTTGATTCCATCATACTATTGGGATCAGGTTATACTTGAAAACTATTTCTTTTTTTTTTCAACTCATTTATATCTAATCGATTTTTCTATTTTTTCTGGCTTGGCTAGGTGGGATAGCCGAGCCATTCCCCTTTCTTTATGATACCAATCTAGGCAAAACCAATAGAAACAAATCTATTCAATGAGCAAAAAGGAGAGAGAGGATTCGAACCCTCGATAGTTCTTTGTTCAAAACTATACCGGTTTTCAAGACCAGGGCTATCAACCACTCAGCCATCTCTCCGAAAGAAAATTTTTATTTTATTCCTCCAAATAGAACATGGCCATGGGGGGTGGATACCACTACTATACTGTAGAAAGATCTCGGGTGTGAATCTACCAATTGATCTATCTATCCATATATAGAATCCAGCATGCCCGTTTGTGAAATAATTCGATTTCCCCCGCCCCCATGTACGAATAGAGTGGTCAAAAGGGTAGTAATAAGTTCAATTGATTCGTTGTAAAAATCCCTTGATGATGTATTTTCTTACAATTTTTGGCTGATAGAGGGATCAAATGCTATAGTTTATTTGTTGGTATCCTGGAGGATTAAAAGGATGACTCTTGTTTTCCAATTGGCTGTTTTTGCATTAATTGCTACTTCATCAATCTTATTGATTAGCGTACCTGTCGTATTTGCTTCTCCTGATGGGTGGTCAAGTAACAAAAATGTTGTATTTTCCGGCACATCATTATGGATTGGGTTAGTCTTTCTGGTGGGTATCCTTAATTCTCTCATATCTTGAACCTATTTGTCCCAGATCCACAACCGAGATGACCCCCCAAACAAAAAATTTCTCGGTTGTGAGACACATTACAATTTAATATTAAGTCCCCAAACGAAAATCAAAAAAGAAAATTAGAGGGGGGTCGAACTTCTTAGATGAAAAAAAATACAATTATTTAGGTTAATAAAATGATTGAAATAACTCCGAAGAGAGTCTCTGGCCCGATACTGCACAAATATGATCCAGGTTATCATATATGTGTGGGAGGCTCATTACTTCAATTGAGATAATGAAAAATTATTTTCTCTTTTTACTTTTTAGTTGGAACTTTAGGCGGTTCTCGAAAAAAAATAGCGAAAAAAATGATCCCTAGAGTCGAGACTAAAAGGAATGTATAAACCAATGCTTCCATAAATTCGATCGTGGTTTACAATTATTGCTTTCCTATCTGTTTGTTTTTTTATATTTTTTCATTTTCTTTTGGAGAATCATCTCGAAAGAGCAAGAATCAAAAAAAGCTGTAATTCAAATCCGCCCCAGTACTCTATGTAAAATTCCCTCCAAAAATAAAAGAGAGGTGAAAGATACAAAAGGGGTCTTGTATCAGACTGCCTATCTTCTTGTAGTTGGATCCCCAAGTTTTTGGAATGCTCCAAACTCTACTTGAGCATCCAAATCTGGGTCAATACCAGCAAAAACATCTCTAAACAAGGTTCTAGCACCATGCCAAATGTGTCCGAAGAAGAAGAGCAAAGCAAATGAAGCATGCCCAAAAGTAAACCAACCTCTTGGACTGCTACGAAAAACACCATCGAATTTCAAAGTCGCACGATCTAATTCAAAAATTTCACCCAATTGGGCGCGTCTAGCATATTTTTTCACAGTAGCAGGATCACACTATAACTGACTCCATTGAGTTCGCCACCATAGAACTCAATGGTTACACCTACTTGTTCAATACTATACTTGGATTCTGCCCTTCTAAAAGGAACATCAGCTCTATACTGTGATGTTACGGTATTAAGTAACATATTCAATCCTCACAACAGTGCAAGTGAAATATCTGCTTTGTGACTTTACATATTATTGACCGCTTCCATAATCCACTCTCCATTCATACAAGTTTTGGAAATGGAGGTCAATAGCATAACTTAATTCAAGTGAATGTTCCAATTGTCTTCATTGTGTAAACAAGCCCATCATATAAAAGAAAAGGGACTGCTATCCAATTTTATTCTCAGTAACTAAATATCAGTTCACAATAGTTTAGGATTTATGGAAGGATACAATATAAAGAAAATCATAATTAACATAAGGCATAAGTCTTAACAGTAAATTTTAGGGGAAAAGGTAAATGATATTGATGAAAGAACCACAATAATACATGAGGGAAAGAGAGTACAAAATTGAGCAAGGATCAAATGAATTATGAATAGTAGATGAATTAATAAGAAGAAATAATACCTGTCAGGGTCAATTGTCAGCACAACGACGTTTGGCAAAATTCGAGTAGCAATCTCAGTTGCACATAATAAAAGAACTAGTGGCACATAAAGCCATAATACCTGACACGAGTACAAGTAGTATGATTGGAGAGAATGCAAGGTGGATGCGTGCGTGAGCTAACAGGGAAAGAGACTAACTGAAGGAAATGTTAAAGCTTTACCTGCTCCTCGGGCAGGAGAAAATGTATCACGCAAACCTCGAACTGTGAATGCATTTATCAAAACTCTTTTCCTTGTCTGCATTGCAGTAAATTTTTTCATAATCAATAGTGTTACATATATTTTTCACAACGCAAATGGTCATACAGTGGCATATAACTTTTTAACAGTCTGCAAAAGGATAATCGCTAAGAACAATTTGGAACGTACCCCATCATTAAGGTAACTAGCAATATTTCCAAGCAATATGGTAGTATTAGTACGAATTGCTGGTTCTTCATCAACATGCATCAGAAGCAAAAGCAGAAATTAGAATCCTAGTAACACTCTAAAACAACATCACAGAGTATTGAAGTAAAGTAGGGCAAAAGTACTACATATTCAAGAAAACCTGGTAGCAAACCACACAGAAAGTGCATACCTGTAACTTGGATAGAAACTTTAACAACGAGCGAGATATTGTGCGCTGAGAAAGCTGCCATAAGATAAAGCAACAGATAATAATTAATAAATTGAAAAACAAACCTCACAGAAACCAGATAGTGTTAGCTCAATCATCATCCTAATCAGTGTGAGCATATGAGTTGTCATTTATGCATCTAATATGGTCCAATATCAGCATGTTTCTGATGTACCCAAACACAAATTCATTGCTGACCCCCATTCCAGCATGTATAGTGCTCATAAATTGAAATGGCCCTCTAATCCAAAATATTCATAGACCTTCCAGTACTGCATCTAACATCATTTCAACTGTCTCCACAACAAGCAAATATTGTGATGGCTTTGAAGTGCTTTGTTATGTTTGGAATAGGAGACTCGAGAAACAATCTCATCAAATGAAACTAAAAGGCAATGATAAGTGTTATTGACTGCCATAAGTTTGTTATTTTATAAACACATCCTTCAAGTGTCGAGCACTCTTGGATGTGACGAAGTTATCAATCTAGGAATCATGCACTATGGGTACATCTAATTTTAATTCAAACATAAATGATCCTTTGGAAGATGCACTTACCTTCGGAGGGTAAACCTATTATTGAAAAATAAATTTCTTTACATCCTAATATTCCGGACAACATGCTACAAGTTTGTGCACTAAGTGGAAAATTTAGCTACAAATATAATGATCATTTGACATCATACTTGTTCATCAACAATTTGTGCAGATAATGACTCGCCATATTGATCAATATGCTGAAGAAGACCCACACGAATAGTATGATCGTTTGATGCAAAAAGTTTGACAATTGTTGGTAACACCTATGCAGTAAAACAAAGTTTAGCAACAGAAATAGTTCGCGTCCTATTGATAAAAAATACGGCTCTGACCAAAAAAGAAAAAGACTGAAAAGGTCCCCATACAGATTTAAGGAACAGTAACCTTAACACCATATTCTTCTGCTGAAAGGCAAGATCCCAATTTCAACAATGCTGTCAAAGCATGTGAAGTGGCTGATCCAAATTCCAAGGCGGATGCAAGTAATGGAAGCAGCTGGGGAAAAAAAGGTAGTGAAGCAACTGGCGTAGGATAAAACTACAAAATTTTGGACGTTTTAAATACCTTCTTCTGCACTATCTGGCGGGGAAGCTGGTCAGCAAGAGTTGGAAGCTTACGGAAAAAATTATCCTTTTCTACACTATCTTTCAAGTTAAGAACCTCCATAAATTGTATGGTCTCTACCAATTTATTTTGGAAATATTCTGTCAATACAAAATTTAGAACTTCAGTTCATACAAAAAAATCTCCAGTTATACTCAGAAAACATATATAATTTACACTTAATATGAGTAAATTCATTTTGTTGCAAGAACTGCATCAAAGGAAGAATACATGATAGTTAGTACTGTTAACCCTCTTGGATTAAAAGATTAAGAAAAATGAGCAAAAAATTAAAAGAAAAGTAATGTAATAATCAATCTATAAGCAAAAAATGCTGGTGCATCCACCAACAGAGGAGCATATAGAAAGGAAATTAATAAGAAGCAGAATAATAACAGAAAGCTTTCCAGGTCACGTAGGCACCTTCAATACTTCAATCCCTACAGTTAGAAATCAGAATCACCACTATTCTTCTAAAATAATGAAGACAAGATAATTTGACAGAAGAATTTTAGTTAATTCATCTGTGAAGGAATACAGGATATATATACTATTTACTAACTCTATCAACTCCACAATTAGTGGCTAACTAATATGGCTAACTTTTACTATTTAACATGTGATACAAATCTAAATAAGGTAAAGAACACAATATACAAGGAATATAAATCTTTCCTAATACTCCCCCTCAAGTTGGAGAGTGTAAGTTAAAAACTCCCAACTTGGTTCTCAAAAATTCGAATTGGTCCTTTCCAAGTGCCTTCGTGAATATATCGGCTAACTGTGACCTGGTCGAGACATATGTAGGACGAATTATTCCCGACTGTAGCTTCTCCCGAACTATGTGACAGTCTATCTCTATGTGCTTCGTACGTTCATGAAAAACGGGATTTGCTGCTATATGAAGTGCTGCCTGATTATCACAATGTAACACTGTTGGTCCCTTCTGATGAACTTTCAAATCCCGAAGAATGTACCTTAACCATGTTATTTCCAAACGCGTATTAGCCATAGCCCTGTATTCCGCTTCTGCCGAAGAACGTGAGACATTTGTTTGTTTCTTGGACTTCCAGGATATAAGTGCAGACCCAAGAAACACGCAATAGCCAGAAACTGATCGCCTAGTAATTCGGCATCCTCCCCAGTCCGAATCACAAAAGGCTCTCAACTGTAGATCGTTTTCAG
This sequence comes from Scutellaria galericulata, assembly GCA_946896805.1. Classification (NCBI taxonomy): domain Eukaryota; kingdom Viridiplantae; phylum Streptophyta; class Magnoliopsida; order Lamiales; family Lamiaceae; genus Scutellaria; species Scutellaria galericulata. Next base: position 400,458 of record OX335787.1, on the reverse strand, counting down.
ATGGTAATAGTAGACCTTGTCCCGGAGTTCCCTTGATATACCGAAGAACTCGAAGGGCGGCATTCCAATGTGACCTACAAGGTTCCTGCATGAATTGACTTAAAACACGTACTGAATATACTATGTCGGGTCGCGTTACCGTCAAATAAATAAGGCGACCGACCAGTCTTCGATACTTAGTTGCATCGACCAATTTTTCACCATCTGCCAAAGTCAATTTAAGATTTTGCTCCATTGGAAATTTTTCTGGTTTTGCACCTGTGAGACCCGAATCATGCAAGATGTCCAAGGCATACTTACGTTGTGACATAAAAATACCTTTGCTGGAACGCGAAAATTCAATGCCCAAAAAATATTTAAGATCACCCAAATCTTTGATATTGAAATGTTTGAGCATGAATTCTTTAATTCGCTTGATCTCCTGAATATCATTGCCAGCAAGTAGAATATCATCCACATATATAAGAATTGCAGTGAAAGAAGTACCTTGGACTTTGGTGAAAAGTGAATAATCTGCTAATGACTGAACATAACCTACATTTCTAACCACAACAGTAAAGGTAGAAAACCAGTTACGAGAAGCTTGTTTCAATCCGTAAAGAGACTTATGTAGCCGACACACAATATTCTCCCCTTGTCGGCGAAGACTCGGAGGAGGAGTCATGTAAACCTCTTCCTGTAAATCACCATGCAAAAAGGCATTTTGTACATCCAACTGGTGGGTGTACCATTTTCGAGCGGAAGCAACTACCAACAAACAACGAAGTGTCGTTAATTTAGCAGTGGGAGAAAAAGTCTCTTTATAGTCAATACCTTCCACTTGTGTAAATCCCTTGGCTACTAAACGCGCTTTATAGCGCTCAATTGTTCCGTCAGAGTTATACTTGACTTTGTATACCCATCGACACCCAATTGGCTTATGTCCGGGAGGCAAAAGAACAAGGGACCACGTGCGGTTGCATTCGAGTGCCTCAAGTTCGGCTTTCATTGCACTCTGCCAATTAGGATCACAAGCGGCCTGATCATAGGTAGAGGGTTCTGTGATAGCTGTAATGTTAGCTAAATAATGATAATGAGTGGGTGATAATCGTGAATATGACAAATAAGAGGAAAGAGGATACCGAGTGCTATGCGGTTTGTCTTGGCCACGGATGGACGGATTAGCTCGAGGATTCATGTCGTAAAGATGATGCCATGAAGGTGGCTGTGTTGGACGAGTTGATCGTCGTAATGGCTGAGCTGGTGGGGATGGTGGTTGGTCAGAGGGAATCGACGCCGGTGAGTTTATTGGTGCGGCTGGATCAGATTGAAGAGGAGAGGGAGTTGATGGCGAAGTGGGCGATGTAGGAGTAGGAGAAGTAAGTGCCGATGGGGAATCAATGAGAATATTATCATTGGACATGGCTGGAATTGTTGTAGAAGGTGGAATATATGGGAATGGTGCATGATCGATTATATGTACTGGAGTAGAATTATTATTTTCTGGCAACATGGAATTCTGAAAAGGGAAAATTTCTTCATGAAAAATGACGTCCCTACTGATAAAAAATTTGTGGGATTTGAGATCAAAAAGTTTATAACCCTTTTGCCCATTTGCATAGCCGACGAAAATGCATGAAGTAGCACGAGGTTCAAACTTTTGTTTGGGATGGACAATAGTAGCGTAACATTGACAACCAAATACGCGAAGATGATCAAGAGATGGTGGCTTGTGATATAGAAGTTCAAATGGGGTTTTATTATGTAATAATAGTGTAGGAAGCCGATTAATTATGTATACGGCGGTAAGAACACATTCCCCCCAAAATGATAAAGGGACATTTGATTGAAAAAGGAGAGAGCGCGCCACATTAAGAATATGACGATGTTTTCGCTCGACAACTCCATTCTGCTGCGGAGTATAAATGCAAGTATGTTGAAATTCAATCCCACGTGTGTGTAAAAAAGGTTTGATATCGAAAAACTCAGTGCCATTGTCGGCACGAATGATTTTGACATTTGTAGAAAATTGTGTTTGAACAAAATCCACAAAGCGTTGTAATAAAAAGGAAGTCTCAGATTTATTTTGCATAAGAAATATCCACATACAACGTGTATAGTCATCAACAATACTAAGAAAATATCTGGCACCAGAATGCGTAGGGACTTTATGAGGTCCCCAAACATCGCAGTGCAAAAGATCAAAGGCAAATTTGGTAGAAATAGAACTTATAGGAAAAGGCAGCCTTGTCTGCTTGGCCATGGGACAAACAGTACATTTATTCATATTTAGGCTGTTTTTATTAATATGTAATTGCGGAAAAAGAGATTTAAGCCGAGGTAGAGAAGGATGGCCGAGCCTCATATGCCATAATTGAGGTGAGACCGAGACATGTAGGACAGTAGATGATGGGATGGACGGAAGCATGTGGTATAGGCCACCACGTTGTTCACCCGAGCCAATCGTCTTCCCCGTAGCCAAGTCCTGCAAAATGCAGAAAGTAGGAAAAAAAGTTATGCTACAATTAAGATCGGCAGTAATTTTGCTAGCAGACATTAAATTTAAATTGAAAGTAGGAACACACAGAACATTTTTTAATGTGAGGGATGAATTAAAAGGTATAGTGCCCGTGTGTGTAATATTGGCTGTAGCACCATTAGGCAAATTGACAAGAGAAGTGTTTGAATTTTGTATATGTGAAAAAAAGGAAGGATCAAAGGTTATATGGTCTGTTGCGCCACTGTCTAGGATCCATGACTTGGCAATAGTGCAATTAGAGTGAACTTTTGACATCGAAAGCAAACCTGCAGCATTAGCAAATACATCATTAGTTCCAGTATTTGAACGATTTTGATTCAAGGAGGATATGGCTTGTGCCAACTGTTGGAGTTGCTCGACAGAAAAACCCCCTGGGAGTGATGATGAATTTTCGCTGGACTGTGGATTGGTTTCGGCGGCATTGGCTGCAGATCTCCCATTATTTCTGCGATTCTGGGAAGGTTTCGGATTCTGGCTGCCATTTTTAATTCGACAGCGGTCCTCCGTATGACCCCTCTTATCGCAATAAGTGCAATGAAATTTAAGGGTGCGACACTCCTCAATTGTGTGTCCTGATCTGTTGCAGTGATCACATACCTTGTCCTTGGAGGTTTTCCAATTGTTCGATCGGTTCTGGCAGCAGCAGCTATGGAAAAGTTCTCACCAGATTCTGAGGTCAACATGTGTTGTGTCTCTTCCTGTATAATTAAAGAGTACGCATGGCGTATACTTGGCAAAGGCACCATCATTAAAATATTAGATCTCGCTGCTTTATAAGAATCATTCAAACCCATTAAAAATTGCATTAAACGGTCCTCCTCCTTTTCTTCTGAATGTTCCTTTGTTTGGTTACATGTGGGGGGTGTGCGATATGTGTCAAGTTCATCCCACAAAGCTTTGATTTTGTTAAAATAAGATGCTACACTCAAAGTACCTTGTGAGATGGTGGCAATTGCTTTATGAATTTGATACACGGCTGGGGCATTTCTCTGCGAGTACTGATCCCGCAAATCTGACCACACCTGATGCGCCGTTTTTGCATGAACTATTTGGGCAGCAATTTCTGGTTCCACTGAATGTGAGAGCCACGAAAGAATCATACTATTGCACTGGTTCCACTGATCAAATTCCTCTGGGGCATCGATCTGCGATGGCACCTGAATCGTCCCGTCAATAAAGCCAAGTTTGCGTTTGGCAGTAAGGACGTGTAGCATGGATTTGCTCCAAAATGGGTAATTTGGACCGTTTAATTTGATGGGCACTAGCATATGGTCAGGCTGTTCTGAGTGATGGATAAAGTAGGGATTGGATGGATCCATGGCAGTAAATTTGGCGGATTTCTCCGCCGTTTTGCCTGGACAGCTGGGGGATTTGGGTGTTTCGTCCGACATATCGTTGTAAGGGTGATGAAGAGAAGAAGGTAGAGACAGTTTATGCAGAGCACCAAGATCGGTGCCTTGATACCATCTAAAATAATGAAGACAAGATAATTTGACAGAAGAATTTTAGTTAATTCATCTGTGAAGGAATACAGGATATATATACTATTTACTAACTCTATCAACTCCACAATTAGTGGCTAACTAATATGGCTAACTTTTACTATTTAACATGTGATACAAATCTAAATAAGGTAAAGAACACAATATACAAGGAATATAAATCTTTCCTAATAATTCTCCAGAAGCTTTGAGGAATTCAACCTGCGAGAAGGCGCGGAACTGCTGATAGTCTTGAAGTAGAGACTGCGAAACGGGATCAAAATTGAATCAACTATCAAATGAAAAGAAATAAGCATTCACTGAATAGAGATATCTTACATCTGAAATAAATTTCCAAATAGGAATTCATAAAACACTCGACAACCACTTTCTTAGACTGATTATTTATTTGTAATAAATGAATTTCACTATTTCAGTTGTATATTTTAAGTTTGTAATAATAATAAATGTATGGTTTAATGGGGGGAAAACATAAACTATCATGTTATTAGAGTTTCAACAAAAAAACATAAAATATCATGTTATTTAAGATAGTTTCAGATAAAATAAAAAAACATTTAATATGCATTATCTAGTATATAAATAGCTATATTACTCAGCACTTAATAGATATAATAATGCATTTCATTAAAAAAATTGCATACAACTGAATATTCAGTCAATATATTAAAAACTCATGAAACAATTAATACATACATTTAAATTACAAAAATATATAAAATCTTCTCACGACTCGTTTGGTTTCAATGTTGGGTTGGTTAATATAGTTGTGTTATGGTGGGATTGTAGTGCTTATTGAATGTTATTTTTGTGTTTGGTATAAGTGTTAAATATTAGGTTTGAGTTATGATGGATTATTAATTTAGATAGGGAAATTAGCCGAGATGGCACCTTCAACAAAAAACAATTGTGGGAATATCCTTTTGACTCGATTTAAAGAAAAAAAATTAAATAGAAAAATAAATTCAAAACAAAATATTTAAGTTAGATCCATATATTTTTTAAAAATTACACATTAACCCCATTAACTTAAACATCAAAATTGATCTATTTTCCCCAAATTCACGGTAAAACCTAGAATCCACCACCTTGTCTTTACTCCACCGTCGCCAACACCGATGTTTCCGTCCTCGAGATTATTTGTCAATCGTTTCGGTCAGGTATGTCCCTTCTTCAATTACTTCAATTTCTCTTCTTACTTTCAAGGTTTTTGCTGAAAATTTCTTTGAAAAATTGCTATTAACGTTAATGCATACCATACTTGCATGCTTCAACATAATTTTAAAGGAAGAAAATGTAATTATGTGTTTTGGTTGACAGTGAGAAAAGGAAGGGACAAGAGAGTTTATTTCCACATATCTTCTTTCATTTTTTGCCCAACAAATGAATTAGTACATGCATGTGATCACTTCAATAATAATGTGCACTTTGATACTTTAGTTTCAATAATATGGATCACATTATTAAAGTAATGATCACTAGTAATATTAAATTAATGATATCTCATTCATGAGCTTAAAATATCTAATACTTATAGGATGTTTTAATTTAGCAAGACTAGTGTTCAATTAACAATTCATTTGTACCATGCACATGTATTAGCACAACGGTTAATAACAGATGTCATTAAGGTCAACGACAACAATTTTACAACAATTATTAACCGTTGTCAAAGATGATAACCACAATAGTTAGCATAATGGTTGGTTAGGTGTCAGATTTGTGTGCCCATTTTACATTACATATTCACAACAGTTAATAACCGTTGTCGAAGATGATAACAACAGTTAATAGCCCTTGTCTGATTATTTTTGTCCACAACCGTTTTCCCTTTTCTTTTTTTCTTTTTTTTTGTGCTTCTGATTTACATCTATATAATCTATTGTAATTCATAATAAATCAATCATCATAAATAAAATGCCAATGTAAATTTTGAAATTTTAATTGCTACCAAAATCATCATTAAACTACAATGTCTCAATCAACAAACGTAAAGTTTACTACAATGTCTCATTAAACTAAGAATTACACAGTCATGGATAATCTAGAAAAACATAGGAAAAGATGGAGTATCCATTAACAAAGTCGGCAATTCATAGTACTAGGAATTACAATGTGGATCGGATGGTTCGGAAAACATAAGCTGTCATTCGCCATTAACAATCAGAATATCCAGCATATACATGAGGCCTAACAAATGAGAAGAGAAATTAATTAGTCCAACCAAAATGAATAATGTATGTGATGAATTAGATTCACAATCATGTTTCAAGAAAATATTGAAGTTGACTATTGGTTTGGCAGTCAGTCCCAGGCTAGTTCTAATTCCAGCATAATCGTGCAATTATTAAAGTTCTACCTATTACCATAATGCAAATACCAAAATTGAAGCATTCTCACATTTTGTTTATGAAGTGAGCACTCCCACTGATGTCGTACAAATTTGGGGGAAACTGGCAAGATAAGCGAAGAGTAGAGGTTAGTTCAAGAAAAAATATAAAAGCAAACATAGAGTAATCAATTGCCAACCTGTCTTGGATGTGCAACAAACCAAACATGACATGAATGTTTGATTTTTGTCAGCATCTGACTCACATATTCTGTTTCAGTCCTGTTGCATATCGTGTTACATTATAAGATAACACTAAATACTTTTCGTGGATCTCAAAACAGAAACGGGAATCTTCTTAGTAGTCGATAAACCCCAGCTAAAAGAATTAGACAATGTGAAGAAATATTGATGAAGATCTGTTGGCTAGAAGAACGGTCAGCTGAGAAGGGGGAGATAGTAAGTGCGAGTTTATAACACAATCTTAAAATTAATCAAAATGAGACTTCTTCTCTGATATTAGGTAGTGGTGGTGAGGGGAAGAAATGGAAAATGAAGTAGGTATTATCAGCATAATTTATAGCACACAAAACAAACTGCAATGTGAAAAGAAGAAAACTCACTGATTAGGTGGACGTTGATGATCCAGTTTGTTATATGGATCAATTACGAGTCCATTGACCCCATGGCACAGAACTGCTATTCTTGCAAGATCAAGAACCCAACTTATACTTGGAAGGCAATCATTCTCACACCTGTTTCATTACCAATACATGCTATGGTTAACAAAGAAGAAACCTGATACATCACAAACTAATATCCTAGGAATTACTTCTCGAAAAACAAATGAGCTGTGATCAGACCTTGATGGCAATTTACCAAAACTAATAAATCCAGTGTCACTGTCTGTGTGTGGATGCAAACGTCTTAATGTAATTTCTATGTTTGTGCTAATACACATAAGCTCTTCAAAGCTTACTTATGACATCAAGCTACAAATATAGTTGTACACATTCTATCCATTACCCAGATTAACGATGAAATTTCAGAAACCAGCATATAAAAGTAGCATTTTTCGTACAAATAAAATGATGCAAATATGTGTGTGAATGGAATACGCATCTAGATGTTTATACAAGGTACCTTATTAGAGAAAATGAATAACCGAGCCACTTCTTTCCTTGCTCCAACTCCTCACTGCTCATCCTATCAGCATTCTCCCCGTACCTGTTTATTTGCAACACAGCGACAAAGACAGCAGGCAAGCAGTTAACAAAAAGTATGGAACAAAAAAACTGAGAAAAGAAAGTGGTATGTCGTATAACTACCCAGGTCCAAAGAGACTGACTAAAAAATTTGAAGCCTAAACTACTACTCAAGTCTGATCTCAAGTCTGATAATTTTCTAAGCACTGATTTATAAGAGCAGAGAATTGGCATTAATGAATGATTCTCTCTAAGTGACTAGTAAAAGAAAATCATATTTTTAGAAAATAACCAAGTAAACAGCTTTGGAACTCCTGTAACAACTGTCAATTCTCCAGGAACAACCTGTCTGAAAGTAGGTAATTTAAAAAATCAATGGATAAGAAAGTAGGATAGGTTGAGCCGTCGAGGCATTCATCTCCACAGATGATTGTATGACAGCATGAGATACATGCAATACGGCATTACAATTACTTTAAAGAGCTAAAATTCAAGGAGATCAGACATAATTTTACTAATGGTATAGCAACAGATACTAATGTTGACGAACATATTTCTCACAAAATTTGAAGTGATCCCAGTTGTACACAGGAACCTCCAATATAGATGGAATACAAACCACAAAATAGTAAATATAGCCTACCGGATTAGAATCAAAACCTTCTAGTAAATCAACCAGAATAAAAAAAAATATATATTTACTTACATTACAGAGCTCTCCATCCAGTTGAAACACCAAGCTCAAAACCAAGTGATTGATTATAGTAGTCATCAATCTCCTGGAAGTAATCTTTGAAATTAAACAACCCTCTTATGGATATAGCTCAGCATCTTCAATGACTTCCCTCAGTGCATCAGGGCCCATATACATAAGCACCTGTGTTTACAAGTGTAGGATACAGTCAAAAGTGGCAACATACTCCATGTTCAACTCTTAAATACATGCCATACATGGAAGTTACATCCAGAAAAATAAGATGGCAGTTCCAGCAATTTAAATAGCTATGGGACGATCATATACAAACTTAAAATACTCTGAAAGTATACTAATACTAGTGAGAAAAATTGGATGTTAAGATCGTATATCAGACCTCATTTGCATCTTTAAAACTTTCAGTATCATTCTTTTTTTGGCCATTTGACTCTCCAACACCTGATTCACCTGAAATAGCAGGTTTATGAAATTAATAAAGAAACATATACTATATGATAAAAACATACAGGGAGTAAGTATGACAAGACCTTTCTCTTCCCAAGAACCGTGCAAGCTCTTCACCTAAGGCTTTCGCAAGAATTATGCGAGATACCTTAAACATCAGAAAATTAAAAGCATTATGTTTGGCCATTTGCATGCACTATTAAGAAAAATAATGATGAAAAATTTATGATATACCTTTGCAGTAAAATCTTTGCAGTTCCATAGGTATTGATACTTCGTGTCCTAGGTTCAATAAATACAGATAGAGAGAATTAGGAACAGTAAGATACAAAAACAATCGCACGACACTATTTAGCAACTAATGATGACTCAATTGCCCCACCATTGCTATAAAATATATTACATTTTTACACCTTCAGAAAGAATGAAGTAATTGTTAATACCGGCAGCTGCATCTGACCAAGAGGCAGCTAGAATATACCTGCTAGATATGGGTAGATAGGGCAAACCCATAAATTTAAGAAAACTTGAACTTCAATCATATGCTGCACAAAAAAATGTGCAGATAACAAATAAAATAATTTTCCGTGCTATAATTGAAAGAAAAAACAGTCAATTCTTTAGGGGAGGATATAAATTATATTACCAGAATAGGAAAAAAAAAATTGGCATAGATACAAACGTTTAGACAATGATTTTGGGCAATTCAAAGATCTATGTGGTGCCGAAATAAAAGAACACATTTAAATAAGAGCTCATAGAAAAAAATCAATAATTAATGTCAACCAGACAATCAGCTAAAAGCTTCAAATTAGCAGAGAGAAAAGCTAGACAAATACCTCTTCTTCTGAAGGCAATGCCTTATCCGAAGATTTAGGAGGACACTCACACAATTTTTGAAGCCAGCTTCTTCCATTACAAGTTTGTCCATTTCACCCCCAACCTTTAGATAACAGTAAGAAATAATTAGTTCTCAGACAATTATAGTAACTGAATATTGAAAGCAGAAGAGTAGTGATTACAATGATGATGTCACTTGCATCCTTTATATCATCCAGTCCATAAAAGATTTTTTCTGTATTGGCTTCCTGTATAACCATGAGAACATTATGAGACAAAGTGATGAAGCATAAAATTCCATTATCATTATTCGAAAGAAAGGCTTCCACCAACAGGAAACTCAAGCGAAGCTGGGGCAATGCATTTCATTTATAAGTTGCAAGATACCTAAACAAACAAGGACGAATAACTGAAACTTATGCACGAATGAGCCATTGTTATATCCACCTGCCAAAATCTTTTGATACTATCACGATACTTGCAGCTTATAAGCTCCCCATTCCTTCGGTAAGGGAATGCAATAGCAATCTGGCCAGAAACATCATCAGAAGTTAGAGCCACAAAGTTCAACTGCTATACCATTTCAAGCAACTTAGATGCAAACACAGTCCATGCATGAAAGGTTGTCTGAGAAGGCTCAATACGAGTTCCTTTCATGGGCAAAGCACTCCTTCAAAGGTTGGGAAGGCACATTACAGAATAATTTGAATAACACTTGATGACTGAACAATATTTACCATATCAAGATGCCTTCATGATTAAACCCAGAATAATATAGATGTGCAGCATTTTAAAAACAAAAAATTTGATTCATGAACCTGATGATCCCCAGTCCTTTTCTGCATGATAGCATTTCTCCTTAAGGTATCTCCTGATATCATGCGCTCAGAAAAATATGCAACTAGCTGGAAGAAAATTTAAAGGAGAATCAATAGATTGCATATTATGGATATAGTTCAGGTTACGCTGGTCCCAATACACTAGTACATAATTTCAAGACATAAAAATACACTCCATTAAAAGCCTCGTGCTTTTAATGAGTTTATTATTACCTTATCCTCTATTCTTCTTCGCCCATCCTCTCGTGCTGGATTATGATCGGGTTGTAACAGCCTCCGCAATCCCATTTCTACACAAAACTGCTCTGCAATCTCCCAAGTTTGAAGCCACCATCTCTCGTCCATCTATCAAAGCAGTGACACAACAAACACCACTCACTACAAAAGCCCTGAAAATACACACTTATCTCTCATCCAATGCTCAAATATAAATTACTTTGTAGTTTGAACCTATTTCTATTAGCTGTTTCACTAACTACCAGTCAATTTGCGATTACAGTGATTACCTGTTTCAAGAACTCTTCATCTGTTTTCAAGTAGCCTTCCTTAACAGCTACTTTCTTATCTTTATCAGAAAAATTGTCCAACATTTCAAAGATGTTGAGATGCAGTTTCTCTGCCACAAACTCTGCAGCCTTGCTCCCTCCATGCCCATCATATACCCCAAAAGATTCCTACATTTCATAACACCTCAATTCTTAAATATAATTGAATCATTTTCCCATCATATCATTTATCCCAACAGAAAAAAAAAAAAAAAAAAAGTGACGTACAAGAAAAAGTTAAAACCTTCAAAACTTGGTCATTTATAAAAGCAGCCGAGGTAATCGCCTGCGAAAACTCCTGAAAACTGCTCCTCCCATCGCCGTCGGTGTAGGCTTCCCTGATCATCCAGGTCAGTTCCTCCGCCGTGAGCTCGTGGCCGAGCTGACTACCCACAATTCCTCCTACTCCTTCCCTTCTTCATACTGCTTCTAACACTTCTGCTGCACCCTATTACATCACCATATACTTTGCTACCCACTTCCATACCAGAAGGATTCCCAGCGTTTTTAACAACAGGGTCGACTTCTTTGCTGTCATTATAATCACGCTTGGTAACCACTAGGCCAGTGGTGGCTGTGGTGAATTTTTTGGGGAATGGAGTGAATTTTTTGGGGAACCGAGGGTGATTAAGTGAACTGCAACAGGTGATAATTAGGTTGCGTTTTCTGGTGGAGAGAATTCGGAGGGTTTTGTAGAGGTGGAGCGATCGGAGTGCAAGCATGTCTGGAGCTTGCATCGGAGAGAGAAAATTGACGATTCTATTTGGGGTTTATGAAGGGTTTTCCCTTTTCACTCCGCTTAATACCCGGGAAATAAAAATAAAAATAAAAATCGAAATTGACCTTCTTCTTCTGCTTGCCACCACCGGATTTCGCCGGTTTGGATGACGGCAGAGGAGCCTTGTCCTTCTTAGGTGCCTGCAACACATAAAAACCAAAATTAGACACCGATAATCGGATTCAAGTGCATATCCAAGGTGGCGCGTGGATGAAAATAGAGATTGAGAACGGCAGCGCACCATCGGAGAGAGAGTGCTGCGCTGTGAGACGGAGGCGACGGGATGGGAGGTGGCGGCAGCCTAAGCGGCGGCGGTGGGTTGGCGGCGAATTGCAGTGGATTGAATCAGGGTAGGGTGGGCAGAGGCTGAAATATGTGTGATTTAAAAAATCTTAAGTCCAATTTGAAAAGAAATCGATTAAACTGAGGAAAAGTACTTCATTTAGTATTAATAAAATGAGCCTTAAAGCATGTCTTTATATAGAAAAAAATATATGTCTCATGTTTGGCACGTGTTAACTTGAGAAATTTTAAATTATACCTCCCCTCTCAACATAAAAAGGTGTAACTTTTGGAAACCGGACCTTATTGCATAACCGGGCTTCTCACCCTCATGGCAAACATGGGCAAAGCAGGGTTTAAAGCTCCTTCACCCCTCTCTCTCCCTCTTCTCTCTCTACTCCACTAAAACCTAGCTCTCTCCCTCTCTCATCTCATTTCTCTCTCTTCTGAAATGGAATTCTGAGGTGGCTAGCCTGCCCTTCACACTTATCGCACGATATCAGACCCGCTGCTCATTCATCACAGGACGACCAAAGTAACTCCGTGTTCATTCTGCCTCTCGGGTAAGTCTCTCTCTCATCTCATTTCTCTCTCTCCGTGTTCATTGCTTAGATTGAAATAGATGGTTTAGACATATGCGTAGGAGACCTTTATATACTACGCCGTATATGAAATAGATATTCATTAACTCAAATCAAGAGGGAAATCTGAAGCCAAAAAAGCTTAGAAAGTAAAAGATATATTATACTTGAATATAAATGCAAACATGTATTTCGATTGAACACGATGGTGAGAATATTTGTTGTTGTATGTGGGAATATTTTATCGTAAATCTTATTTGCTTGTGTGTGTGATGTGAGATTGGACTTTTCCTATGCAATCCAAAAATTTGATGAGTGTGTGCAATATGTTCTTACCAAGAAATAACTCTTAACTTCCATCTATCGATCAATAACAACCATATTTATTTTGAAAATATCTGTTTTATATGAAAATATTAAGACTAAGATAATAAAAGATTTAATTATATTGCATATCTATCACTCAATCTTGAAATTAATACCCTCAACTTAACAACTAACTTCACCTGAATCGTCTCTTATGTTTTTGCCAATTAGAATAAGATCATTAATCAACTTTATTTAATTGAATAACTTAAAACAAAGCTTTCAAAATTAAATTCGTTTATAATTTAAATATTTCAAATGAAATTGGATTTTCAAAGTTTTTCTAATCGGAATGTAATTAAAATTCAAAATAAAATAAAATTTTAAGAGGTATTTTAAAAAATTAAGAGTTGAAAAGATAAAAGTGAATTTTATATTGTGTTGTTGATGATGTTGTTTATAAAATAGAGAGGGGACAAGGCCCAACCAAAACTAACATACAAATTATCTTAACTTTATTTCAAATTGTATACAAAACAATGATATAATACTATGTCCGTAATATCGATATTCATTCAATGTTTGCAGTTTAATGCTATGGAGTACTATAAACTATTTTGCTTGCAGTTTTCTCCTACAACCTTAGTTAGCATTCTGTCTATGTGCCATTTCATGCAGTAGTGTTGCCTCAACATTATTCCGAGTAGTATTGGGAACTATATAGACAAAATATCATACATATTGGTATGCATGTTTTTACCCATATATTAGGTTTAATTGCTGATGTTTATTCTCAGAACTCCGAACCAAACTAGCTGTTAACCTAACAAGGAACGGACAATGTTGTAATGGTTACATTTTTTATTTGTGATGTAGATTCTTGAACACATCTTGTTCATTTATATTGTTGATATTGCTGTGGGAATCTTGCTCAGACAGGTTAGTCATGTTACTTAGACTAAGAAGTTTAATTGCGTAGTTCATTTTTACTGAATTGGTGGAAAAAATATTTGGAATGTTTGGGCTTTGTTGCTGTAGATTTAGGAGATCCTCACTGGATGTGTTGGTGTAATTAAGATCTCATAAATGTGCAAAATCAAATTGAACACCATTTTAATTTGATTAGTTCTAGGAGATCCTCACTGGATGACAAAATCATATGAATTTATAATGATTTATATTATTCTGTCAACATGATCAATTGAATGGTATAACTGTTTATTTGGTTTGTGTATATTTATTTTCTGCGCAAATGCACCTATAGAATGATCTTCTTTGTTCCCTTCTAGTTTACTGCTGATACTCAGCGTTTTTTATTTCCTGCATAATCAATGGTTGCAAAGATAGTTTTGAAGTTATAGATTCTATTAGTGCAGCAGACGTAGTCTAAGTACATGGATTCGGTAAATCTGGAATTTTTTTCTATGCTAGAGCAGAAATTGTGTCTTTCAACATTATTATTTATGAATTAGTTAATTTATATTCAGAAGAGAGTAGCATATTCCATTGCATATATGTCATTTTATGATTTTAGAAAATTTGAAAATTTCATATGAACATACCTCGCTATCATGAAATACGCATTCCAAACATGAATTTGTTCTTTCTTTTCATAAACAAGTAGGTTGTATGCACCCAATTACTTGTGCTTAGGTTTATGTCCTTGATCAGTTGGAATGTTGGAGGCATTCTTGTTTTGTGGATTTCTTGAAGCAAATGATCAAAAAATGGGACATTAAACTTCTCTCAAACAAATTGTAGGATGGAAAACAATGTCAAAGAAACGGATCAATTCCTTACTATACCTTGCAGTTTTTAGTAAATTTTTTCAGAATATAATTGATTGTAAAATGTTGATTTAGCAATATACTGGTAAACTGTGGTTGTAGCAATATACTTGTATCGATTATTTCTTAGTATAGCATCATTGATAAACTTATTTTTTGCTTCATATTTTTTATAGATATTAGACTGCAGTGACAGTTATTTGATTCAACTATTTGTTGTAACTGTCCATATTTGATGGTTATCAAACATTAGTAATGTTGACATGATAGCAACATCTGAAACATGTGGAGCTTAATGTTGGAATTATGAAATGATTGCGGTGTAGTTTTGTGATTTGAATTATGCCTTTATATATCGTTGTGTTTTTATTTTACAGATATATGGAAACCAAAATAGCAAAGATTGCATATAACAATGAAACATTTATCCAACCGTCAGCGGGGGTAAATATTGATTCAGATTACTCCCCTTCAAAGGACCTTGCTTTAAGATTAAGACATCCAAACTATTTATTTTGTTATTTTGTCGACGTTGAAAATTCTACATTAGTTCATCACAGATATGATTTAACTTTGACTGAGTATGTAGATAAGCTTGCGAGTGGGTCACATTTTCCAACCAAGACTTGCACCATTAAAAACTCAACTGGTGTTGATAGAGATGTTCTCATTATCTCTCCTCCATTTAAAAGAATAATTCAATCTATGTTGGAGTTTTTGTTTTTCCTACACAAAGTAGAGGGGAAGTGTATTGATAAGAACTTTGGGTTAGAAAACTTAGTTATGGTAGGAGACGACCTTAAGTTTTGGAAAATTGGTTTTAGAAATGTATCCACTAGTGCCCGATGTGATGATTACATGTGCATAATAGACATTATTAGAACATGGTTCGATTCAGCAAATCATCCACCTGAAATGGACAGACTGTTTGCCGCATTGTTCGCATATAATGGTTTGGATGCACGGTATGCCACATTTTTATTATTTATTTTTTCGTTTTGATATATTTAAAAATGAATGCTTTGCTTATTATTTTTTTTGTATTTTTTTCTTGTGTAGTTATGAACTGTTCTTTAAGAACCATTTGTCTGTTATGAACACGAGTGACAGAATCACTTTCTTCAGAAATTGTGGAGAAAGGGAAACCTTGATGCAGATGAAGGTGGCCTTTCGGTCAATTTATGGGAATGCGGTGAGATCGTTTGGCAAATGCAATGGATGGAAGAAGAAGTTTGGTGATAAGTTTGGCCCGTTGAATGACTGCTTCCTCTACAACATAGCCACAAAGAAGTATGATGGATCTGCCTACAAAGATCACGGCGATGGTTATGTTGTCAATTCAAGTCTTTTGAGGTGTTGTCGCAACTTGGCGACACACACAAAAGACTATATGTCAAAGGTACCATTCAAAATCTGAACTTTAATTTATGTTTTTTTTTTTTCGTTCACATTTAGTTTTAATTTAAGTATTTCATTTTATTGCAGTATGGTGCAATGGAAGATCTTGAGATCGAAGCTTCAATCGTTGAATTGTTCGGGGAGGAGCTAACTAATTTTCTTGAAATCTTGCATTTTCAAACAAGTTTGTTACCTTATTATCTTTAGTTTTCGTTATTGTGAAGTTTGATTTAATTCAAAATTTGTAAAAGATCTGGTATCTTTTTATGTAGGATTATTTACTTTAATGTTTGATCTAATTCAAAATTTGCAAGTTATAGCCTATATATTCACATACATCCATAATTGCTTGTCCCTTTTTTAAAGGTTCATATGCACATAATGACAGTTTTTAACTTGTAGTACATGTTTAGAGTTTTCAATTTTAAAGATAAACGTTAATTTCATTAATGTTACAAATTTACAAGTTCTCTATTCCAATTAGAACATTTTAAAATGGGAAAATAAACTTAAAACTTGAAAAATCAAAGTACTAAACTAAATGTAGCACATTAAATTTTCTCAATAGAAACAAAGTGTGTCAACTACATAGTAAAATTTTTAAACACAATATCAGATTTTTTCAGTTATTAACTTATCTAAATCTTACAAACTAGTTAGAGGTTGCAAGAAAAATTAAGTCTTATTTAATTAGTCAATGGTCGCTAAATTCTTTAGCTACTCTCATAAATTGTCTATCCCACAAAGACTAATTATATAGAAACTAATTAATTATCCAAATTCAATTTTTCATTTTATTTAGGCTACCAAATATCACAAGTTTGTAATTAATTAGACTAAGATAAATAAAATAGATAAATTCAATCGAGATAAATAGTACAAAGAAACAGGTTATACGACATGTTTCATCTAATTCTCATCAAAATATCACGTTGATCAAGTATTGCTTGTTAATCTCAAATGTATTATTTATTTATCTGAAAGATATTACTTTATTTTTACAAGTTATTGAATTATAAGGTATTACTCATACACTCAAAATATCATTTCTTTTATAGAGTATAAGTTTACATGTAAAAATTTATTTTTCAAATTATTGAAATGTAAGGTATTGCTCGTATAATTCATAAGTATTATTCATATTCTTAAAATGTATCAGTGCACTCACTATAGAGTGTAAATTTAAAATCTTACAATCTCAAATGCGTGACTTTCATCATCTTCTTACTAAAAAATTCTACAAATAATTTCATGAAATCAAAGGAGGAGAAGATAATGATATAGTGACGTGGTGAAAACTTAAAACGGAAAAAGATGACCACATGCATACTACATATGCTAGATGGCACCCTCAAAACTTCAATTCAATATTCAACCACCGTAAAAAAACACAGAGTAATACACCTAAATAGTTTTAGCAAAACAAGCCCATAGGTTTGAACGCAGGGTCATATTTCTCCAAGAAGGCCACTGATTCGCCATCCATTCGAATCAGATGGATCTTCATCAAGCTCATCTTATCTTCAACAAATGGATCCTTCCTTTTACAACCCACCTCAACATCTAAACTCCGGCCGACATCCGGCTTCTCAGCCACCAAAATGTTGTCGTATTTTGTCAAATTGTATTGGTATGTGGTGCGGTGACCTCATGTGCACGTTCAGTATTATGAGCCATTTCATTCTTATACTACACTACGTTACTATTCACCTCTTATTTTGTCTAATAAATCTTAAATTATTCATACAGAATCTGAAAATTACATCCAAATTCTAAAATAAAATCTTGAAAATTAATATATTCAAAATAATTTTATAAAATAAACATAATCATTAGTTTAAAAAAAAAAAAGGAAGCATCCATCAACAAAACTGAAAAGAACAAAGTCAAATCAGCCAAAAATATTACTTCATCCACGATTACCGATTTAGTTACTATTTATAGCAGGGTATTTTTATCAACTTTTCGAAATTAAAAAAATTATTATTATCATAAAATTTTATAATTATTGTGCATTCTCATCAATAATTCAAAACTACTAGGCATTTTGTCAAATTTCCCAAGAGTAATGTGATGCAAAAGTTTTAAGTTGTGCTAGAAAATGATTGACAGTAGAAGTTCAAATATTTAATATTAGCAAGATTGATTTATCTTGATTTAACATCACATGTTTCTACCATTACAACTAAATGATTTTTTTTTTTTTTTTTTAACAATGGGAAATGTGAAGATGACATGACCTCTATTATTAAATAGGCGATGTCTATCATGGAAAACTTATCTAATACCATAAATTCAACTATATTTTTTAAATAACAACTATGAATTCAATTTGTATAGATTATTATACTTTGAAGTCTCGTAGGGCACACTCTTAAGGAAGATTGATTTTTTTTTTCTTTTTTTTGTGTGTCAAGTATAAGTTTATTTTGCTAAATTTTTTTATTTATAGCCCACTCTATTAATATTTCTATATCCACCCTATATAGAGTAATCAATTATCTTTTGTAAACAAGCCAACTTTATTGAATAAGTTAATTAATCATCAAACCAACATCACATATTTAGTAATCATTTGGTTGCATTTACATTGAAAGATTTGAGAAATCATTTGAAAATAAGCAAATCAATTGGTGATGTTTAAAATCATACTCATTTTTAAATATTGTTTAAATTAAATAATTTAGATAGATTTTGAATACTCTTATTTAATGGATCTTATATTGTTACACCACCTTCTAGTATGGTAGTTATGTATACTAAACTATGCTTAACTGTCCAAACTAATAAAAATATTATAAGAATTAATAGAGATTTTTTTTTTAAACAATGGAAATAATTTTGTTCTGAAACATATCAAGATTTTAAAATGGTCTAGAGCATAAAAGAAAAAAAAAAATTGTTTGTGTAAAACTTTACGTCAAAATAACTCAAAACTAAAGTCTGTTTTGCATGAAACTATGGAATCTCTTAAAATCTTAAACCAATTCCGAGGCCGTCACCACCAATCACTTCAGCGCTGCTACCTCTTTGCATCACATCTTACCTTTGCCTTTCTCTACAGTATGAGGTAATACTATAAGCAAACATGCTTAGCAAGTACATCACCTATCTCACAAAACATTTTTCTTCGCAACTTAAAAGAAAACAAGAACATCACTAATAAAAACAATAATATACTCTTGTACTTGAAAATATTATACTATGGACCCAGACATGGTACCAATACACACAACTCCGAAGAATTTGGGGTAGCTAACCACCAAATCCAAACGGAGCAACTCAATACTCATAGGGCGGTCTCATAGCCCTTAACTTCTCTAGTGGGCGTCTCGATGCCCGGTACCAGTCTCATAAAAATATATAATAAAATCATATATATATATATATATATATATATATATATATATATATATACTCTATCTCAAAATACTTTTATCACATTTCGTAAAAATAAAATACTTGCATCTTGTACCAAATCAAACATATGGAATCACCACACTTAACAAAGCATCTCTTCACATTCACATAAATCATAAATCAAAACTCATGAAGCATTTAACTTAGCACTAATTAAAGCATACTCACATATAACATAAATAAGTACTCACGTAATCATTAAACAATTAAAACAAAACTACTCATAATGCAGGTGTACTTACCTGGAGTTTCCAAAACTTATAGAATCTCAAGACTTATAAACACGTTCTAAACTTTCTCGACCAAATCTAAAACATAGTTAATAGATGATATCGGAATTAATTAATCTAATACATATTAAATCTATAGAATTATAACTTCTTGTAATTATAATTTGACAGTTCCAAACCAGCCGGTTAGCAACATAATTAAAAATCAGGCCTTGAGAAGTAGATTTACAATTCAGTCAATTAATAGCTAAATCACCATAGTCAACTTATTTTGATTACTTAACCAATGAACCCTTAATACCATAATAAATATTTAAACTACTTTCTAACCTTTATTAATAAAACCTACTGCAACAGGACCAAGAAATTTATAAAGCTAAATAAGGGTTTAACTAAAAATTCTTTTAGAGCAAATATATGTTGGGTTCAATTTGCTACAGTCACTTTAATTTCTAAAATAATTAAATTATCCACCACAACCTTATCCATTTACATTTTCCAGTAATAAAATCTGTTGGTCACTTTATAAGAATTATGAAAGGTGTAAATATGTTCTTAAACTACCCGTGAACTAATTAATTAATTTAATCAATCATACCATAAATCAAAGTTTCTATGCTATACTATATAAATATTATCGGTACACTCATCATCATTCTTGCAATTTAATTAATTTTCATACAATCATTATCTTTATAACTAATATCTTGAATTATGAAGAGACATTTAGAATAGTACTAAATCCTAAACATCATCAACTTATTAATTATCTACCTAATATAATAATACATGGTCTCAGTGAAATTACTAATAAAATAAACTCTTAAATTATAGAAATTGGAAAGTACACTATTGGCGCAATAGAAAGTCTTTAAATATTTCCCTAACCTTAATTAATATTAGACTTGCAAAAGAAAACAAGTCTTAAAACTAATTAATTAACCAAATGGGTTTAATTATGTTTATTCAAATAATCATGAGATCTCATTTCTTTATGTAGCATGATATCGACTTCCCTAAACTAAGCAGAATAAACAAAAGGTCTTTATCTAATAATTAATTACTTAAAAGAGCCGAACACATCACCCAGTACTCAGTTCTACAAAGTGAATAAATTAACTAGTCAATCTATTTGCAATATTGAAGATAAATGATTTTCCAGCAAATTCCATTACACTAACAATCATAATGGAATTCATCTTCCATAACAATGTTAACATCAATACCATACATTTAGTCTTTTATTTTACAACTTTATATGTATACTTGTGTATCTTTATTAATATACCCCACCAACAACAAAAATCAAAAGCCATATATATACAAAAGACTCAATTTCTCAGTTAAAGACCATAAATATATACTATGAAATGAAGAAATTATGGAACGAAAGCTTACAAAATAAATGCGCTGCTTCTAACTTCAAATATCCTTTGTTCTTGTTTTTCAAAAATTTACCAGATAGAATCAAAGATGATTGCATATATATATATATATATATATATATATATATATATATATATATATATATATATATATATATATGGTTTAGATCACCCTTGATTTTAGGAGATACTAGGTGGACTCCTAAATTATCACAACCACCTAAGTGTTTTTTTTTTTTTTTCAATTGAAATTAATTAAAATAATATTCTAAAGTTCCATATATGATCTTTTTCTTTTTGCTTTGGGAAACGTCTCAACAACTTAATTCTTTATTAATGAGAAATTCCAGACTAAATTGGAAGAAACTATAAGAAAATATATGTAAACAATTGGAAGAAACTATAAGAATACATAAACCATTATTCCAATTCTACTAGTATTGATCAGAAAAAATATGGAGTAATAAGTTTCACAATTCCACGAAAATTCCACTAGGATTGATCAGAAAAACATACGCTTTTGATCTAAGTAAGTTTAACAATTCTACGGAAATGGAATAATTCAATTTCACTGTGATTGATAGGAATGTAATAAAAAAAAAATACAAACTAAAAAAAGTCAATATTAAAATTTAAAATACCCTTTTATATTTTGATTTATGCAATTGTATAATTCTAATTAGACTTTTAATAATGAAATCAACAAATATATTCTAATAGGGTTTATTACATTTTTCAACCTGTACTATGCACCTTTTTAAATTTTTCATCCTAAACTATTTATTTTCTCCGATCACATCATATACTATACATTTTGTTTACTTTTGCAACCTTCGTTCAATATTTTCCGGCGAGAAAGCGCTCATGTGATTTTCATGCTAATTGATGGTTATTTTCATCATTTGCACTTTTAAGACATTACTAAATTCGATTCATCAACTATTTTCAATGGTGAATAGATCTAATTTTTTGTTTGAACCTCACCGTTAATCTTCATTTGCTCAAACAATTTGTAAAAAAAATATGTGGGAAAAATTAGGACAAAATTTGTTTTTGGAGGAGTTAGCTAATGACCTAGAAAATGATGAAAATATCCCTCAATTAGCATATAAAAATCACATGAGCATTTTTTCGCCGGAAAATATTAGTCGGAAGTTGCAAAAGTAAACAAAACATGTAGTATGGGTTGTGATTGGAGAAAAAAAATAGTTTAGGATGCAAAATTAAAAAAACGTGCATAGTATAGATTGGAAAATAAAATTAACTCATTCTAATATATAGTGAAACGCTTATTTAATATTCTCCATCCATTTGTTATAAGTTTGTTCCTTCAGTATATATGGCGATGTGATGAAACTTTTTTGAAAAAGAATATTTAAAAAAAAAGTTTGTTACATCTAATAGATATTCTAAATAATCAAGATTTGTTTTATATAGTTAACGTATCTATATCAAAAAATTACAACACTTGAATCATGCATCATGCAGGTTACCAATGAAATTGAAATATTATCAAGAACTTGATTTTTTCCGTAAATTGACATTTTCACATTAAACTTGGGATATTCAAATTTTATGGTCATGCATTACATGAGTATCATATTATATTGAAATTAATCTCAAATAATATATTATTTTGTGTTCAACATTTCATATCAAAACACCAAATAATAATTTGTATATGTCCGTGCATCGCACGGACCTATATACTAGTTTGTATGAAATAACTTTAAATGAGCCCAGCCAAATTCTGTTAGTTTCCTATTTTAAGAAAATAAATAATTCTACCAATAACTATAAATATATAAAGGATTATGGAAAGTGTATCTATATATTTTAACTATATAAAGGATTATCAAGGATATATCAACATATTAAAATATAAAGGATTATCAAAAATGTGTGTATATTTATTTTAATTATATTAAGAATTATCGAAGATATATCAATAATTTTAACTGTATAGAGGATCTCGATATATTTTAGATCTATATAATATTTATGTGTTGTTTATTGATTTTATTTTGTTTTTGTTCTTTCATGCAGCCTAAGATAGAAATGAAATTTCTTGTTTATTATTTTAATCAACAATAAAAATCCCCCCACAAATAAATTTAAATTCTAAAATCCTATATCTAATTAATATTATTATAAGTCTACTAGTTATTTAAGAATTTTAAACACCTCACGTAACCAATTCACTATAATTTAGTATGAGGTCATAATAAAATCTATTATTTATAAAAGAGATTTAATTAGAAATTTAGGGTATTACAATATTCATATTAAATCTTTTATTCCAAATCACTTAATGGAAATACAAGCCTAGACAATGATAATTGAATAACTTGATAACTAATGAACTGGTAAATTATTTACTTAAATGACCATGTATTAGGGGTGAGCATGGATCTTGAAGATAACCGAACTGTGGAGAAACCGAACTGAAACAATCCAAACCGATAAAGAATCGTTAATTATTTGACTTTCTCCGAACTGAACCGCTCCGATTAATTTTTGTGTCAAACCCGAATTGTACCGAACCGAAGAACCAATTTAGAACCGAATAGAACCGATTTAAAAAAAGTAACTATATACAAATTTGTATGTATCATTGAATTCATTTTTTTTTGTATTGTTATATTGGATTAGGTACAAATTTGATTGAAGTGTATTACTAATACTATTACTATCACTATTTAATACTATTATAATTTTAAGACTTCATAGAATAAAATAACAATTAAATAATAAATAAAATAATTTTAATGAATAATTTTGGCAACACTTAAAATCTATTAACTACCATAGGTATTAATCAAATAATTGGTTTATAACTTATATAAAGTAATGCTTAATGAACTTTGTGATTACTACTTATGAGGTGTAGAATGAAAAAATTTCGAAAAATAAAATTTAACGAAAATTTTGAATGTAATATTTGTTTTCGAGAAGAGACCTACCCCAGTAATTTATTTATCAAATCTAATTTATTAGATTATAACTTGTTTTAAGATATAAATTAAATAATGTTGTACAATATATTTGTTTACTTATTTTTTGCATTTTGTTTCAATGAAAATTTATTTTAAATTATAAAAATCTAAATCCCCGAAACCCGAATTGATTCGATCCATTTTCCCCGAATCCCGAAGGAACCGAACCGAAGTAACGGAGCAATTCCGGAGATTTTTTTTTCAAATTCTCCGAAAAATCTAGAGACCATTAACCAAATAAGAAGCCTTGCAGTTCCATTGCAATCACCAAAATAAGTGTACTTGGTGAAGAATATGAAAGAAACCAAGTCAATAAAAGATTTATATTCTCAATAAATGCCTAGTGAAATATGCGAATCAGAACAAACAACTTACATCATCACCATTAGAGGAATAAATCCTTTGGTGGGATGGCATGTCACTCGAGTATCCAGGTATTGTGTTTTTAGAAGAGACAAGAATTAGTTTTGTGAGCCTCTGAATTCTACTCATTAGAGCAGCCTTGGCATCTTCTTCCTCCTCCAACCTTGATTGCATTTTGACTTGCCCTGCTTCTAGCTATATAAAAGACATTGATGGCAGATATAAGCCAGGTGTCTATCCTATTCTGCTAGAAAATAGAGTAAGACACAAGAAAATACAAAGTAATGGTTATTTAGCGCGCACTCCTGGACATTCTCAAGGATTCCACTACTGATTGTTTTAAAAATATAAACCGTAATATATTATACCTGTTGCTCACCAGCAAGCATCCCCCCTCCTGAGTTGATCAAGTTCTTCTTTGAGACATGATATTTCTTTTTGATACTTTTTGATCAATGATTTCTCATCAATTATCTGAAATTATGATGAATGAACATTGGGAATTGACTACTCTGACATATCCAATTCCAAAGCAGACAAAATATAAAAAACTCACCCGATTACGTGAGGCAAATATTTCAACACGTTTTGCCCTGCTGGCAAATTTTAAAGTATTATGGGTCTCCTCCACATTGCTTGATGCTGGAGTAATTGTACAAATAAACTGAGGGAATAAAATTTCATTGTGTTAGATTAAACATTTCCACCAACATATTCCACTCATAGAATTTAAACGCAAAACAGTTCGAGATATCCAATGTAGAGGGAGAAACAATTAACTGGCGGATGGAATAAGAGATCATAATACAGTAAATTTTGAACTACAAAATAAAGAGATTACTACATGGTTAATAAATTTATAGTGTAAAATTCAGGGCAAAAACATCGTGTTAAAATAATAATTTCACATGCTTACCGAAACATGCCCATGACCACTTAGTGAGGGCTGTAGAAGGCGGGTAAGCTTTGAATCCCGGTAAGGAATGTAAGAATTGAGAATCGCATTAATTATTAGCTTTTTTTCTGATAACCATAATAATCTTGTTGTAATATACTATGTGCTGTCTTGATCTTAAATTTAAATTTATATTAGCAGATTTGTTTGGAGATATGTTATGAGCCGAGTACCACACCTTGTGGACACAGGTAAATCTCAAATTCGATGGATTTTTCTATTTGGTGTTCATCGAAATGCTTCAATCTGCAAACTCTACTGTTTGTTTTAACGATTATTTATTTTCATGTTTCTGAAGCTTTTGTAAGAGGTGTTTACGTTCCGCAGCTGATAGATGTGGGAAAAAGTGCCCCAAGTGTAGGAATCTCATCAGGTACATAGAAAGAAAGCAAATCACTAGCTAACTACTATAATATACTTATTGATTTCTTGTGGTTCCATTTGTGATCATAGAGACTGATCTTTTTATTGTATTAATAATACAAACAGCAATGGCAAATATTGCACAGTGAATACAGTTTTAGGGAACACAATTCAGCTGCTATTTCCCCAGGAAGTAGAAACAAGAAAGGCGGCCAATTCTGCTTCGGAGAGTCCCAAACCTCAAGTGGGAATTCCTTCAAGAACGAGAAGTCAAAATACGAGAAACAGAGTTGTTGAGGCCTTAAATAGCCCGGAGTCTGAAAGCAATGGTGCAGAGAGGAGAATACTTCAACTTATCAGAAATCGGAGTTTACGTATAGATGTTACGAGGGCAGTAGGGTTGCCAAACCAAGATGGGGATGCTGCATTGGCTTTAAGATTGCAGAGAGAAGAATTTATGGATGTTTTTAGGGAACCTGATGAGCATAGAAGCTCGTTTGCAACGGCTTCTCAGGCTATCAACATCCGACTTACTAGAGGACGAAGGGACTAACCAAAATGACCAATGGCTGACATATTTATTAGCTTCTCTTTGAATAGTGTTGTAGAATTAGTTTACTTTGTGGATGAGGTTTGACAAACATGAGTTGGGCAAAACATACTTTTGTATGAAAATTTTACAGATTTTATGAAATCTTTGAGCTGAGTTTTCAATCTCATGGCGCTTAATAGGACATGTTTTATGCTCTTTCCATGCATATTTTTTAGCCCAATAAGCACGCAGTTTGGTGATATTTTTATCTCGAGCTAACATGTCTCAAAACTCAAACCATATATCTTAAAGCTCATGAGTTTTGAGACATCATTTTTTGATGCTTTAACAACAAACACATCTCGAAACTCAAAACATCTTTATCTCGAGACAAATCAAATATCAGATTTAGTGACCATATCATATGTTCAAGTAATGAGTTGAAAAGAATGCTTAATAAATCCTGAACTTCCATGTGTTCTGAGACATGTTTGTCTCGAGACAACATATATATCAGGACTTGGGCAGATAGCCTTGACAAGCAAAATTTTAGACATGATACAAATCAAATACTAAAATTAGTGACACTTAATATATTTGACAAATACGAGTTGAAAGCAATGGCTAAAAAAGCAGTGTTTCTATCAAAATTTCATTTTTACAAGATCTCACAGTCGGTCCTCAGTTGTGTAAGCAAGAATATCTCGAGTTCAGCCGAGCAAAGTCAATGTCTGTGTGAATGTTTTCTGATCCTATAATACGACTCCCCATTCTTTCTGTTCCGTCTTTGGATAATCCAAAATGTGAAGGACACTAATCTAATTGCAGCCATTGCATAAAACACCCTATACGGTGCTAATGCCAGTGCAAAAAGGTAGGAAAAATATCCAGCAATGAGATAAGCAAAGCTTAGTCGGAATTCCCCTGATGGAAGGCCCGGAATGGGGAATAGATAGAAATTGAATTCGGGATTTCAATCACATAAACCGTGAAGCAGGACACCAGTGCAAAGTACAGAATCCCAAAACCATGGCAAGCTTTGACCGATACCAATTTGCTGCAAAGATAAAAAACGCTGAGTATCAGCAGTAAACTAGAAGGGAACAAAGAAGATCATTCTATAGGTGCATTTACGCAGAAAATAAATATACACAAACCAAATAAACAGTTATACCATTCAATTGATCATGTTGACAGAATAATATAAATCATTATAAATTCATATGATTTTGTCATCCAGTGAGGATCTCCTAAAACTAATCAAATAAAAAGGTGATCAATTTGATTTTGCACATTTATGAGATCTTAATTACACCGACACATCTAGTGAGGATCTCCTAAATCTATAGCAACAAAGCCCAAACATTCCAAATATTTTTTCCACCAATTCAGTAAAAATGAACTACGCAATTAAACTTCTTAGTCTAAGTAACATGACTAACCTGTCTGAGCAAGATTCCCACAACAATATCAACAATATAAATGAACAAGATGTGTTCAAGAATCTACATCACAAATAAAAAATGTAACCATTACAACATTGTTCGTTCCTTGTTAGTTAGGTTAACAGCTAGTTTGGTTCGGAGTTCTGAGAATAAACATCAGCAATTAAACCTAATATATGGGTAAAAACATGCATACTAATATGTATGATATTTTGTCTATATAGTTCCCAATACTACTCGGAATACATGAAATGGCACATAGACAGAATGCTAACTAAGGTTGTAGGAGAAAACTGCAAGCAAAATAGTTTATGGTACTCCAAAGCATTAAACTGCAAACATTGAATGAATATCGATATTACGGACATAGTATTATATCATTGTTTTGTATAAAATTTGAAATAAAGTTAAGATAATTTGTATGTTAGTTTTGGTTGGGCCTTGTCCCCTCTCCATCAAGATCACATCATATAATCTGTGAAGATAAAATTGAGTATCATATCATTGTTTTGAATAAAATTTGAATTAAAGTTAAGATAATTTGTATGTTAGTTTTGGTTGGGCCTTGTCCCCTATCCATCAAGATCACATCATATAAACTGTGAAGATAAAATTGAGTACCTAGATGATTCAGTGGATAGCCGAATGAACTGAAACAAAGTATTATAAAAACAGAAATATTAGACATAATAGAAGGTGGAAAAAAGACATCAAAATAACCTCTGTAATTAATTATATTTTTCATTGTAAAATTAAGTGTTGGTGGTTAAGTCTTGTGCTTCCATCCATGTTTGAAGAGAAAGGAATGCAAAAAACCATATGCTAACAAAAAGCAGATAATCACTTAACATTTCAGATAATCATACACCCTCAAAAAGCAGCTATTGGATTCTGCCAATAAACCTACCATTTCTCCAACTTGAAATTCAATATTAACACAAGTGATATACACCTCAATTGTAAAGTAGACAGAAAGAGAAAGATCCCAAGTTCCCCTTTTACAATCTCCAATTCATAGGCTTATATTGGTCCCCCACCCTCCCCCACCCACCAAAAAACAAACAACAACATCTCAGTAAATCTATGCCTCGTGAGTAAACTGTTAAACATAATTACCAAACTGCATAAAAATTTCAGTCGACATAACATGAATATGATCACAGAAAGCAATATCAAATCAAAGTATCCAATCTTCACCACATACTTCCAATTATGTATAAATAGTTCTTCGACTTTTATAAATTTTATCACCTGAGCATTATTGTAACTCTCATGTATATCTTTGGAAATCCCAAATGTAATTCATATAACTCAATAAATTCCACAATTTAGTCATTTAGATGACAAAAAATCTTGATAAAATCCAGTATGCCATAACAGTGTGTTATGCTGGACCAGATGTTTTTTTTCATTCTCATAATTCGATGAATGGAGTTACTCCTAACTAAGAGAAGAGCCTCGTGAGTGAGCTGTCAAAAAAAATCAGCGAAGCACGGATAATTTCTGACAAAGATAACATGAATACGATCACGGAAAGCAAACTCAAATAATGTAATCAATAGGTGTCAGATTTGTCTCACTATCAGTCATTTTCCGAGCCTCAAATTAAATAAAGATCTCAACTTGTAAAAAAAATCAAATTACCAAATAAGTGGGTTCATAATTATCACTTAAATGGTAAAGAATGGGAACTGTCTTTGAAATCATATATTTTCCATTTCATTCAGCAAATTTTTTTCTTAAGCACGGTCTTCATCTGAACTTAATCACAAATAAAGCTATGCTTGTCCAGATAACTTCGAAAACAAAAAAAATATTTCTGCAAAAACACATGTTTGGTAGCCCTCGTGGTGTGAACCTACGAGTGGTCATGTTTTTTGCCCTAACATACTTTTGCTCGCAATTGTAGGGCTTTACCCAGTAGAGGGAGCTCCTCAAAACGTGCTCGACGGCCAGAGGCAAGCACTGGCCGAAGAGGGGGTTTGGAAACAATATTCAATAGGCAATAAACGCGCCTCGGTTGGAACCTCACTAGCTGCGGGTTTGCCACCCAGGCGCAAAGCCATATACGAACTGAAAAATTCGGATTACCTGATGAATTAACACTCTTGATGGCACAATCCCACGCCAGGAATCTCCACTTCAACGGCGGACGGGCAATTTTGGAGTGAAGCTCGTCGAATGGCAAGTTATTGTCGTCTTCCTCGAACGGGAGTTCGACTAGGGTTTCAGGAGTTTTGGGGGAGAAAGAAATCGGGTTGAAATAATATGATGGCATTATTGCAATTTTGTGCAACCATAAGGACAGAATCGGTATTTAGGACTCAAAAAGCAAGGGCAAAATGGGGACAAAAAAAAATTACTGTTGGGCCAATTCTAAACCCACCAAATTTGGTGGGTTTATAAACCCATCATTTATCCAGCATAAACCTGCATATTGAACCGGGCCAAGTGTAAGAAATCGGGCCGTAAACCCACTTTCCAAACATGGGTTTGGTTCCTATTCTACCCTGACCCATATAAATAGGGATTTTAGCCCTAGATGGATCATAAATCCCTAATAATATTTTCCCCTTTCCCATCTTTTCATAATGGATAGTGCTTTGTTCTCCGCATCATCCTCTGAAGAATTAACCTCGCCCCCTGCAAAAAGAAGTGGTCAATCGAAGAAGGTATGTATTCTGTGTTGGAGCGACATTGGTGGAGTTGATAATTATACCGTTTTGATAGTAGATCTTGATTCATTTAATGGACATTACGATACCAGGTTTAGACTTAAGCATCGTATTATAACTTGCTTTGCCTCCCTGTGTGTATTAGGATCCACCCTTTATATATTCGAGGGGTTTGATTTGATGGAGAGTCGTGAGGGGAAAACGTCGGTGTTGTGTGTCGATTTAGAATCGACGAATGGGGAATTGAATTTGGAGTCGTGTGCCGTTGCTTTAAAGAAACCCAAGGCAACCGCTCTGTCGGTTCCGACACCCGATGGAAAAAGAATTATCGTATTCTCACGGTTACTTGATTTTGGACTTGAACTTTGCTCCCAAATTGCCGACTTTGAGATTTATACCCCGGGTGTATCATCGGAACCACTCCCTAATATATCAATAATATGTAAAGATTATGCTTGGGTTTCAAGATTTGGTTTCATTGACGAGTCTCGCTTTTTGGTCCAAATAAGCGTCTGTTACCAAACAGATAAGTTTTATTATATGCTTGATCTGAAAAGGTTGGGTGAAGGTTGGGAAAGATGCGACTCCTATCCTAAAATGGCCCTTATTCCAGAGAATGACTTCTTTTTCATGGCAGAGGAGCGGTTTTATTTTGATGCATATGCCACTTATGATATGTCGGGTGAAAAATATGTTTCTCATTCCCATGGATTACCGCCATTTGCTGATGATGCTTTTACTATATTCACGCCTCTTGGTTATGACACTAAGAGTAGGGAATGTCGCTTCTGTGTGCTGCGATCGCCTCATATTAGAGACCCCGATGAATGGGGTGATAAACCTTTCGACATTCGGATTGATGTCTGCTGCACTGATATTAAGCAATACATAGCGGATGGAGGAGGGGAGAAGAAACTCAAGCCGCGCATCATAAAGACTCTTGGTTTTTCTGTAGATTTAAAGGACCAGCGCTACTGTGGATTTGCGCCTGTTTTCATCTTTCCCTTTTGAGTGTGTTTAACATTGTGACTTTGAGCACTATGTTTTGTTTTGTAAGGATTATTACTTACCATGACAGTATCATGTTTCTTATTCACATCATTTTGACTCTGTAACATCACACGCTTCTCTTTCTTAATGTATTCATTATATTTTTTTAATTTTTCAATTCTTTTTCACGCATGTGTAAATGAAGAGCCAATCCCGAGATCAACTCAACTCTTTATCTCTTCCATGCTAGGCCTCATAAACTTACTAGTGCATAAAGAATTCTTCATATTTAGTTGTATTAGCAAATTACTCATTTCAGCAATATTACTTTCAAATGAATTCTAAATATTTGCCCAACATCCAATCTCTTCAGTTAATAAGAGGATAACATTAGTAAATAATTTAAATTTAGGCTATGCTCATTCAGTTAATAAGATGATAACATTAGTATATAATTTTAATTTAGGGTTAACTACCCTAAAAATAAAATCTTATTTTAAAACTTATATAAACGCTTTTGAGGAGCTTATAAGCTCTAAAAATATCTTATAAAATATAGGTGATTATAAGCTCTAAAAATAAGTTTTAGTCAAACACGACCTTTATTCAATTAATGCATTGATTCATATATTATGTTGACTCCTTTTTATAGGATTTTGTATGGACATGTATTTGTTTTGTGAATTAAATATTTGTCATTATAGAAACTATACTTAGATTAATGTGATATCTCAAATTTAATTTGTAGAATTTAAAAACGTCTGATATTATAAAAGACAAAAAAATGTTAGTGTACCTGGTGCACAAACCCTACTATAAAGGTCATGATAAAAAATTTTAAAAAAAAGTGTGCGGATTTGGGTTGACCTAGATCCGACCCGCGTGTGTGTGCATCAGGTGTATATGAGTGCAACTCATTATAAAAATATAATTTTTCAAACTTTTTTTTGATGACAATAATTAATTAATTTGGTCATCAACGTTAAGATTCACCTCGCTTTCTCTGATTAAACGAAATGATTGTTTAAAATTCTTAATACACTCCTGCCCAGAAGCAAATGCCATTTTTCTTTGACACCATCTCAATCATGATTTGAATAATGAATATCTTAATGAAAAACATTGAACTGTTTTATGAAAATCCTTAAAGGATCATTTCCACCAACAAATAGACAATTCTACCTCAAGCACAATATGATTGGCTTAATCTTCGATTTCAAATAAGCGACAACTATGACTTTGACCGGCATTGTATTATTTCATATTTAAAACTATGTAATCGGAATGTTATAGAGGGTGCATTGATATAAAAATAAAGAAAAAAAACTTTATCAACCTTCCATGTCAACAATCTTGTGCTCCAACAACCATATACAATTAAAAACTACACTACACATTCTGACTTATCTCTGCATTACTTGTTGTAGAAAAACATAACCAACTGCTGATGAAAAATCATAATGCAAGACGCTCACAAGATGTGCTTGAGCACATGTCATAACTCATAGAAATGATGGTGGGCGCGGAAGAGGTAGAGGCCAAGGTAGTGGCTGAATTTGAGGTCATCGTTGAGGTTGAGGTTATGGATTTACCAGTAGACCTTATACAAGTGGTCGAGATTGAGGTTATATTAGTTTTGATCAAGTTCATGACCGTAGAAAGAGTTTAGACAAATCTATAACTCCACCACCAAATTCTAATACTCATGTTAAACAGAAGCAAGTTTGTTTTAGGTGTGGATGCAATGACCATTGATCTCACACGTCTTGCGCATTTAGGCATATCAAAAAATGTAGAAAGATGAAAAGTGGCCGAAGCTAAAATGACTTGACCTTGGATAATACCAATGATGACCTTTTGAAGATTGAAGTTAAAGATTTCGGAGATAAGATAATTAGTGATTTTATTTGATCATTCTATTAGACAAATTGTTTTCCTAACTTTATTTTATGTTTTCTTTTTTCATAACATTATGTTTATTATCTATGTTAGTCTATCTATTATATTTGCTTTTGTGTTTGTCTTTATTATCATGCATATTTTTACATTTAATTTTTCAGATTACAACATTTTTACTGCATCGTTGATTTTTTGCTTACTGGAAAAGAGAATACTCTATGCTATTGTTACCACACATTGACACACACTTTTAAAGATAGAAAATTCTTTCAAACTTTAACTTGGAAGAAAATGAGTGGTACTACAATTGCAAATGACAATCCGCTGATAGTAGGCTTTGGAAGTTAATATATTGTCTCATTTATTATATATAAAAAATTAAAATTTTAAAACAAATAAAATTACGGAAGATCAAATTTAAGTGCACTCAAGATTTTATATTAAGTGCAAAAATATAATATTAATTTTAAATTCATATAATTAAATTCCATGTATATAATCATTAAAGATAGATAAAAAATATTCACACATATCATGAATAAGACAATTATATATATATATATATATATATATATATATATATAAATTGGCATTGCATATACTCTTAGACCATGTGTGTGTGTGTGTATATATATATATATATTTTTTTTTTTTTACGAAAAAACTAACAATAGTAAATTCAAGAAAAAAAAGTTGTTGCTTGCTATCATTAATACATAGAAGAAATACCAATATAAAATGTGATGTTAATTATGTTAATACAGATTTATACAAACTCTAAATATATTGTATTTTTTGTCTTATTATTATATGATTTCGATTTTAATATACACATAATTAAAGTATAGGTATTACATACTCTGCAAAAAAATCTTAATGAAATGTTAAAATACTTTATTTTTATATATATAATCAAATATACAAGATAGTAAAACGAATAAATACTCGTTGTCCAAAATTGACCACTGAATTTTGACCGTCACCGTCTCTTTGTGAAAGCTGGGTGAAATAATTAAACCTCTCCCTTTAAGCACGTAACAATAACTTTTTTAGGGAAAAAAAAAAATTGAAGATTAACAAAAAGAAGATAAATAGATAAATAATCAGGTGGACGAAGAAGAACGAGGGTTGAAAAATATTATTAGGAAAGATTTTGCGAAAAAAAATTACTAAAAGAAGAAGTGATTTTTTCACCATTTGCAGCTTCAATTTCTAGGGTTCTGTTTTCATTTTGTTGTTTCTCTCGTTTTCATTTCTTAAATTTTTTGCAAATCAAATATTGTTGTATTGATTTATGTTTTAGGTGAAAGAATCAGGATTTCGTTGTTTGATCGACGATTTTCGATGTCGTCCATGGAGGTTTCGATCCGAAAATGCGTATGTATTTTGTTGATGTGTTTATTGACGGAGGCGGCGACGTCGTTTCATTTGGCTTCTTCTTCTTCCACCTTCATTTGTCAGCTGGATTTCAAAAGCTTTCTTCACGATCTCAATTCGCAGTGCCCGTTTTCGAACCCTTTCTCTTCTTCTCCAATCCAGGTAATTTTCTGTTTCATTTTAATTTTTATAGTTTTTTTATGTTGTGAATCAAAAATTTCCTATTTTTTTGAAATTATCAGTTGGTGGAAATTGAACATGAAATTTGGTTACAGTTTTTATTATGGAGCTTCAAGTTGTGTTATGGAGGTTCTGGTGTTTCACTTGCTAGGATAATGATTATAGCTTGTGCTTAAATCTGATATTACTGTATTTATTGGCTGGTTATTGTGTTGTTGAGAACCTTATGCATCTCTTTATATTCACCAAAAGTTGTAATTTCACAACGATAGACGTATCGAATCACGTATGACAACACAGATTGTTTAGGTTTGATTTGAAAGATATCCATCCTGGTCGTATTTGCACACATCCGAGGGAATCAATGTTGGACTTATTGGTTCCTACCAAATATAGAATAAAATAAGGAAACAGATTGGTTTCCCCCTATGTCCTTACCCTTAAGACTTCATGAAATGTCTGCAATGATAAGGAAAACTTAAGGCGTTAAAGTGATCAAGTCTTGGTCTGACTTAGATACTTTAAGATCCTTTCTGAAACTTCTATTTATATTGGTTCAGCAAATAAATAAATAGAATATCTCATAGCATTAATTTGGGATGTTCAAAGGACATTGGTAGACAGTGTCGAATAGTCAGTTACTTACACGTGTCACTCTATTCATAATAAATGTAATATCAAAGACCACGTGTATAGGGTACATAATTTCACACTTTTCTTCCGGGAAGGGAGTATTAGGGAAATCCTTCTGGTGTAATTCATACCTACAGGAATGCATGAAAAAAGGAAGCTTAAGCTCGACCTACTGCTGCATGGATTACATTTGCTGCTGCGTAACCTTTTAGCACTCTGTTCAATCAACTAATTTAAAGGCACGTAGCCCTTTAGCTTAATGTTATCAGTCAAGGGAGGACATACCTTGAAAAGCAATTTTGAGAGTAAGATCCTTGGCCCCTCGAGCATCCATTGAAATTCATTATAGAATAGTTGTATTCCAGCACCTTCCCGGGCTGAGCCAGAATTTTGTAAAGGGCAAGGAATCCCAAAAGTGAATTGACTGTGACCTTATCTAGAAAAGTGGGCCCCAGCCATTATCCTGTATCGGAAGTTAAATGCATAACTTAGCGATTATTTAACTAGCCTTGCCTTGCCTTTCCCTTTCCAGCGGCTGATCTCTAAAAACAGAGTGCTTACAATGATCTTTTCTGATGGGACGAGTCGGTTTCAGAACTGCTCCTTTCTCTGTGGCTTTGAGAACGAGGGGAAGCCCTTTCTGCAACTTCAAGTTGAGGGAATTCCATCCGCGAAGCTGAGGCGGGATAAAAGCGCCTAGTTCGCATTGTCTCATCTTAAAAGATAGTACGCCCGGTTCACCAGGTTCTACCACATCTCCACTACTGGCTAGGAGAGATGTCCATCCAAGCCAGAAATGTGAGAGTTTCCAAAAAGTGAAGACAATCATGAACGTTACTATGAGAATATATTTGTGCGGTAAAAGTGATCTAGGAAAGAAATTTGTTTATAACTCACTTGCATATTCTTTGCAAATTGGCATTTTGTTACGTGTACAAGTAAGTATATATATACACACATACATATATATTTGTTACATGATTATGATGGTACCATGCTGGTTTCCCAATGATGTGAACAATGACTTGGCTTAATTTGCATGGGAGTAAGTATAATATTTTGATGCTTTCCGTACACACTTTCAATTTCCATCTTTTCTGATGCGCAGACTTCTGAAAGATATTATTGGTTTATTTATTCATCATTCATTGATAAATTTATGTCATTGAAGGTGGATGGAGAATCGTTTGAAAAAGCTGTCACCTCCAGTCAGAAGAATGAATACACTGCCGTTCTGTTTTATGGCTCCTGGTGTCCTTTCTCAACCATCTTCCAGTCGAAGTTTTCTACTCTCAGTTCCATGTATCCTCAGATCAAACATGTAATGGTTGAACAATCTTCAGCAATGCCTAGGTGGGTGTCTTCAGTCTATGTGCACACTTTTGGTCTCCTGGAATCTGATGGAGTAAAGAGATTAATTCAAGACATAGTCAATTCAATTAAGAAAACAAACTCAGATATCCTAAATGTGTTGATTTCTTAGAAATCTACTAAATTTTAAACGTAGTACTCATATGATCTAACCACTTCTGAATGTAGACTGCTTTATTGGGTGTTTGATCCGCAGGTGTTAACTCCTTAATGATACTCTATGGACCAAAACTCATAACCCTCTTTTCGTGTGTATATATGTATGATCTCCTGGAAGTCTCTTCATCAAAATCTAACTTGTCTTATGTGTGCAGTGTTTTTTCTAGATATGGGATTCACAGCCTACCGTCGCTGCTGATTGTGAATCAGACAACACGAATGAGACATCATGGTAGCAAAGATCTCGCATCGCTTATAAGTTTCTATAAAAGAACGACAGGTAACACACGATAGTCCTTATTTTCTTATGGTAATCAGTTTGGGTTGATGACATATTGCATCTTGCATTTCAATATCCATTAGAGTCGAACATCAATGCTTTGCTGCTTCTGTCGCAACCCAACGGTGACTGATCTGAGTATCTTTAAAAACACTTAAGTTGAAGTGCCTTCTTGACTGGACATGGTGAATGTTCAAGTTGATTTTTTCTAGTTCTACTTGGCTTCTCAAGACTTCTATCTTTGATAATTTTTTGGGATGGTGGTTTTCTAAATCTAACTTATTGGGTTTTAAGTTGCAGTTTATCTTATGTTTCTAGTTTGTGGCATAAATAAATGAAGATTATAGGTTAGCAGTATGCCACTACTGAAACTGTACCTGTTATATGTTCATTTTACATTGAATCTCTAATATGTTGGCACTCCAGAGGAGCACGGACACAACTTAGAATGGCCCTTTAATGCAATATGCTAAAGTAGTTACTTAATTTCAAAGAGATTGTTTGTGGGATTTATCTTAATTTTTTGCATCTCAATATCAGCATATATGATATATCAATGATATCAACTTTCTGAGTGCTTGTATCCATCAACATCAATGTTAATCTTTCCTCTTATTTCTGAATAATTTTTTATTTTTCATTAAATCATAGGGCTAAATCCTGTGGTGGATATGGTTGAAGAAACACCTAGTAATCCAGAGTGTGATGAAAAGGTCTTTCGACTTTGGAATGGAGCATCACTGAAGGAAACCTTCTTGACGGAACCCTATCTAATGCTTTCTATAGTATTTGTTCTCTCGAAGGCTTTTCTATACATCTTTCCAGAGATTGCATCCCGTATACTGGCACTATGGGTCGCATACATTCCTCATCTGAATCTGGGAATTTTTGGAGAGTCAAAACAGCTTTTGGCACATGTTCTCCAAATGATTGATGTGAAGAGAATATGGAGCAAACTAAAGATTTGCAAAACTAGGAACTTCCATCACGGGGCAAGAAATGCCCGGGTTTGGGCTTCATCGCTGGCCTCTGTTTCCTTGGGCGAGACATCTTCGTCAATAGTATTCCCTTCGAGAGGGTTGTGAACTCGATCAACCAGCCGGAACTCGTTCGTATCAGATTGCTTGCTTGTCTCGGTTTTCTTTTTTGTAATCTCTAGTGCTTACAGCGCTTGTGTTCGGAGTAAGTTACATGCGAAGACGCTTGAATTTTCGAATTTTAGTGAGGAATCATGTAAATTTTCCAAATATATTCCTCCACTGTATATCATGTAGCTCTAAATCGAGTTCTGATAGGGTTTTGAATGGTTGGGAGT
Organism: Scutellaria galericulata; assembly: GCA_946896805.1. NCBI lineage: Eukaryota > Viridiplantae > Streptophyta > Magnoliopsida > Lamiales > Lamiaceae > Scutellaria > Scutellaria galericulata. Next base: position 361,821 of record OX335787.1, on the reverse strand, counting down.
TCTGATAGGGTTTTGAATGGTTGGAATTTTGCTGACACTGTCATGTATCCATATTGTTGTTATTGTTATGTTTTCTCTCTCTCTCTCTCTCTCTCTCCCCCTCCCTATATATATATATATATATATATATATATATATATATATATATATATAGGTTGTGTAATACTGGAGCAAAAATGTCAACCATCATAAATTTTTTTTTTTTCTGGCGTAATTGAAAAAAAAATCACTTTTGTAAAACTTGTAAATTAATCCTCATTTTTTCAAATTTTGTAAAAAAAAAAAATCACTATTTTTATTCATTGTTGCAATTTAGACCAGATTTACGTTTTCTGATGGCTAAAGTCCATATGTTCGACAAACATGCCATGTCACATACCACATCAGATATCATGTAATTCCTAACAAAAATAAAATTTTAATTCCTAACAAAAATAAATTTGAAGGTTAAATTGTAAAATAAATCACCATTAAAGTTTGAAATTTAATTACAATTTAAAAAAAAAATTCATATATGATCACAGGCATAATTTCTGAGCAAATGTTTTGTTTTGCACAGAGTGCAAACCTAATTAGATATTTATTATATTTTCTACTCTTGAAATTGTTTATAAATTATGGGAAATATTTTTCTAGAGGAATAATAAATTAAACTTGATCTCATTATAATGACAAACTTTAGCAAGGCTTTGGGCTGTAACATTCTTGTAAAAAACGGGCCATAAAATGGGCCTTTTGAAATTGGGCCAAGTATTTGGTCCATTCTAAACTCCTCTTATACCCTAAACCCTAATTTCTCACTCTTTCTAAAACCCTATATATCGTAATTCTCTTGAAGCTTCGGCACTCATAATCTCTGCAAGAGTGCTCCGCCATCATGGTAATCCGATATAGTTTTTCATTTTATAGAATGTTTGTTTATGCATTTTCCCTAATTTTGAAATGATATATATACGTATATTCTGTGTATGTGTAGACTGCTGAAGCTGTGAACCCGAAAGCATATCCTTTGGCGGATGCGCAGCTGACCATAACCATTCTCGATTTGGTTCAGCAAGCTGCCAATTACAAACAACTCAAAAAGGGTGCTAATGAAGGTTCGATTTGATGGTTTTTTTATGTTTATTTGCGTTTGGATTGATGTTAAGATGTTAGGTTATATTGAATTATTGGAATTTGATTAATTTGTTGCAGCAACTAAGACCCTAAACAGAGGGATTTCCGAGTTCGTTGTGATGGCAGCTGATACGGAGCCTCTTGAAATTCTTCTTCACCTTCCACTTTTGGCTGAAGATAAGGTAGCATATTCTTATTTGTTTAATAAGAAGTTGTGGTTTTGTAAGTGTATTGTGTATTGTTTACTAAGAAGTTGTGGTTTTGTAAGTGTTATTGTGTATAGTTACTTGAATATTTCTAGGCTAAAGATCTTTTTATATTTAAAGGCTCAAATTTTTATTTTTGTTGAATTTTCCAGGATAGGTTCTTTTTAAGTGTTTTGTGTTTAGTTGTTTTTTATATTTAAAGACTCAATTTTTTTGGTTGAATTTTCTAGGATTAGTTTCTTTGCTTCTTGATTTCTGAGTGACATTGTTTGCCTTTTATTTTTCTTTATTGGTTGGCTTTGGGTCATTTTTCATTTGGTATATTGGTGATGCTTCTCTGTTGTATCACTTAAATGTGGTGTGAAGTGATGGGAGTTGAGGGATTCTTGTGGAGGATAGTTAGTTTCTATAAGCCTCAGATGTAATAGGTTTTGAAAATCAAACGCTTCAATTAAGTGCCAAAGGAATAAAGATTCATTGTAACTTGAAATAATCCAGATAAAGCCCAACAGGTTCTTTTATTGAAACACATAAACCTTCAATTCCAACAAATTTCAATGGACTCTGGTGTTTGTATCCATCCTGTGACAGAAATTGTGTTGAGTGTATCTATATTTGTTAATTTGCAGCAATAGTGAAGTAGGGCATTTGGGACAAGGCATTGGTGGTTTCAGCTGATGTTTTCTTGATTTAGTCGAGTTTGTAGTACATTTAGGTGACAAGAAAATGAACTAACACTAAAATATGGTTGCAGAATGTGCCATATGTTTTTGTTCCATCAAAGCAAGCTCTTGGTCGGGCATGTGGAGTTACAAGACCAGTGATTGCCTGTTCTGTGACTAGCAACGAGGGAAGCCAGTTGAAATCTCAGATACAGCAACTCAAGGTACATTCTCAGTTCGTTTTATATCCTTTATGATGAAGACATTGAAATTTCAATCTTTCAAAATGTGGTGATTCTCAAATTATTTATGTGTAATGTAGGATGCGATCGAGAAGCTCCTGATCTGATCGTGTAAAGCCATTTCCAGCATGATGGGCCTCTGGAGAGGCTTTGACTGAACGAAATTATCGATTTCGTATACAAGGGAATGCCTCTACTTTCTATTTTACCCATCTGTAACGTTATTCATAGAGTTCTATGTACCATTGGCGCTTGAAAACTAGGAGAAACTTATTTAATTACTCGTAACGAGGATTCGCGAATGAAGTTTCTATCTTGCTCTATTTGTTATTACAATTGAGGTGTGGTTTTGCTTCTCCCTTGATATCATCATTCATTTTTGCTTTCTTGTTGAATTTGGTCATTTATTCTTTAGTGATATTTTATATCTTAATAAAGAATATCAAGACTAAAGGAAATGCATATGTATTTCTGCATGTGAAGTTCAATTATGAGAAGATATTAAGCACAGGTGTAGCTATATAATAGAATGTAGAAATACATGAATATGGAGAATCCAAGTTCAAATTTTTAATAAATATATACAAAGGATCAATATTTAAGCCAAATGTGACAACCAATCATTAAAGAAAAGTAACATGGGGTGGTCCAAGACAAAGTACACAAACCACACCCAAATGATGATGATGATATATACTCTCAAACCAATTCAATTTGTCTCATCCATGTGCTTATCATAATAGTTTAGGCATATTTTAAATTTATATTCAAAATAGAGATGTTAAAATGGGACAACTTCCTTTTAATTTTATGTCACATGTGGTAGTTGAGGTTAGATTATGTACATCTCTAGTTGAGTGCCAATCAATCAGTGAGGTTTGGGAAAATTAAAGAAATATGTCCCAAGTGCAGGTGGGCTGTCTTTTGAGTTGTAGCTAACATTTATTTTAATCTTAACTTTCTGCTAAACATCATCTTAAAGTTGATATTTTTCTGATATTAATTTCTTGAGCAACAAAACCATGATTTTGTAAATGTTGCATCTCATGAATTACACTATGTTTACATCTATGGTTTATATGTGTATATATGTGAGTATATGTTGTTTGTGTATAAATAAATAGTAATAAAGCATTTTTTTTTCTAGATAAGTGAAAATGTGCTCAAGCTGAATAATTATTAAGATAAAATTACAAAAATTATTTGGTTTGAATGATATAAAATTATTGAGTTTTTTTTTTTTTTTTTAATCCAACTACAAGCTTACATCTAACTAATATGAGAATAACAAACGTCCTATTACTAATTTTTTTGTTTTCTGTTATTATGTCAAAATCAAGATAGTTTGTGTTATTAATTATCCACGATTATTATTATTTACTATTCCTTGAGAAGTAGGAGGGCTTAAATTCAAGATTTTAAAAAAATTTTATTTATAGTATAACGTAACAATTGTATATCAAGAAACAGTAGACAATAGTATAACTCAAAATTGAAGTATATTTTAATATTCAATTATATTATAAATTGGCTTGAGCTCATATATGAATTTAAATACTGAATTCAAGAACTTGAGGTTGAAGACAACATGTCTCTTATTCATCAAACACTACATTGATTAAGAATATTTAAAAATAAATCCCACATGGGTACATAACAAAATAAAACCCCAAAGATGATGTAAATTAATATATAAAAACGAAATAACAAGTTTTAATATGTAAGTGTAACATTAACAAGGAAAATTATTCAGAATAAAAAAGCAAAGGCCATGGAAACAAATGATGCCAAAAAAGTTGGGATGAAGACGGAGCTGGCGTCGGAAGACGGGGCCGGAGCCGGAGCATCGGAGGCGGCGACGCCGTTTACGGCGGAGAGCGCCACCAGCATGACCATCATCAATGCAGCAAACAACTTCATGCCCTCCATTTTTATTTTGTTTTAGAGAGAGGAAAATGGTGTTAAGGGATATGCAGCAGAGTATGGGGTTTATATACAGCAGAAAAATACCCAGCTCAAATTATATGGGCCCCACTTCAATGACTAATCAGGGTTTTTTTTTTTTATTTTTTTTTTTATATATGAAGTTAAGAAATTTATAAATGAATTCATTTTTCTCGTCAAACTGTAAGTATTCTGACAACAATATTAACAAATTATCATTGAAAAGCCATTAAATGTGTGGAATATTAAGATGAAAAAAATCGTGATTAAATAGTAAGATGGATTTATTGTAAATAACCTTTCTTTTAAGGGACAATTATTTCCTAAAAATTTTAATTTTATATTATACCATGAAGCAAAAATAAATGTTTCTCTGCATTAGGGGAAAGTAATAGTAGACATAAATATTTTTTAAAATTATACTCCTTTTCATTTTTATTTAAATATTTTCTTAGAGTTAAAAAGATAAATAATTAGAAATAAGATCGAGTTTCTAAAAAGACAATTATTTTTGAGTTTATTTTATTTATACTCAGATATAAAATATTTAACTTAAAAGGATGAATTGACAGAGTGTTGTCAGCTGTTTCTTCAAAGCAAAAACCACAAAGCTTAAGCTGTTTTCTTAACCACTGTTTTGTTCTTTTCTGTTTTAGCTTTTGGATAAATTGATTTAAAAAAAAAAAAAAAAGAACAAGTGTTGTACTATATGCTTCCGTTCTTGTACCTTTAAAGTCACTATATATGTTATTTAAACCTTTAGTTAAATTAAATTTATGTTCTATTCTTTATTCTATAAACCACTGTATATTCTATGTTACACATGTAAGAATCCCACAAAATAATAAGATTGGTATTATTTTAAAATTACAAAATGGAAACATTATCCATTAAAATTTAGGATTAATTACACTTTCTTATTGAGTAAGTGCAATTATGTAAATTAATTACACATACACAGTGTTATTTAATTTCTGATGGGCTTTGTGATAGGCCCATAACATTATCTAATGTCCAATCCAGAGTTTGAATTGAAATAGGCCCAAACTCTTTATTATAAATTGTGTTTTATTTTGTATTTCAAATATCAATACACTTTTAACGTAAATTTATTGATAATGTCATTTGATAATAATTCAGTCTATGGAGAATTTTAACTCCTTATTATTATTATTATTATTATTATTATTATTATTATTATTTTGGTATCCTCCTATATCCCCTTGTTAAAAATGTGGTTGATTTAATATTATATCTGTTTAATTTGGTATCTACTACCTCTACCCAAAAAACAAAAAAAAACTCAGTTTTTTATTTGTACATGAATTACAAAATTTACTCTAAACTTCTATCATGTCTCATTTAATTTATTATTTGAAGGATGGCGAATATAAATGGTTAATTACCAAAAAAAGACTCATTACATAATAATGTATTAAGAAAATTAATATTTAATACACTATTAAAGTATTAATAAATAAAGTAAGTTATAATTTTTGGATAGAAATATCTTTATGAGTTATAACTTTGATACTATTTATTACATTTTAACTAACTACAAATATACAATTATCTTCCCCAAAAATGACATTTTCCCACTCCTAGAAAGAGAATAAATCTGTAATATTTGACACATTCTTTCCTTTTGGACATAGACATCTTTTATTTTTATTTTTTGGTCATAAGTTTTAAACCTCCCTGGTTCCCTTATGTCCTCTTCATTCTTGTAACCTCTCTCTCTCTCTCTCTCTCTCTCCCCCCTCAGATATACACACACATATTCCTACACTTCTCTTTTCTCTGCATGGATTTCTGCTGATTAAATACACATATATATGCAATAATTGCCAGATTTATTTATTACAGGGGATTTTGCACAATCCTAATAGATACTTTCATCTACCACAGATCTTGAGGTTGGTTTGACTTTTTCTTTACTTTTTATCCCCTTATAATTCAATTCTCCGGTACATTTTGTTTTCTTATATGCATTTCTTGTAATTATGGGCCAAGATCTCAGCTGGGTTTTTCTAAATCTGTGTAATAATTGCAGATTCTTGAAATTAAGATATGGATAAGTTGCAGTGGGGAAATAGAAAGAGGCTGAGATGTGTAAAAGTGAAAGACTCTTCTTTGAACGGAAAATCAGACGGCGGCGGTGGCGGTGGCGGAGGCGGCGGTGTGGTGAAGAAGAAAATCACTTCGAGAGTGGTGGATAATATTCACAGTAATAATGTTAATAATTGCAGTAATCTTCCTCCTGTTCCATCTTCTCATCGCCCTCTAAGGTGAATTTCATCAGAAATAATATTGCTGAATTAATTTTATTTATTTATTTATTTTGGAGCAAAGTGAAATGGGTTTGTAAATCTTGGGATTTGGCAATGCTGCTCGTTTTCTGTTTAATATAGAAGAGGGCAAGATAAAGATTGTGTTTTTATTATCCTATCTGCAAATTTTGTGAAAAGTTATTAGTGATTAGATTTGGGTTTTTTAATCTTGGAATATTGGTAAATTTGAGAAATTTTCTTTTGGGTTGTGTCTGGATTGATATGGATTTGAAATCTATCGTTCTGGTTTCTCACTAAGTTTGAATAATTTGGGTGGATTCTGAATGCACTTTGATTTGAACGGATTTGAATTTCAAATCACTCGATCCAAATGCAGCCTGAGAGCTTGTTGTGGTGTTGATTAGATTTCGAATTATAAATGATTTCAGTTTGACACAAATTGAGAGTGAAGTGACCATATTTTGGGGAACATAACTTTCAGGGAATTAGGGGTGAGTAGATCTATAGCGAACGATGGGCGAAAGGCATCAGCATCGTCCTTGTCACCCGATAAGGAAGATAGGTACTACACGACGAGGGGATCGGGTGGATTTGACGATAGTAGCAAGGCGTTGTTTATGAATCCCAAGGAGGAAAGTCGGAAAATGGTGTGGCCAAAGTTGCTAATCACACTATCAAGTAAAGAAAAAGAGGAGGATTTTATGGCAATGAAAGGTTGTAAACCACCTCAAAGGCCCAAGAAAAGGGCTAAGTTGATCCAAAGAACCATATTAGTAAGTGTTTGATTTTGCATAGCTAAAGGCATTTCGTGTCTCGTTTGATATAGGTTGAGATGATAATATAGCGGTGTTTTTGTAGTTGGTGAGCCCCGGTGCGTGGTTGACCGACTTGTGTCAAGAGAGGTACGAAGTGAGAGAGAAGAAGACGGCCAAGAAGGTATTCATTTTACGTCCCATATTTGCTTCGTTTTCTTCATCTTCAAATCTATGATCAAGATTGTACGTAATTGAGTTGGATGTGCAGAAACCGCGAGGGTTGAAGGCTATGGGAAGCGTGGAGAGTGATTCGGAGTGATGGGGTCTCGTTGCAACCGAGTTTTTCGTCTACATTTTTGGAATATGCAGAGAGAGTAGAGTGAAGAATCTCTTGTATGAGGAATTTTGGTAGTGAGGTTTTACCACATTCTCCATTTCTCTACTTGTTTTGTTTGGTCTATTTGCACCACAATCATACAATGTCTTTATTCATTAAAATTTCTTAATTTGTTCTTTTTCTTGATCCTCACTAGTGTTGTTCCAAAAGGACATACAAGTTGCTATTTGTTGCTAGTGAAAAATGGCATTGTTTTATTGTTTAACAAAAGTTTGGTGCTATACTTGTTTGTTGTTCAACCAAATCAGTATAAAGTGAAAGTTGTCAGAGCCATTTTGGTCTAAAAGAACATATTTGTGGACAAAAACTAACTAATGTGATAAAAATTTCAATAAAAAAATAGAAAAAAAAAGTATGTAGAAGCTAAATAGGGTGTCATGTGTAATTGCAATTTGCAATAATTAGTAATATTAATGGGCCTAATTTGGGTATAAGTTTGTAGGCAAAATCTATATGGAAGCCCCTTAAAAGGAAAGACTTTAGTACTACATTTTGTTTCATTTAAGGCTCAACCCTTTATAGTTAATTTATTCTCATCAACCCTTTCCATTTTTACCTTTGTTTACAAGTATGTTTATTTATTAAAATTTAAACCCTTTATAGTTTACATTTTGTTTTATTATGCCCTTTAACTTTATAATTTTTGGGTTTGTTAAACCCTGAAAGTTTCAACTTTTAATTTATTAAACCCTTATATATTTGATATATTTCTTTAATACCCTTATACGTTATTATATTTTGCTAAAATTTGTACTTCTACTCTGTTTTGCTAAATCATTGTATATCAAATTACACAAAAAATTATATAAGACCATTGTATTTCAAATTTTGTGTGACGTAATCCCACTATACACAACTCAAATTCATTTTCACAAGTCAATTCAAATTACTGTTTATGAGTGCACTCCTCAATTCCTTTGTTATAGTTCTTTACAAATAATAGAATTAAGATTGAAAATAAATATAAAAACTACTTTATTGGTTTAATGTTACTCTCTAATGTGGTGCTAGAAATGTAGTTGATATAGACCCAATTTGAAATTACCAAATAAAAAGGCCCGATTAGATTGTACAATTAAAGCTCTGTAATTTGTTGTGTATTTAATTGAGCCCGGCCCATCATCACCCTATGGCCCGAACAACAACAATGAAACAACAACTTACAATCATAAACTTCTTTTCAAGAATATTATGCAAAGATGTAGTAATGGATAATGCATTGAAGAATATAATTTGCATTTTCTCATATTAACTTCCAAGGAATGAATTCAGAAACAAAATGGCATTGCGAAACCAAACATACTAAAAAATGACTAAATATTTACTAATTCATCATACTTCATACTACAATAAAAGACCATACCAGAAAAATAATAATTGTAAATTAAAAAATAAATAATTAAAGAAACAATTGTAGAACAAATTTTGTCAAGAATAATACACCAAAAGGAATTGGCCATGTTAGACTCAAGTCAGCAATCACTTCAATTTATTTCTTTTTTAATGATATTAAATCTATTTCTTAATAAGATATTATATAGTGTATTTAATGTACTAGTTGGGATACTTGAACTGGATTAGAGCTTTTATCATTAAGTTCAAATTCGAATCATTTAAAAATTAGTTGTTGAGAGTTTGTTTGGCTCCTTAAATAAATGAGTTCATTTGATTTCTGACTTATTAAATAATAGTTTGAGTTCATTAAACATATAAATGAGTTTGAATATAGATTTAAGTAAGCAATTATTTATCACACTCATAAACTAGCCACCCCAAAACATATTTGTGAAGGTAGAAGATCTTGAATACTCAAATTTACTCTAGTTCATTAGCTTACCCATTTAAATTGAATGTTTTTTTTTTATATAAGAAATTTTGGTGTAATGAAAATTATACATTTGCACTTCATTAAGGTAGTTGTTTTAACAATTGTGAATTATTGAAGTTCTTAAAAACTTTAATAGAACAATTGGTTTGGTGGGGCTTTACAAAAATAAGTGAAATCGCAGACAACAGATGCGACTTTGCCTTGTCTCTTTTTTTTTCTTCCAACCAGAGTCATTCTTTGATAAATGATCACTTTTTATTTTTTCAGTCCATTCGTAATTTTGATAGACACACTAAAAAATGAAATTGTAATTCTTGATTCGTAATTTCTTTTTCCATTGAGTCGAGACTCGAGTAGCTTACACTAGTATTATTACGTGGTGTCGGTTTTTTCTTTTATCTTGAGTTGAGACCTAAGTAGCTCACACTAGTATTGGTACACTATGCATCTACAATAACACCATGGTTGAAAACTTTTACATGATGGTGCCAAATACTAAATTAGGCCATACAATAGCTCATGTGAAGACCTCATAGCTTTCAATATTCTCTACAACAGAGCATGTGAGTATAAAAATGGGTTCTCTACACACAAAAGCTAGTGAAAAGCTTTAAATGTCGATCCTAAAACACTTTATAAGTTCCATCATAATGACATGATGGAGGACTTGCATATAATATTTGAAAAGTTATAGGGAATATAGTAAAGTATTGAAATTGGTGGCCTCTTTACAGAAAGACAATACACCAAGAATCCAAGGACCAAAAAAGTAAATAAAATTTAATAGCACTCACATGCTAGTCTCATCCACATCATCCTAAGACATCTTTGTTCAAACATATCACCATCAATCACCATACAGACCATATAATCTCTATCTCACTTTTCCGTCGTGTATCATATAGAGCTAAATTTTGACAAGTAAGGTAACAAAAAGAACAGCTTTTCCATTCTTTATTTCAGGCTGGAATTTCATAATGTCAGGAAAAATAGAATCTTTTTTTTCTGGGAGGCCATTAAACTGATAAAATTAGTAATAAAATACATAGAAAATGACAAAGGCCTGTCTCTCTCCTGTTTTTCAAGAAACTTGGCCTCTTTCCCACTTACATGAACAACTTTTTGAGGGAAGCAAAAGGGTCAAAATTTTCCACCTAACATCTTACATTTTACCCAATAAACCTGACAAATCTAAAAAAAAAAAAACCAAGAAAAAGAAGTGGTACAGAGAGACTTAGACTTAGCTACATTTGATTGTATAATCTGTTAATAACACTTAGAAGCTCAAGGGCAATTAGGGTTTCTACCAGGGCCTCCATAGTAGAAGTAATGCCCCCAATCTTGATTACTCCCAGTTTGAACATCATAGCAATTGGATTGCTCAGTGAAAGTCCCAAGTTCTTTGGGGGCTTTAAGGTTGTTGGAGCTGTCAACCACTTGAATGTTACGGAAATAACTCGATTTCCCGAACCCTTCTTCCGGAAACCGACCGCTGCCCATTTGGGTTGATGTGTGCTGCCCGTCGGGCTCCGAGTTCACCACCTCCCCGCCCCATTCAATCATCGAAGCACTCTCTGTTAAGTACGAGAACAGGAACGACGGCCAGTATCCCAACACGTAGTCGTTCCCAAACTGCATCCACCAGTTGCCTTCCTTCGGATCCTACAATTGATCAATCACGTACCCAATTGAGTCGATTGTATTATGCTAGACGAAGATTATATTATGTTGAGAGGAGTAAATTATGTTTTACCTTCCACACAAGAATGCTGATATCGTACTGGGAGTTTCTGAACCCGGAAACGGGGGAGATGCTCGCTCCCATTGCTATTTCGCTGTTTACTTGAATGAAACCCGAGCACAGAAGGTTGTAGCATCCCGTTGCTTGATATGCATCACTCTGCGATTAACACAATCAAGATTAGAATCTTAACAAGTGTGGTTATCTATTTCAAGAAAAAGTCGGAAGCTTACAGTCCAATAAGTGAAGAGCCGAGTGTTGTTGTCTCCGTACAAATCCGGGCTCACCTGATCAAACACCAATGTCAATCCTTTTATCGAACATTATAACGTAATAAATGAGTGGTAATATATATATATATATATATATATATATATATATATATATATATATATATATAATATACCTGCCAACCAGCTTCAATGCTGTTAAGATCTTCACCAAAGGAGCCACCCAGGAGCCAAATCTGAGACAAGCTGAACTCATTAGGCTGCTGAATCTTCGGTTCCCAAACGTTAATGGTTGCTTTGGCACCGTAATACTTGTCTCCTTCAACATACGCTATCGCATGCTGCTTACACAACGACAACAGAATCACAATCTGTATACATACATAAAGCGCCTCGTTTTGTCGATAAGGAGAGATTTCTGTACCTGATGACCACTTTGGTTGATGAGATCAGGATCAGCAGACCTCGGCTTGGGAATGCTTTTGTGCTTCTTCTTCCCATACCTCTTCACCGAGCTTGCCCTCAACACGTCTTCTTTCTTCGTTCTTCTAATCGGAATCGTGTCCTTAGAGCACTTGCCATTCATGTGCCAGAGCTGAGTGATGGGATTTGGTCTTTCTTTAGCCTTCGATGACACCTTGTTCTCGTCGAAAAGCCCTTCCGGATGGTAGCTAGGCCTTGTCTAATCAACGAATAACGAAACAATTGAATACACTATCAGAATAACAAGACAAAAGATTGTGCTACACCAAACAACACATGAAATTCAAGATATGAACCTGGATTTTGTGGTCTTTGAGAAAAGGGTGATCAAAAGCTGGTTGATGAGAGATGGGCACACAGTCGATCAAATCCCCATCTGGGCTCTGTTTAATCACCAAATGTAGAGTAAATGCCAATAAATATAGATACAATATGCAGTTTTCTACTTAAATTCAAAGCAATAAATCCATCTTTAAAAACCCTAAAACAGAAAAAAGGTGCAAGTTCAATCACAAGAAATAAATCTCTCCAATATTCTGAACAAAAAAGCTCAGAAATAAACACAAATTAAAATTCAGTTCCACATACTATTTTCCCTCATTTTTCTCATCTGCAAACCACAAGAGAGAGAGAGAGAGAGAGACCTGAATGGTTTTAATGGGAGGCTTATTAAGCCTTTTCAAGTGCTTCTGAACTTCAAGCTTCTGTTTCGAAACAGACAACCTCCCGGCGCACGATAGCGAGACCAGACCCCATAACCATATCACAAACAACGCCATTCCCACTTTCTTCCTCCGGTGGGCGTTGCTATAATGCGCGCCGCCCATTATATAACTCAACCACCGCTTCTTCAATAACCAAAACCCAAGTGAAATAACTCAAAACGATACGACCTTTCAATGACACGAACTCACCATTACTACCTCGGCTTCTCTGCTTATCCTACGCACCCCTTTCACTTTTAGAGCTGCCCAGTTTTCTCACTCATGAGAGCGACCCCTCTCTGTCTCTCTCTCTCTGATGGATAGCTTCGAAAAATCCAATTGAAGTGCAGAGATGTCTGTGTTTATATTCAAGATTTAATTTATTACTGATGGAACTAATTCTTAATAGTATTGTCCCCTCCAAAAAATATGTTTTTAATAATTTTTTATTTTATCAGAAATTAATTTTTGGTGTTATAAAAAAATAATAATATTGGCTTTTTAAACACGAGGGGCAAAAAGGGGACGGTGGAAAAGTGGAAGAAAGTGGAGAGTTTGGCGTCCACTCAACTGTCATCGTGAATTCCCTTTTTTATCCTTATCATTTGAAATTGGTCATCTTTGATTCCTATTTTACCCCTACTTTCCTTCTCATTTACCGCCTAGAACCCCTACGACAATATTTGAATATAAAATTATAAATTTCAAAATAACAAAAGTTTAGTATAAAAAAAATAGGATATTAGTTAACTTCTAAAGAAAACACTTATTCTAAGCAAGAAAAAATGATGGTTAAATTAAAATAAATTTTATTTTGTAGAGTTTATTTTCAGACGAAGTTAGTACTTTAGTCTTTATTATTATAGATGAATTAAGCTAGCTTCCCAAATGCTTCTTAACAATATGTATTATTCATTATGTTCCAATATATATATATATGTATTCAACTTACAACTATTAAATTTTTACTCAACTTAATGAATGTACAATTAATTTATAATCCATTAATTCTCTATTTTACCCCTCCCTCCACTTTCTTTTTTGTTAAGCATTTCATGGAATTATATCTATAAAATCGCCCTATATAAGTGTATATGATGATTATTATATAAGTGTATATAATAATGACACATGAATCTTGGTCATAAAACAACATTATAAGTGAAATGACTAATAAAGAATTATGGGTCCAATGTCCTCATTAATGTAAATAAGTATTGCTTAATTTATATCAAGTTGAACTTCAACCTTGTTGGGATGTCTAATTTGCCTAACATAAAGTAATGACAATTTGGTAAAAATCATGGAATCGAGACTTTAGTGTTATATGTTAGGTAAATTCACAAAAGTGTTTCCTTCTCATGAAATAATATTGAGGTAATTGGTCTAATTCCACCAAAAATATTGTAAAATAATATTGCAATGCAGGTTTTTTTTCACGTTTGGGTTTTCGTTTAATTAGTATATTATTATAAATATGAACGACTTTCAACTTATGAATTATTAAAATTAAATCTAAAGTCCAAGAAAATATAAAAAGATGTTTCTACATTCGAAGGAGAGCGTGCAATTGATTAATGACGTCATCTTATTTGTTTTAATTAATGTTGAATTAACATATATATATATATATATATATATATATATATAATTCTTGTATATAATTTATTTATTTATTATATACAGTCAACACTTTATGATTTTGACCGATCAATAATGACTCTCCTCATCAATGGGCAATAAGATGCGATCCACGTTCACGTGACGACTTCCAGTTTGTTCTCAAATAATTATCATGTGGGTTTATATTTATTATTTTATTATTTTATTTCTCACAACACTTCATTAAAAAAATATATGTATTAATTTAGACTTTGAGATTTATAACATTAAGTCAATAACTAAGATTTTTTTCTTTCGACCCAAAAAATAATATTGTATACATACATACAAACATAACATTATCATTTTTTAGAAAAAAAATGTCATATGTAGACATAATTACAGAAATCCAATGTTTTCTATTTTACTTCGATAAACTAAGACAAAATTAAAAAATAAAAAATGGTCAGAGAATCACCGCAACATGGAGTTTCTAAGTTATATTCGAGACAAAGATTCCAGCCCTTTCAATTAAAATAATATTGAAATTAATTTAATTTACTATGTTCGTTATTTATTGATTAAACTATAAGTAGTATATATAAACTTATTATTAAAGTGACAGAGGTCAAAATTCATATGTTATTCGGTCAAAGTTACAATTTCCATAATCAATGGGGATATGATTAAATAATGTGGTACAATGTGCTCTAAAGATTAATATAGTGCAATAATTCTAACACATATGAGACAATTCTGAACTACTTGTTGACAAGGAAACAGAATTAGAAACTTGTTTAGAGTCCTAAACTTCAAATGATTCATATATTTCATACAATATTTGGTTTTGTATTTCAGTGGTTTAAATTTTATGATATTATTCTATAAAAATGATGCATTATGCTAAAATAAAAGTATAATATATAAGTGTTTGGATGGGTTTATAAACTTTTTAAAACATCTTATGTGATGTTTAAAAAATTATAAGTTTCTTAAGAGTGTTTGACAGAGTTTTTAATGTAAGATTTGATTTCTTCCTAAAAACGATATTTTAGGAGCTTATAAGCTCATTTTCTAAAAGTTAGGAAACCAACTTATTTTTAAAATAAATTCTTATTTTTTATAAACATATTCAAACTTGATCATTTATTTATATGCAAATTAAATATGTGTATTATTTTTATAAGCATTTATGATTATGAGGTATTTATTTATTTTCATACCATTCTTTACTTTTATTAATGCAATACTAATTGACTTTATTAATGTTTGGTGCGATAGTCAGACATAAAATTCATAATATATTATCCTATTTTGATAGTGAACTTCAAATTCTACATGCAATAAAAAGCATTTGAAAGCATATTCAAAAAGAGAAAAAAAAACTGAGTTAGATTTCAATTGAATGTAATAGTATTTAAATTTATTTGTAATCTTATAAAATTATTAATTTGATTTAACTCAATTGTTCCTTTTATATGATTATATACATAAAAATAAGTATATATAGTTTTAATTGGATTTAAGAATTCGTATTTTGTATCGTTTCTTATCGTATTATTAATTTCAATAATTCATCTTTTAAATTGTGTCTTAACCAGTCTCATATAAAATCATACGAGGAGGGTTTTTAGAAAGAGAAAAAAAAAATCATAAAATTGAATAGATAAATAGATTAGAGATTAAATTAAGGAAAAATAAATGAAAAAAGTGAGTGGGGTACACGTGCAAAGGCATGAAGCCCAGCCCGTGAGCCCGTACCGGGCTGACATCAACTCCAAGGCCTTCACAATTGTAAGTAATGGGCCCCACCTCACTGCACTCAGGAATCCGATGCTTAATTATGGGTCAAAATCAATGAGTGACTCTAAAAATATATTTCATTTTCTTTTCTACAATTTTGTTTTCTAAGTTATATTTCTTACATTTGTTAGCTTTGTCATGTTAATTTTTCAAAATTACAATTTTCTTATAATTTTTTATTATTAATAAATTTAACATAACTTTCAATGTTTCGTGCATCTGTAACCAACAAGACGTATTTCAATCATCTTTTAACTTTATAAATTCATGTTTTTAAGTTAACTAATATTTATTTATTACATGTAATAGCATTAATTGGAGATTTTCTTCATAATTTTTAAAAATTTGAGGATTTCTGAAATGTCCGAAATCTGCCTGTTAATTACGAATGCACGAAACATTGAAAATTATGTTAAAATTTCAATGTTCGCGATTTCTGTGGAAATTACTCCTATATAATATTTGTACATTCTAATTTGAGCTTACATTTATATTTTTATAAACACCAAAAGCTTGTTTTTGTTTAAATCGAAGTATAATGCAATATCAGCAACTCCCCACCATTATTCAAATTAACCATAGTATTAAAGTTCTAATAATTGTATTAATTATATATATATATATATATATATATATATATATTTGTGCAACTTATATTATTCAAATCTTTGTATGTCACCTAAAATTCAAAGTATTGCGTGTGTGTTTATGCTCACAGTGTGACATATGGACATGGGTGTTTGTAACAAATTGGTCTATGTCAGTGAAGTACATGACATTTCACCTAGAAACTTGTTCATCTCTTTTAATACTATATAGTTTTATATTTATTAAATTCTTAGGGTTTATTTCATCCATTTCAATTTATCTGTCTTTTAAGATCATTCCACATAAATTAATGAGAATATTAATAGCTATGATTATATATAAAATGACAACAATGACTCTATCTATATATAAATCACTACTTATGTCCCATGAATATAATTCACATTTTCTTTCTTTATTTATTCTAAAATGATATGATATGTAGTTTATTTTATTTTTTAAATGTATACTAAATATTCTTTTACTAATTCAAGTGATTATGGTTCGAACTCTGATTAAAATCTAAATAACATCTCTTTCTATGACGGTTTGGAATAATTGTATAGTATTAAAGTCAATTAAGTTCCCAATAAAATGACAGGTACTGATAATTTTGGGTTTTAAATTAAAATAGTTCTGAATAATAAATATTTAGGTATTAATAATTTTATTAATTTCCATCACCAAATCATCCTAAAAAGACCGATCCTCTTACATTCATAGGATTTATGATCGGAATATCATCTCATGATTTTTTTTTTAAATCAAATAAAACAAAGTGGAAATAATTAATTTTAAATTTTACTCTCAAAATCCCAAAAAAGTTTAATATTTTATCCTACACTTGCATCTTAAAACAATTAAATTAAGTACCACCTTATAATGTAAATTAATAATATTGAAAATTGCAAGAGAATATGGAACAATTAATGTATAATACTTATCTCTATCTTCTGCTTCGAAACTTTCTTTGTTGTCTGTTTGCTCCATTTGCATACAAGAAAAAACAAAAATCCATATCACAACAAAAATAAATTAAAGAATTAATTAATAAGTGCTAGAAATATTGAATTTCCAATTGTTTGTCGGATGTTTGCTCATTCTCGGGTTTAGATATTCAGAAAATCCAAGTTCATAATGTCTTTCGAGTTGTTTGTGCGATTTTAATATGTAATTTTAATTGTTAATTTAATGGGCTTTACATGACAAATTTAATTTAATATTAAGATATTGGAATATACTTTCCACTAATTATATATAGGAACTTCCCAAATATTTAATAATAATATGTAATACATTTTCTAGATTAAGATTTCAAATGTATTTGAATTTCGAACTACACCTATTTGCATATATATTAAAATTTGTCAAAATTATAAAAATATTAGTACTTAATATGTATAAAAATATTGCATGACATACAAAAATTCATATTTATATAATTAAAATAAAAGTATTACTTTCATTAGTATTCGTTATGTATTTGACATAGAAATCTATTATATAAATAATATATACTAAAATAATAAAACACAAGATTATAATCAATAGAAGAGGAGATTAGAATATCAATCATTTCATATTTCATATATATATATATAATAAAATAATATTAATAGTAGTAATTGATTGTGGAAAGTTAGTTGCAAATCCTTAGGTGGTTGATTTTCATATCCATGATTGGTGCCATACAACAAGAAAAAATTAACTTTTTTTCTTCCCCTTTAATTTCCACCTTTTCTCCATGATTGTGCCCTTTTTTTCTTTGAAAAATGCTACCAAATCAAATGATCAAAAGTTTATTAACTTGTGATGGGCCACCCAAAATTCGTCTCAATCAATCGTGCTAGCTTTATTCTTAAAGTTATTTAAAATTTCATTTTAAAATATAAAGCAAAAAAAAAAAAAAATTAGTGATATCTAAAAGAAATACACAAAAGGCAAGAAGCAAACATGCATTTACATATGTATGTGGTGTCAAAAGCCAAGAACTTTATATCAATGAATATCACTAACCCACTTATATATTTCTCTAGTATAAAGTGTCATTTTGATAAATAAATATAAAAACTTTTTAAGATATGATAAAAGTCAATTGAGATCACACAGAAACCTAGATGTTTGTTGTAAATCTCCACATTTTACATATATTTAAATATGTATGTGTAAATTTATGGTAGATATTATATGTGTTGATTGTATTATATAAACTAAATGGATGATGTAAAGAATCGATTCATAAATCCTGAATTTGTTCTAAACTTGTATTTGTTCAAAATTGTTCACTAAAAAGTTACTTTATAAAAAACTCTTTAAAAAAAATATAATATATAATTTGATCCATCAAGCTGGGTATAAGATTTGAACTAATAGGCCCATGTTTATTTGGTACAGGCCCATGTTTATCGTATATGGGCTTGAAAATCTTTTAGCTGGAGATGGACCAAATATATTGGGCTGAAAATATTGTATTAAGCCCATGTTTATCATAATTTGATTTGAATCCATGCTCTACATGAGTTAGTGGAACATAATCCACCAAATTCTATCAAATAAAAAACCAATTTCCTTACATTAAATTCCAATAATTATTTCTTTTATACTTTGTATATTATTCTACATCTGATAATTTACATTAAACTATTAACAGAATACTAAACAAATAAAATAAATGGTTAATGAAATAATTCAAGATCATAGGGGGAAAAAAAAAAAAAAACCTTCACAATTTAATGACGAAAACCTTATTTTACATTTCTATTTATAAAAAAAAAAAGAGAGAGAGAATTTACAAGAAAAATATGAGGCTAATCAGAATGGGTAGAAGAATCATATCCACGACTATTTTGATTGGTGTAACAGTAGTACCGATACTCATTACTTCCAGAAGACGAAGCGTCGCCGCCGTCGTCGTCGGAATCGTCATCGGAATATGAGGCGGCGTAGTGGTGGTGGTATGGAGAAAAGCAGAGGTAGGTCCAGAAATAGAGAGCCCAACGGCCAAGCTGCTGCAGAGGGAAGCAGAGGACCAAATCCACCATCTCGTCGCTGCGGATCTGCTCCGGCAAGCACGCCGCCTGCTGCCATAGCTCCGCCGATTTGGTCGCCGTCGACGCCAATAATACACCGTTGAACGGCATCTCTATTTTTTCTCTCTCATCCCCTATCTAGAATAATCTGTTTTGGTTTATTGTTGATTAATGATTTGTTTGGATGGATATGAAATCGTGGCCAATCATGTGAAGACCAATGGACTAATATTATTATTATATTATTATTATTTATTATAAATCGGCCACAATGGAAGACTTTTACAAGTACTACTTCCATTTCGATTTTTCTATATTTTAAGGTTGTTTCACACAATTATGAAACATTTAATATTTATGATTATATGATCATGAATTTGACTTCATTATAGTTCAAAAGAAATGGAAACAATTATTATAAAAAAATGGAAATGAAAATGAAAAGAAAAAGATTTAATGCAAGCGTTGACTTGCATTGGATCCAAATAATTGAGATAATTAGCATGTTCATTTACTGTATTGTTGGAGTGAAAAAAATTTAAAATATTTATCCAACACACTTATAGGATACTCTAAACAAATAATCAGTTAATATGAAATGAAAAAAAAAAAAAAAAAAAACTCAAATCACATCTAGTAATTCTAACGACATAATTTAGAATTTAGAATTATAGGACATAGAAATAATACATCCATAAATATCCAAAATAACTTAGAATATTAATTAGAATCGATGTCGTTTAAATATAAAATCATTTATTTCATGATAATCCATTGATTGCTCCTAAAAATAAATAAAAATTATGAAAATTTATCTTAGAGCTAACTGTTTATTACAAAAACCTCCTATATCTAGATAATCTCTGTTGTCAATCAGCAAACCTGGCTTGCATCTCCATCATCATCTTCACCGACAATCTTGTAGGGGTTTCTTTGTTTTTTAAGAGCGACGATTTATAAAGTTTCTTCGTTTTTTAATATATTTGATGATACGTAACGTTTGTGAAAATTACAATTAGACCCTTTAATTATGAAAGATCTAAAAAGATTTCTCAATTCCTCAACTGATTCTTGTGAATAATTAAATTCAGATGTACTCATTTTTCATTAATATTATAACATAAGTTAGGGAAGGATTAAAGTCACCCATCAACTTCTAAACCCACTCCAAATTTAATATTTTTCAATTATAAAAATAAAAAAAAACCTATTTTACCCTTTAAAAAGTAAAAAGAATAAAAAATGAAATTTGAAACCCTAACCTCTCTTTTGCTACTTCATTTTTTTTTTTCATCTTTTTTGATTCTTTGATATTGTTTCTTTAATTTTTTTGAGGAATTTAATGCTAAATTGACGACGGGTATCTCACGAATTAGTCAAATATATGAAAATCGTATGAAAATTGAATAAAAACGCAAAAAAATGGATACGTTCGGTCAACCAGTGCCGAACGGAGATGGTCGGGTTTGATCATTTTTTTTGCATTTTTTCATTCAATTTTCATATGATTTTCATACATTTGACTAATTCGTGAGACATCCATCATCAATTTAGCATTCAATTTCTAAAAGAAAAAAGAATTAGAAAAACAACATCCAAAAAAAAAAAAGATGAAAAAAAAAAAGAGAAAAAAAATGGCAAAAGAGAACATGGTTTTAAGAAAAAGTAAAGGATAAAATAAGTATTTTTTAATATTTTAATTAAAAAATGTTCAAATTAAGGTGGATTTAGAAGTGATGGGTGCCTTCAGTCCTCCCGTATAAATTATCATATGATAAATTTTAAGAACGTTTCATGTTGAAAATCCTTAAAAAGGGTCTAATTGTAATTTCGACAGAAATTTAGAGTATGTTTAGTAATTTAAAGAAATGAGATGGTAAGAAATAAGAAGAAAAAGAAAGTGTTTAGATAACAAAGGAGAAGAGAGAAAGAAGCGTCGAAAATGGAGGTGGCTCTGCACCCGATGAGACTGAAGCAGTTGCTGCATCTTTCCAAATTCAACTTAACGCACTTCAGAGTTGCAAAAACTCGGCCGTTTTCCATTGTCCGTTGCTCTTCTTCTTCTTCCGCGGCGGCGGCGGTGGCCACCGGTGGTCGCAACCGCAGGCCTTCCTCATCTCAGACTTCAACGTCTGACAGAGAGGCTGTTCGAGCAATTCGGATTAAAAAGGTATAATAATTGACGTGCTAATGTGTACTAGATTAGTTAATTGCTGCCTGATTGAAGCTAGAAAAAATAGGGCTGATGAGAATGTAACAAGTAGAAATGTAAGGTTTTATTACTTGAATCATGAGTGTTGATTTTGTGTAGAGAACTATTGAACGGTCTTCTGAACTACTGATTGAGATGAACATGATTAATGTATCAGTGTTACATTTGATGCATCGTAATTTTTATCTGCTTTGAGTTTGTTATTTGAGTTTTGTTGTGTGACGGTTTATGCTGCTTATGAGAGTTGATGAATTCTGCTCAAAATGATTGTAGAAATGTGATGTACAACTTTTTCTGAATGTGTTGGTTGGCATTGTATTTATTTGTTTGGTTTTGTTATTTTATCTGGAGGTGCAAGAGCTAAGGAACAGGGGATTAGATGCCTATGCTTATAAATGGGAGCGTACTCATACAGCAAATCAGCTTCAAGAGATATACAGGAACCTAGGAAATGGTGAAGAGTTGAACGGTGAAAGCGATCATGTATCGATTGCTGGAAGAATTGTGGCCCGCAGGGCTTTTGGAAAACTTGCATTTTTGACGTTGAGGGATGATTCAGGAACAATTCAGGTTTCATTCCCTCATTTTACTGCATTCTCTGTGGGCTTATAGGTATTTGTGATGTCATAAATCTGAACTTGTACCTGCTGTTTAAAGAAAATTGAGCAATGTATGTAGCTTAAGGTGAAATTATATCTAAATTCATCTGCTGAACCATGCTATATTTTTTCAGATTTGTATGGAATATTGTATTTAGCAGATAGTAAGTGAAAATGAAAGTGATGGCTGGGTGAATTTCTCATAATCATTTGAAACTGGAATACAATATCTATATAGGAGCACATATTGCTAGATTAAAGGTCAAATCAGTACAAGGTGTTAACTACTTATTTTTTCATTTAGATTACTACTACTAGTTAACCCTCAGTTGAACTGTTTAAAACATTATCTTGATTTATATCTTCTTGTAATGAAATATTAAGATGAACTAGTTTCGTCATACCTTTATATTCAGTATAATAAGATAGATACAAGAGACCAACTCGAGGAATATCACAAAGCTAAAACACCTTTGTGCTCTGCATAGAACAACCATACAATTGTAGTTTTCACAGATAAAGCTATTATGGCTTGTAATCTATACAGGAAGATCTATCACATTTAAGAAATTAAATTACTATTGGTTGCATAAATAACTGCAAAAAAGGTCTAAATTTCATGCTGATGATAAAGACAAAAGCTTAAACAATCCTCTCTGATATGCATATGGGTTCTCATGGCATTGTCATGCTCTATCCAAAACATAGTTGTTTGGTTGTATTGTTAAGAATTCTCAACTAGATGAGCCTACCGAAACATTAATTATTAGCAGTTTTTACTGGAAGTTTGCGTCTAAAATTTTTGTTATGCTTTGTGACTGTTTAATTGTATTGGTCTATGTTAGCTTTCATCCTCTTTTCTTGTTTAAATTGCTTCACATATAGTCTTTAGTTAGTGTGTCGATTTTTTTAATTGCTGTTAAGTAAAGATATTTCTCTTGGCTTTTAGCTTTACTGTGAGAAGGAAAGGCTACTTAGTGATCAATTTGATCACTTGAAGACACTAGTTGATATAGGTGATATTTTGGGGGCAGCAGGCTCAATTAAACGCACAGAGAAAGGTATGTCCTGTTGGTCCTTTTGTCCTAATTTATCTTTTTGTTGTGTGTGTGTGTGTATTGATGAATTCACTGGTTAGATTTTAGATTTTCCATCAGTTTAATATGTTTCGCTATTTGTCTTTAAATTGGGCACCTTCATATCAGTGTTACTCTTGGCCTTCAGAGAAAGGAGAAAAGAGCAAAAGACTTTACCATCTTCAGTTCTTTATATATACTCAATTCAGTTCATCAAATTTATCTAAAGATGCCACAATCCTCATTTCCTTATTTATTTATCCTAGTCTTGTAAGGAACAACCATTGGTGGTGGTGGAAGAATATAGTCACAACCATAGGTTATAGTTTACAAGCTTTTAAGAAATTCAAGCTAACTCTTGGAAATTATCTGGTTAGGCATGGCTTAGGGAAAGAGAAATGTCAAGTTAAAAAACTGATCTATGTCATGGAATGATAACATTTCCTTTCTTCCTATCATGTTGTCTATGTTCAATTTATATTTGCTACAATATAAGCTGTTTAGAAAGTAATACCTTTCAAGGCATGGTTTTCTTTCCTTTCTTTGATTCTTGCTTTATTAAAATGATCTCTTTCGCTCGTCCATCCTATGATAGATATTTTCGTTCTCTCTCTCTTGCAGGAGAATTATCTGTTTGTGTGACTTCGTTCTCAATCCTTACAAAATCCTTGCTTCCGCTGCCTGATAAGTATCATGGCCTGACAGACATAGACAAGCGCTATCGCCAAAGGTGAGTCTCTGTGGGGTAGGCAACTCTCTTCATTTATTTCATTACATGAATGCAGCCCCCACAAGGCCGACATCTTATATATAAATAAAATTTCTGATTATTGATCATAAGCTACTGTGGTTCATTTGCTTATGCATCTCACCCTTATTATTGGTTGTAGGTACGTGGATATGATTGCAAATCCTGAGGTAGCCGACATATTTAGGAAAAGAGCCAAGGTGATCTTTCTTTATGATCTTTACTTTCTTTTCTTGCATGTTTTGCTAATTGCACAGAGGTGTTAACCTGTGCCTTCTTTCAGTAGATTATATCTGAAATACGGAGGACAGTAGAATCTGCCGGTTTCGTGGAAGTTGAAACTCCAGTTCTTCAGGTATGAAGAAATTTAAGTTAGTAATGGTTAGACAATAAGTAGTGTGTGACACAGTCGCACACACACGTATGTATAAAAGCATTGGATCTAGATAATATAATGCCTAGTCTCTCTCTCTCTCTATCACTTTTTAGAATTAATTTTCTTTTGGGTTGATTTTGATTTCTTCCATTTTCAGAGAGTTTTGGGAAAAAAAGAAAATTAGCTTTAGCACGTCAATCAAACATGTTTCAGATCTACTTCCAAAAGTCAATATCTTGCTCAGTCTTAGTTTTACAATGATTTCATGAAATAGGGTGCAGCTGGTGGGGCTGAAGCTAGGCCCTTCATAACATATCACAACTCTCTTGGACAAGATCTTTATCTGCGAATTGCAACTGAGCTCCATTTGAAGAGAATGCTGGTGAACTTCTGCTTTTCTTATCAATTTATGTATAACTTGTTCTTTCTATATTTTTGCAATGATGATCATGTTCATGAATCATTCTTTTGTAGGAGTTTACATTCCTGTATATTTGCTAGATTGCTTTCTATATTAGAATCGTACTTCCATTTCTGTTCTCCACCTCAGTGGAGGCCCTCCCCCTGTTCTGATTTTGCCATCCATGCTTCTATGCTTATGCCTGTCTAATGTCTATTGCATGAATGAATGAATTTCCAATCATCAAGACTTATTAGCGCTGTGAAAGTTGTAAGATATTGTTCTCACTACCTGCCAGATACTCATTGCTTCTGTTTGTATTCTCTGCCATTTCAACTTTGCCACTTGTCATGTTGCAATAAACATTTTTTTTTTTTTTGGATGAAATGTTGCAATAAACTTTGATTGACTATCGACAGGTTGGTGGGTTTGAAAAAGTATATGAGATAGGAAGGATATTCCGAAATGAAGGCCTTTCAACTCGTCATAATCCCGAATTCACCACCATTGAGGTAAAGAATTCTTCAATTCACTTCAGTATTAGCTGGAGGAAATGACGAGTCATTCGGATGACAGTTCATGTGCCTGCCTTCAGCTGCGCATGTTCTGTTTCAGATGCACTAAATTTCCTGTTCCATAGCAGAACTTCCAACTCCTTTGAGATTATCAGTAATTAATCATAGATTTTACATGATGACTAGATGTATGAAGCATATACAGACTACGAAAGCATGATGAATATGGCAGAAGATATTATTACACGCTGTTCACTTGCAGTTAATGGGAAACTTACTCTTGATTATCAGGTAAACTCATCTCTTTACATTTTCCTTCTGGTTTTGTTTACATTTTTTTGCTTCTGAAAAAGAATGTTGCATTGAATTCTGCAAAGATGCCTATCTCATTTGGGTTTTCCTTGTAAAGAACTGATTCTTCATTCTTTGTTTCAGGGTGTAGAGATATGCTTAGAAAGACCTTGGAGGAGGGAGACGATGCACAATCTTGTGAAAGAAGCAACAGGCATTGATTTCAACAAGTTTGGCGATGATCTTACTACTGCAAAAGAAGTTGCTTCGCAAACACTAGATCGTGAAAACAAAAGTTCAATAGAATCATGCCCATCTGTTGGTCACGTGCTTAATGAGGTTGATTAGCCCAACTTAGACACCAACTGAATACCAGTTAATAAAAAAAAATCTGTTCATTTTCAATTACAGGAAATTTTGAGATGGTAGATTTTGCAAATTATCTGATAGTGTTCATATTCTAGTTTCCTAGTATTAGTATCTCGAGTTTTTGAATATTGATTCAGTTATACTTTCCAGGTATTTGAACTAGTGGTAGAACCACAGTTATTGCAACCCACTTTTGTCTTGGATTACCCAGTTGAAGTATCGCCACTGGCCAAACCACACAGAAGGTTCTGAAGTTTTTTCATCAGGGTTCCGAAGTATACACAGAATAATTTGGTATACTTACTTTTCAATATGATGTTCAGACATGCAGGGTTGACAGAAAGATTTGAGCTGTTTGTATGTGGTCGAGAGATGGCAAATGCTTTCTCGGAATTGACCGACCCTTTGGACCAGGTAAAACCGCACAAACTTATGACTATCTATCGTTGTTCAGCATATCTGTTGTCGATTGGTTTTTTTTGGTATTGTAATGATTTGATATGGTTATAGAGAGAGCGATTGGAAGAGCAAGTGAGACAGCATCAACAGAAGAATAAAAACAGCAACAAGAAAGAGGGTGATGATGATGAAGATGCATATGAAGTTAGTGTTGATGAAGATTTCTTAACAGCTCTCGAGTATGGGATGCCTCCTGCTTCTGGAATGGTATTATACTAAATTCAATACACAGTAATTACTATATATATATATATAAAATTATTGAAATAATTTTTACATTAAATTTCACAGGGTATTGGCATCGATAGGCTGGTAATGCTGTTGACAAACTCAGGGAGTATACGTGATGTTATTGCATTCCCTGTCCTCAAGACTCCCCAACACTAACCCCACTCCACCTATCATCTTCTTTTCAATGTCTATTTTTTCAACAATTCTTTAGTCCTACAAGAACAAAATTTTATCAACTTTATGGAGATTAATATTAAAAACTTTCTAGGAGCAAAATAGTAACTTTTCACAACAAAACAAGTATAATATTCTCTCCTTGAACACATATATAACAAACAAGGAAGAAACATTCAACAATTTGTGTGTTTCACCAAGTTACATATTACCAAATGTAATGCACATACTTAATTACAATCTAAATCTACTTAAATTTTATAAACTAAATATACAAACTCAATCAAATTTTATATGTATGTATTGTAAAAACTTTTAGTAAAATTATTGAACATGGATTTTTACTATTGATAAGAAGTCGGCACATAAATGAGAAACTCATAATTAATGTAGCACAAAAAAAAAAACGACCCAAGAGGGGACCATATTCATCTAGACAACATATGAGATGGTAATTTGCGTGATTTTATGCATTTTTGGATGTAAATTCATATCATTTTATGTGAAAAATATGCATTTGTGAGATTTTGTAGAGGTTTTATTATCTTTTTAAGATTTCACGTAAATGCTTGATTTGAAAGAAATTTGATAGATTTTAGCACAAAATGGAAGTTCAATTGAATGCAAAGCCAAGTTGAAGTCGAGATACAAAGTTGAAAACACGTAGTTGAGGGAGAAAAGATATATCTCGTGCTGTAGAAGTCTAAATTTGATTATTCTTGTCTTGTTGAAACGATAAGAAGGAGTTCTACAACCTTCGTGTTTAATACTCTTTCCAATTCTTCCTCCAAAAAAGCAGAAAATTATGAAAGGTGGAAATTGTGCAAATACCATCTGATTTTTGTCTTGACAGAGTTCCAGTATTTGGGCATAACTTGGTGTAGGAAAATGATAATGAGCTGAAATTAATGGTATTTGATAGCTGATTTTAAGAGCTACGATTTTTGTGAAGAAACCAAAGTCAATTTGGCCCAAAAAAATGGTTAAAACGAGTCTGGAAGTTGATATTCCGGTCAACTAGGGTGTGGCTAGGTTGCATGTGGTCGGGTCACGAGTTTTGTACTCGGTTTGGACTCCTTTTCGGTTACAACTCTTCTCCAAATCCGATTTTACCATTTCTAAGTATAAATAGAGATTTTAAGAATCATCTGGAGGAGGAGGAGCACCCATATACAAGAAATACATATTGAGAACAAGCAAGAAACAAAAAATTGAAGATTCAAGATCAAAGAAAAAGATGAAATCAATCATGAATTCACTAAATTTTTCTTTGATTTTCTTTCTAATTTTTATCATGTCGTTTTGTAATTTATTTTGTTTTACGTACCTGATTGTTGGCTAAGGATCTTGTGATCTTAGGATACGAGATTAGTTCTATGAATATTTTGTTAAATTTCTAGTATTAATCTTTACTCTTTTCCATAGTATCTTAATCATGCTTCTTTGTGCTTATTCATTATGTATGAATCTTTATCAAATTAATTAGGTAGTTAACTTTATTTTTAATGAGATCGAGCTTGCTCATTTTATTTATAGTCTAAACCATGCACTTGCGTATTAAGATTAGAAATATGCCATGAACATGAGGGCAATCCATTTTTCCATATTATTTTTTGTCATGAAAGAGAGAGACTAACTAGACTCCAAATTCAGTCAATTGAGAACTTTAAGGTTAGAAATATGCCATGAACACGAGGGCAATCCATTTTTTCCATAATATTTTTTGTCTTGAAAGAGACAGAGACTAACTACATCATCTATTCAATTAACATAATAATTTTGACAAGAAATTATAGTCAAGTGTAGGATTCATTTCTTAACAACAATCAACACCATGTTATTCGTTTTCAAGATTTATATGAATAAAGTACCAAATTACTCATACTTGAGATCTCAGCCATTAATTATTTAGTTACTAAACTTTTTCTTCATATCATGTGATGCTCAAAAGCCCAATCTGGATAACTTAAATCACTCTTGCATGTAATTTCACAATCATATACTCTACTATTTCTTGCTTTATGTAAGTACCTAAACAAAAAATCTTTCTTTTCATTTTTTAAAACTTCCATTTAAAGCCAAATAATAATAATATATGATTTTTTTTCTTCTGAAAACCATTAAATCAATTCTTTCTACAGTGTACATGCATAAGTGTGGTTATGGGCATATATCTATATAGAGATGTACTTTAAGAAGCTGAGTGTATGAAGAAGAAAGAAACTTTGTATCAATTATGGCAATGGTAATAGTGAGTTTTCTCTTACTCATTCTTCTTGTGTCTTCACTTGATCAAAACAATTCAATGAAACCTTGCAATAAGGTGGAAGGTGAATCCCTCTTATGGTTCAACCACCATCTTTCTTCTCGACATGATCTCAACTGGTCGGAAACAAGCCATTGCTGCGAGTGGGAAGGTATATCCTGCCAGCTTCATGGCACCTCCCCTTTTGTCACACATTTAAAACTACCAAATAAAAATATCTCTGCAACAATCAACCTTATTGCCAATCTCTCCTTTCTCTCCCACATCAATCTCTCCCACAACCACTTCTCCGGCCCTCTTCCCGTCTCTCTCCTCCCCTCCTTCAAACGTCTCCGAACCCTTGACTTGAGCTTCAACATCCTCTCGGGCCCACTTCCACTTCGTCTCTCCTCATCCATCCGAACCTTGGATCTATCCAGCAATCGCCTCAACGGATCCATACACCCTTCTTTTCTTGATGGGGCCTCAAATTTGCTGAGCTTCAATGTCAGCAACAACACCTTCACAGGCTCCATTCCTTCATCTGTTTGCAGAGGCGCGAGAGGTGTCAGGATTCTTGATTTCTCTGTTAATCAATTTGGTGGGGGTTTATCTGAGGGAGTTGGCGAGTGTTGCCAGCTGGAAGTGTTGCGCGCAGGCTCCAACTGCCTCGATGGATTGGTGCCTTATGATCTTTATAATGCGAGGACTTTGAAGGAATTATCTCTGCCTAACAATCACCTATCCGGGCCCATCAACGACACCATTGTCAAGCTTTCTAACCTCAGAATCTTGGAGCTCCATGAGAACCAACTTAGTGGCAACATACCTTTTGAAATAGGCTTGCTTTCCAACTTGCAGCAGCTTCAACTTCACGGCAACAGCCTCAATGGCAGCCTGCCTCTCTCTTTGGTGCACTGCTCCAATCTCACAACTCTGTTGCTGCGCAACAATTATTTAGGAGGAAAAGTCGATACACTTGATTTCTCCAAGCTGGGGAAACTACAAGCCATTGATCTGGCGAACAACAGCTTCGTGGGGAACATTCCGGAAAGCCTGTGCTTGTGCCCCTCCCTGACAGCTGTCCGGCTGGCGTTCAACCAGCTGGCCGGTGAAGTCCCAGCTTGCATCACTTCTCTGACATCTCTTACACACCTCTCTGTCTCGGATAACCACCTCACGAACGTAGTCGGAGCGTTGAAGACTCTGAGGCATTGCCAGAACCTTGCGGTTCTGTTCATGTCGCGTTGCTTCCATGATGAGACGATGCCGGATGACGAGGACCTCAGCGGATTCCAGAATCTCCAAATCCTGACGCTGGGAGGGTGCAAACTCAGAGGACAAATCCCAGACTGGATTGCAAAGCTCACAAAGCTCAAAGTGTTGAATCTCTCATACAACAAAATCACAGGCCACATCCCCATCTGGTTAGGAGACATGCCCAACTTGTTTTGCCTAAACCTGACTCATAACTTCCTCTCAGGACAGCTTCCTGGTGAGCTCGGTCGGATGCAGGGGTTGATAGCGGATAACTCCAGCGCCGACTTGAGTTTCTCAGCACTGCCTTTCTTAGTCAACAATCTTCAATACAATCGCCTCTTTAACGTTCCAAGAGGCCTCAAAGTTGGCAACAACAATCTGAGTGGCAATATCCCTCAAGAAATAGGGGAGCTGAAGCTTCTTCTTGTGCTCGACCTCAGCAACAACGAGTTCAGTGGGACCATCCCCGGCCAGCTCTCTCATCTCACTGATCTTGAGAAGCTGGACATGTCGGGGAACCATCTGTCAGGAGAGATTCCGGAATCACTGAAAGAGCTTCACTTCTTGTCGTCGTTCAATGTGGCGAACAATGATCTGGGAGGAGAGATTCCGAGGGGTGGCCAGTTTGATACATTCCCTGCTGCTTCTTTTGAGGCCAATCCCAAGCTTTGCGGATACCTCATAAGGCGACACTGCGTGGTTGCACGACAGGATGATGATACGACAATGGGTGAACACAAACACGACAGTTCGATATGGTATACGTTTCCTTTTGGGTTGGGCTACTTTGTGGGAGTTGTTGCAATCTCCTTTACTTTGTTGTACAAGACCTATTAGGCTGCCATACAAGGAACTAACAATTAATTAGATTTGATATTTATATTGTAGATTTTGATGAATTAGGAATGAGTTTGAGTGTGTATTCATATTATATGTACAAAAATTCCTGTGTACCAATTGTATGTACCTAAATCCATGCAATACTGGTTGACCCGTCCCGGCACACACCACTACACGCTTCCCTGCTCCCAAGTGTGCACGCTCAAACACTTGAGCGCTTGTTTATGTTTTTGAAAAATATATATATCTTTATGTTATAACATTCATGTCTTTACATTATTTACACACATATATAATACCTTGTCTAAACCTTTATTTAATATCAGGTATACATTTATATTATAATAATATAATATTTATTAGGTATAACATTTTACAACCACTCTATTTCTCAATTTTGATCATCTATATTTTAACTTTTTCCAATTTCAGTCCACTTTGGTCGAGATTTTAAAAATCGCTGAAGCGGCGGCCTAATTTCGACAGCCATGCAATGTTTTTGATAATTCCTAAAAATAATGATTGAAATTGGAAAAAATTACAACATATGACCAAAATTGAAAAATAGATATTTGATTGTCGAAAAATGAAAAATGTCTTATATGCATAACCAAAATTAAAATTATCTCTAATATTTATTTTAGGTTCAATTTCTGCATGGATGTTAGATATTTAATATAGTTTTATTACTGATTTTTGTATGTATAAATAGGAGATGATAAAAATACAAATAGTAATTGATAAGGTTCCCAATAATCAGGGGCGGAGCCTCATGCCACACCAGGGGGCTTTAGCCCCCCAAACATTCTGAACAAAATTAATTATTTATATAGATTTTTTGGAATTTTTTATATTTTTAGTGTTAAAATATCAATCAGCCCCCTCAATTTTTTTGCTCTAGCTCCGCCCCTGCCAATAATTGAGTTCTAAAAAAAATTGAGAGTTATTATTAATTTTTTTACTAGTTTAATTCTCAAGCAATAATAAATAATTTTGCAACAAAATTTAGCAAAAAATTGTTGTCGTTGATGAAGAAAATTCTAATGAAATTTGATTCAGAAATATTGAAGTAGTGGAAGGTTCAAAGTGAAATTTAAGTTAGACGTAAGGAGCAAAGTGATAAAATAGTGAAATCCAGGGGCTAAACTGCAATTAATGTATTTAATTCATGGAAACAATATGTTCAGCTTCTGCATATTCTCTACTCCTTTCCGTTTCAAGTATGAAGCAACGATGCCACCTCTCTCTCTCTCTCTCTCTCTCTCTCTCTCTCTCTCTCTCTCTCTCACACGCACACAATATATATACACACAATCTATGTATGTATTTTGTGGGGAGAGAGTGAGATTGCATGCAATTACAATGTGAATCAACAGGTGCTAGATTAGATTCAGGAAATTCACACGTCCATTAGAGGAGATTGCATGATTCTCACATCTCTTATCTGCAATTAATTAAAGCAGCTGTGCTTTCTTATCTGGATCATCATCGCCTTACATGTGTGAAAACCTCGTTCCAGATTTCTGTCTTTATTCGATTAATGGTTTCGTTTATAGCCGCGAGGGTTTTGTGGGCAAAAAACCCTCCTTGGGGGAAAAAGTGGAGAGAGAAACAACAAATGGCGCCGAAGAGAAAGATGGAGATCACGGCTGTGGATGAGTGTGATAGGCTTCTCTACTCATTGTTTCAGAACACTGCGAATAATCTCTCTGAGTTGTACGCTCTCTCTAATGCTCAGCGGCAAACGGCGTTTGACGCTGGCCAGGATTTTGCTATTGTAAGAACCCTAATTAAACCCTAATTTAGCCCCAATTCCCCCTTTCTAATTTTGTCCTTCTAATCGTTTTGTTTTATGGGCTGTGAATAGGTTGGTGATGTTTATTTTATGCAGCAGATTATTCTTTTATTTGTTTGAGTTGTTCTTTTCAATTTGAATTTTCTTGATTTGAGCTTAAGGTTCTCACCAAGAATTTAGATGAATTCTTGAAAATTTTGATTTTTGTTATGATTTTGATGGATGATTTTGTTGCATGTGTTTATTTTTGAAGCCTAAATATATGTGTGTGTGATTAGACTTTTAATTATCTGAGAATGATTATTTTATTGTTTGTGATGTTAAATTTAGGGAATGTATGTTAATTCAATAGAAATCAGAACTCCATGTATCTGAGAAATTGGTTTTCCCTTCATTTTTTTTCTGTCATGTTGGATTTGTATAGTGTTTGAGAAGTATGTTTACTTAAAAAATCTTGCTTGATTTCTCTTTTAGAGTTGGATTTTAAGCTTTCTTCTCTACTGTTGCATGCACCGTATTTTTTGATTATAGTAACTGATGTTAATTGCTTCTATTGATTTGATTTCTTATCTTGCCCTATCTTTTTAAGCAGCACCTTACTGATATTGGAGATATATTGATGTTTATCCTTGTTGTGATACGTGGAACTTGTAAGTACGATGAAGTATTAATTGAAGATGCAGCCATTTGAATGTAGATATAATGAGATTGTTTGCTTACGTGTCCATTTCCGACTGTTGAAAGTTAATGCTCCGAATAATTTGGAAAAGAAAGTGTAACAATTGTGCGCCATTGAATCTTTAAGTCAATGTACGGATTCACTGGTAATTGTGAACCGTTGTCTTTTGTTCTCCGCGGCCTTTATTTTGTCAACGTTATCAAGCAAGATTTTAAGGGACTGAGTCCATGTCAATACTTCAGTTTAAGTTATTTTTTCTTTTTCTCATGATTATTGCATTTGTCAATGAGATAAAAATGAATCTTTTACTAACACATGACTCTATTGCCTTCATTGGAAAGTTCATCAACATCTCTAAGAAAGTAATAATAAAGTAAACATCTTTTAACATTTACAAAATTGTACAAATTCCATCTATATTGTTGTCGCCTCTTTTTCCTCCTTACAATAGGCCACTTGGATGAATTTCTTCAGGCAATAATCTTGTTAGACTCTTTGCTGTTTGTGTTATGGAAAGATCATATTGTGGACATAGATTCTATATCAGTGTAAATATATTGAATTCCTTAATCGCCAATGTTTCTTAGTTCATAATGTCACCAATGTCTACTTGATTTCTAGAGTCCCTAAAGCATAATATATAAGTAATCGTTACAGTGGATGATAACATTCAATCCTTTGCATCATTATCGTGTAAGTTATCTTACTATGAATGCTTGCTTGCCTTCATTATCATTGTGCTTAAAAACAAGTTTTTCGTGCAATCACACTGTAACAGACTTCTAAACTCTATCATTATCATTCTTATTTTCTGAATTAATGTTTGTTTGGTTAAATTTAGGAGAAGTGTGTAATTAGTAGAAATCAGGTCTTCTTCTAAAAGTGGTTTTCCCTTCCCTTATGTTTTGTTATCTAGTTGGATTTATGAAATTTGTGAATAAAGAATGTTGAGTTGTTAACTAGATATGAATCTTTCTTTCCCTTTTAGGGATGGATTATCGGCTTTCATTTTCTTGTTTAATAGTAACACATGATGTTGCTTCTGTAAATTTGATTTCTTATCCTGCTCCCATTTAAGCAATAACATTACTGACAGAGAAATGAAGCTTATCCTTGTTATAATGAAAAATATTCAGATAATCACGCCTATGAAATGCTGCAACTAAGTTTTCTGTTATGATCATTACACTTGTCGAGGAGATACAACTGAATCTTACTAGCACATGGATCTATTGCCTTTCTTGAAACGTATACGTATACATGACAATAAACTTGATATTTTTTGACAATTACTAAATGTACAAATTCTATCTATGTTCTTGTTAGTTATCCCTTTGTTTTCTAAGACTCTTTGCATCATCACTGCCATCTTAATTATGAACATCATGCTTGTTTTCATTAGCATTCTGCTTGAAAACATGTTAGTCTTGGGAAGTATCGAAGATTAAACAAATTCTCTTGTGATCGTGCTGGAATGGATTTCTTAGTTGTATCCTTGATGGTTCACATTTTCTTAATTAAGAACTCAGGACCATTTGGGATTTTTCTGTAGATAATTTACGATATTCGTGCTCATTTTTAGCAAGTTTACTAAATTGTTTTTATAATTGGTTGAAGATGAGGTGAGGATAACTCATGGAGTTGTTAATTGATAAGGTTATGAAATATTACGTTATTACTTTATGCCTTCAGAGCAACTCAATTTGGATAAATCATGTTCTAACAGTAATGATGCCTTCAGAGCAACTCAATTTGGATAAATCATGTTCTAACAGTAATGCTGATACAAATTTCTTTTTCAGCGGAAAATTTATGAATGGATTGTAGAAAAGCTGCAAGAAGGAAGAGGACTGGTTACCGTGCCTGACATTCTTGGCCATCTGCAGGTTCATTTCTTCAGACTCGATCTCACCTGTCTTAACAAGGCTGTAAAGTAGTGTGAGTCATTTTTTATCCATATTGTTTTTGTTATTTCCAGGCTAAGCTGCGTGATGGAGAATTGGACATTGGACAGCCAGAACAAGGCGAGGGTAGTGGATCTGGACAGAGCAGTGCATCCATGGAGATGGGAGCGTCTGAATCTGCTCAGGACGAAGACAGTGATCCAGATATGCAAATGGATTAAATGAACGTCGTCTTTGAATCCTATGTTTGCTAAGTACAACTTATGGAATTAACTGTCTTTCATCTTCCGGTTATGTTTTCTCAAGTGTCTGATTGATTATCTTGGACTTGTCAATTATGTTCCTTTGGACTAATTTCTTTTGAGAACCGATCATTGTCTGTGTCTGGTGTTAATGGCCTACACATTATTCTGGACTTCAATTGCTCTTTTCTTATAACTTATTGATTGAATCATGTACTCATGGCATTTACATCCATAATTTTCCGTACAAGTTGCTAGAATTTTGTTTAGTATACAAATGTTCGTTCTGAATTACTGTTCAAGGGGATCGGTCTATGAGGAGATACCGATGATTGTCGATATGATCCAAAGAGACTGAGTAACCTTTCCGGTTGGTGCATATTTTTCAGTTCATAAGGTATGTGATTTGGTTAGTGGCATAATTACCATAGTGCCCTTATGCATGTATTGCTAATATTGGATGTAGGTAGACATAGTGGCAAAAGGAAAGGCCCTTTGCCCCCCCAAATTAAATAGTTGGGTGAAAAAGGGGAAGATAGAATGTCAAATTCTATGATAACATTTCTCTCTTTATAGTTGTTTTTTTTTTCCAAGAATTTGATTTTTTAAGAGCAACACCTTTATTGGCTTCTATAATCATGTCATGTGGCTCCAACCACATTTCATGCTCCTCATAACAAACAGCCCCACCACTCCACTCTCATAATTTATGTAATCCCTGCAATGCCCAATTTGTGTAAATGTTTATTGTTTTGCCTTATAAGGAGCAAAAGTGTCAGAACGAGGACTCTTGAAATCAAGAGACAAAAGTGTAGGGTATGGTACAAATCAATAAAAGATTTACTTTTCATGTTTCACTTTACATAAAGGGAAAAAAAGAAGAAGAAGAAAGAAATCAAATGTTTGCTTTGGCATCTTAGGTAAGATAATAGCTTAGAAGCATTTGATACCTTATGAAATATGATTAAGAGAAAAAAAGGGATATTAGGGTCCCTTGCCGTATAATGAAGCACAATCTTTTTGTTTATTAGTAATAAACAAAACAGAAGAAACATCCTTAGAATATATACCAAGTGGTGCTCTACATGAAGTGGGTAGAGCCTATTATTTTTTACAAGATCTTGATAATGTAATGTCACATCTAGAATATCTTATTTATTGCATACAATATTTATATACTTGTATATGTTTTGTTAGCATCTAATCTAATTGATTTGATGTCCTTCGACTCTTAATTTAACCGAAAACAAGATCATTAAATTGACACGTTCGTTTGTTGTGGACAAGAATGTGATATTTTGGTTGGCAAAGAAAGGAACTCTTTGTTCTACAAAGCTTGGTAAGAAATGGTAATACTACCTGAGTGTAACATAGCAGTTAGAATATTCTCTCAACTCTTACGCCTTGCGTTATTTTCAGTTCATTTCAGTAATGGGGTTGTTTTTAATCCTGTTTTCTTTGAATTGTTAACTGTATGAAGGAAGCAGAGTGTGGAGCTGAAGAGATATGGAGATTTGATGAGTGATGAAAGAAAGGATTTTGATGAGGGTTTTGTTTTGTAAGATTCACTGTCCATTGATGTGCTTCTGCAAGCCTTCTGCTTCTCATCTTTTCGCCTCGTCTCTGCCCTTCAAATTGGACAACTCTCCACGTATTGCTGTGAGTAATACTTCGTCTTCTGAGATCAAAGAAGAAAGATCCAACACTGGACTGAAAAGCTGCATGAGAAAGCTCCCTGTCTCTTCCAACAACGTGGAGAAGAAACGAGTACAGTGGACCGATAACTTTGGTAAACAACTCACTGAGATCAAGGAGTTTGAATCCAGGTATGTCGTTTTTCAATTGCTTATTTGATGATTGTGGTAATTTTATTGTTGGATGACATGAATGTGGTTGTGAGATATGAGAAATGAGTTGCTTATGTCGAATTTCTGTCTCAGTGAAACGGGGGATACGGACAATGAAGAAGAAAGCAGCCGTTGTCTTTGCATCATTCTCTGATCGTACTGTCCCACCACATCCAACTCGGAACTTTCATTCTAATTCAAAAGAGAACATGGTTTGAAAGAGAAGTGATCATCGAAGCTAGCTAGTCGATTCCACTAGTGATTTTTGGCTTCATTATCACGAAGCCCCATCTTCTGATCGAACCAAGAATCTATGTGTGAGGGTAGATGTGAACAACTTGTAGTCATCCATTCTTGATTCTTCGTAAGAAAGACGAAAACCATCTAAAATTATTACTTGTTCTGTGACGTTTTGGCTAATCACGATAATGGACTCTTTACTCCCTTCTGGTATTTGTACACATTTTGTTGGAATACTAGTATAGTGATTGATGAATGCTAGAAAGAAAGTAGCGGAGATGAGCATCAGAAACAAAAAAAACCGGTATACGTACCTTCAAAGGAACGACTAAAACGATGAGCAGTGGGTGTTTAAAAATAAGAAAAAGTAACTGAATATTCCTTCCTATACATGGCATTCAACTCAATGAGGGGAACTCTTTACACTAGTTGGTGGAGTAGCTCGCTCCACTTATGTGTCGATTTTGTTGAAATCTCGTTTCCTATATGCGACTGAAATCCAGTTTCTCATTTTTTGTTAAATCCAAATAGAGATTTGAGAGCATTGATGGCATTTTCATTGATAAATGATTCATCAAATTTCTTCATAAGAGGCTCAAATGCTTCCGATTTCCTGATATTTTCAAGGTCGGGATCTGTCCGTATTCTCTGTCGAAAGTGGCAGCACACAACCGTAGAGTAAGAAGATTATCTAACTAATATGGCAAATGCTCGATTTTGATAAAAAGAAACACTAACCTTAAAGTCCTCAAAACCATTTTTCATAGCATCCTCAAGGGCAGAAAGTCCAGCTTGTATCTGCAACAAAACCGTAAATTCACTGCATTGAACTAAACGGCATAAAGGGAATCACAACAAACAACACAGTAATTGTTTAAGCGTTGATGCAATTACCTGATCAAGCTTCGAATAGCAGCAAGCTACGTTGTAACTAGCAATTGAAGCTTCATTTGGATCGGGT
The DNA here is from genome assembly GCA_946896805.1 of Scutellaria galericulata. Taxonomy (NCBI): domain Eukaryota; kingdom Viridiplantae; phylum Streptophyta; class Magnoliopsida; order Lamiales; family Lamiaceae; genus Scutellaria; species Scutellaria galericulata. Next base: position 322,737 of record OX335787.1, on the reverse strand, counting down.
TTTGATCCTAGTACTGACTCAAACTTGTCCAAAGACTCCTCGTATTTCCCACTCCTTCAGTAGTTGTCAGAAAAGAAAAACGAAACATGAGTGATCATCTCATGAGGAAGCACAATCAAGATGAAGAGTAATGAGTTACTTGTAAAGCTTCAGTCCTTCACGAAGATCTTGCTCTCTTTGTGCCTTTTGTTCTTTTTTTCTCAAGTAGTTTTGCATCTGCATTCATCGAAGCATACATCAAAGAGACGACAAACACATAATCGAAAGTTTGGAGGGAAGAAAGATGGAAGCTCACTTGGATTTCCCTAACTCTGTTGCTAACAACACCAGAGTTTCTCTCGAATCTGATGATTTCCTTTTCAGTCAACTCACCCGTATAATCTGTCCTCCCTGTTCATAACAGTGAATTCATATTTCTGTAATCGAACATAAATGTTCCAATTGACTAATCTCTTCTCAAACTCATGAAAAAATAAACAGAAATCAGCAATGCTCACCAAATCTCTTCTGCATTTTCATGAGCAAGGGGCCGATCCTTTGTCTAATGGTGTACATTGTTCTTCCATATTCAGCTGCAGGCCATATTTCGTCCCCGAAAACTGCACTGCAATTTTTTTTCTCCAACTCCTTTAATCAAACCACAAACCAAAAACACTACTACTATGTAACAAGGTTACAAGTATCAGCACTCTACTACAAAAATATGGTAACATTTTTTGAAAAAACGACACAAATTGTATTAAAAATCAGATTTTTAAGATGAGATTATAGGGATGTTAAAACCAATTTTATACATTAAATTTAAAACATCAACTAATTCATATGTTCATGATATACCATAGATGATAAACTATGCAATAGCTGTTTAAAACTAATACATAACTACTAGTCTACTGGTATCAAAAGATAAAGGTTATCACATACATAATTTGTTGCTTGATTCAAAATGAACCATTAAACATTTTTGGAAAAAATATAAACACATTTCTGATTGTTTTTACCAAATTTCACATATAATTCCCCGATTTTCCTTCTATTTATACTATTGGTTAACCAGACACCGATTTCTACCCAAATTCCAATAAAAATGGATGAATTAACCCCATATCGATATCAATTTCGAGAAATTTTGCAATATACAAGCCCTATATATAGAATAAGTCTCTGGAAGCAGCAAAATCATCTACTTTATCAGTGAATTCGGTATTGAAAGGATTGATGAAAATGAAAGAGGAAAAACCTGGTGGCAATGACTTTATCTCCGACGGTGAATTTGCCAGTTTTATCAGCAGATCCTCCAGCTGCAATGGCGTCGATATAAATGCCTCCATCTATACCCTTTGCGAATTTGAGACCATATGGCTGCACAATTTCGACCTCATACTCTTCGTATTTATCATCCTCTTGTTCCGATTCGGATGTCTGGGCCTCGGTTTCGGATGCTTTGACGATCAGGATGGAGGGTTTGGAGAAATGGGCAATGCACAAAGTGTTGGATTTATTAAAAAATGTGTGGTTGTTAGTGTGATTGAGCTTGAGCAAACAGCAAAGAGGCTGCTTGGGAGCTGGAGATGCTCGCGTTGGCAGCGGTGGAGAAGAGCACAGAGAAGTGTAGCTACTTGACGCCATTTCAGCCCTGTTTCTGTTTCTCTCTCTAACAGTGTGTGTTAGTGTTAGTTGAATTGAAGATGAGAGGGAGACTAGTGGCTATAGCAGCACATTCAATTTTGTGGAGCCACGTGGCACCTCTATGGGATTGAAGTTTACGAAATTGCATCACACACTCGCGCTAAATTCTATCGTATTTATTTTCAATATTTTAAATTTTTTTTTTTTTTCATTTTCTACCCCTTTCTATTTGGAGTGGTTCCATACTGCAATTGAGGTACTGATATATTTTTGTAGTTTAAGTAGCAATTGAAAACTTACAAAAATTATATTTAATATTTTACAAAGACTAAATGTTACAAACATACCAAATAAAATCTTATTTTGGATTTTTTTTAATAATACTCTTCCTATCTAAAAATAAATATATTTAACCAAAAGTTATTCAAAGCTAGAATCATTATAGAATTTTAGGAAACATTTACTCACGTTCTACTAAACTTACCCTTATAAAAATGATTATTGCAAGAATACCTATCATGAAAATATTCAAATTTAGATAAATCGACTGTTAATTTTATCAAGCCTTTTAATTTTGTATACAAAAACCTACAACATAATTTATTTTGACACTTATTGAGTAGTTTTTATCATCGAAACCTTTAGTTTCTAACCTTGAATCAATAAAACTCCATTGGAAGTAGAATTGCGATTTAGAAGTAAAATGGGAATCGTTCTTCAGAATAGAAAGACAGAAAGAAAGTTATATCAATGATGACAGCTAATATCTTGCACTAGTTCCTCATATATTTTATTATAGTAATAATACAATGCAAAAATTGAATTGCAGGTTCAAATAGGGTCTCAACCTAAAGATGATGGATTTCATTGAATCAACTCTCCTTTCTCTCTCTCGTCACCTACAATTATATCTATAACTCAATTCCAAAACTTGAGGGGGATCGATCGCCTTGGATACCAGCCTTCCTTGTTCACTTTGCTTAGTAACCATAACCTGAAAAAATCGGTAATATGAGTTTCTCAGTTATCTACATATAACAAGCTTGAAGCCCTCAGTTGATAGATATGGTACCTGAATTATCCATAGGATTTCCGACAACAGCTGGTTCAGGCTCCTTGATCTCAACAACCACGCAATCTGACATCAAGAATGTCTTCGCCACCGAAGATGCGTGCTCTAAGCAACATCGTACCACCTATATCATCAAACCCCAAATGTTGCTTAACTTGATAACATTCTACTTCATGATAATACACAGATACATCAAGATGTGTTTAATTCAAGATAGTTTTACAGTCGGCCACTGAATCATACCAAATCGTGCACACAAGAGTTCACTATGGAAAACATCTCACCTTAGTTGGATCAATAATTCCTGCAGCCATGAGATCTTCATATTGTCCAGTAGCGGCATTGTATCCATATTTCGGATTGTCACTTGATAGCACCTGCTCATATATTTAAATGTCAAGCTTACATGTAATACATTCTCTTCCATCCACATGTGATATAGATGTATATATAAAATCCTAAGCCCAAAGGACAGTTACAATAATCTAGTGATAAGCTAGAGAGTCGAATATTCACACACCTTCTCACTAACAACACTTCCATTAACACCAGCATTCTTGGCTATCAATTTCAATGGGTAACTCAGAGCTCTTTTAACAATGTCTGCTCCAACCTGCATGTGCATTACACACTCAATCAGAATTACTAAAAGAAGTTACAGTTTGAAATGAAGAAATGTTCACACCTTACTGTAAGATCACCCACGTCACCCTATAATATTTCAACATCATCCAGCTAATTTCAAGAATAAGTTTAAGGCAAGTCTTTACCTTCTCCTCGTCATTATCAAGAGTTGCCCTGATAGCATCAACCTTGGACGCAAGCCTCAATAATGTACATCCACCTCCAACAACAATTCCTTCCTCAACAGCTGCCTGCAATCAGTAAAAATTTAGTATTAGTAAAACTATGTTCGTCCACCAGCAACTGGAAGTAGATGAATCATAGAAAGCTTGAATTTGTAGCCGACCTTGGTGGCATTGAGAGCGTCTTCTACTCTAAGCTTCTTTTCCTTCAGCTCTGTTTCAGTTTGTGCGCCAACCTTCAGAATTGAAAAGTGTAATTGTTAATACATTCACAGCAAAAATCATTTACACACAAAAAACGTCTTAAAGGACAAGTGAACAGGAAATTACCTGAATAACAGCAACACCTCCAGATAGTTTTGCAATTCTTTCATTCAGTTTTTCCTTTTCATAATCTTGCTCTGCAGACTGCTCAAAAGCAATGAATCATTCAGTCACTTTAAAAACCACTGAATAATGGCCACACCCAATACATTAATGTAACATAAGGCAAAAGATACACACCTCAATAAGGTTTCTGATTTGTGCAACACGTTTATATACAACATCCTGGGTACTTCCATCTCCAACTATTGTCGTGGAGTCCTTAGTCAACACCACCTTCGCAGCATGGCCCAAGACTGACTTGTCAGCCTTGTCCAAGGTTAGCCCAACCTCCTCTCTGATCACCGTTCCTGCATACAGAGGGAAATTTAACATAGTATCTTACAGATATGAAAGGTAACAAGGATGATTGCCAAACAAAAAAACAAAATGGAGGCGGAACAAGTCAAAGATGGGAATAACATGTAAAGTCACTCAGCACCAAACTGATAGCCTACAGCAAAGGAATGATAACCAACAAATTACCTCCAGTCAAAATTGCAATGTCATCAAGATACTGACTCTTTCTTTCACCAAATCCAGGAGCTTTGAGAGCAGCAACCTTCAGTGCCCCCCTCAGCTTGTTCACAACAAGAGTTCCTAGAGCTTCTTGCTCAATATCTTCAGCAATAATTAGAACGGGATAACTACCTCTAATAGCATCTTCCAAGACACTAATAAGATCTCTAGCATTGGTAATTTTCTTGTCAACAAGCAGTAGCTGCACAAGAAATCACTAGTTAGAAAGAACAAGCATATCTATCATCCATCTATTTCATAAATGAAGTCCTTCCTTGAAGGGAAAAACTAATAATTACCTTGCAATTCTCATATTCAACAGTCATTTTCTCACTATCAGTTACGAAATAGGGAGAAATATAGCCACGGTCAAACTGCATTCCTTCAACAACATACAGATTGTTTTCTGCACTTCTCCCCTCTTCAAGTGTTACAACACCTTTCCTACCAACTTTGCTCAAAGCCTCTGCAATCATATTCCCGACTTCATGGTTGTTCCCCGCACTTACGGCAGCAACATCAGCCAGTTCACTATCTTCTACCTGCAATTTCACACCAGTTATCCATTATAACATTTCTTAATAATCAATATTATCATTATAAGAATTTTCATGTGGTGTGCAACTAGTCGAACACTATTATTAACATGGGTACCTCTTTTGACATTGCTTTCAGCTCAGCCACCAATGCCTTGGTAGTTTTTTCAATTCCTCTAGTGATAAGAACAGGATTTGCTCCAGCTGCAACCACCTGATAAATTGGCAATTACACAAACAGATTAGCATGTGAGGTGTTAAACATTATAGTTTAGCAACATAGTGACACCACATACCTTAACACCTTCAGCAATAAGACCTTGTGCGAGAACAACAGATGTTGTTGTCCCATCACCAGCCAAGTCATTAGTCTTTGCAGCTGCTTGTCTCACCAATTTAGCTCCTATATTTTCAACTGGGTCCTCCAACTCAACCTATGCCAAATTCAATAATATCGATCAAATCACCATTAAAATTGAAGATACAAAATTGCAGGTATTGAATCACTTCACCATTAAGGCACAATAAATATGCCTTTTTATTTGGCTAGAGGAACTATGTACTCATGAAATGAGTAGATGCCCATTGCCTATCCAATAAGCATACATGTAACACAACTCAAAGTAATTCAGCCTACCTCTCTGGCCACAGTAACTCCATCATTGACAATTTTTGGAGCACCATACTTGCTTTCAAGAACTACATTTCTTCCTTTGGGTCCAAGGGTGACACCGACTAGATCTGCAAGTTTGTTAACACCAATCTGACACCAAGAGAATCACCCATCAATAATCTCCTTAGAAGAAAAACATCTCAAAAGAAATCAAAGGTCCCAATTAGGCACCTGGAGTCTCTTGATAGCGGAGCCATCCTTGTTGAAGTACAAATCCTTTTTAGCTGCTGTTATTTGAGTGGAACGTGTCTTCCGTAGAACAACATTCTTTCTCCTCCCAAGAGAACTAGAAGATATTGAAGCAAGAGATGATAACTTGTTAGATGAAGCTGCAAACTTCTCATCCATCACCCTGCTGCCAGCGGCAGCCAATGAACCGACTGAGGACATGCCCACAAATGTTGAAGCCATTTACTTCTTGTACCTGACTCCTGCAACACATTATCGTAATTAACAAGTTATCATCGCACAAATATAAGATATCACACTTAAATTGCAAATACAGAGAAACAGAATTTGATGGATTTCCTAGATAACGCCCTCGATTTTATTAGCCTAAAGCACTGAAAGACCAAGATTCCTCAACATAGTTTCCAGAGTCAAATGCAGTTCAAAAGCTAAAGTTAAAAGTGAAACATAAAAGGAAACATTTTCAACCATCACTTTATCTCCTTATTATCCAAACAACCTACCCCACAAACACAGTTAACTTTCAAAATATATCAAAATTCTCAAGTTTTTGACAAAACTCAAAATGCTTCACATTTTTGAGCGACAATACATCAATCCCAAATCCCAATAAAGACCCACATCCACAGAAATGTTAATTTTCTCAAAAGTTTGAACCTGAACCAAAACGCAGCTACAAAAACTCAAATTTATATCTTCTTCGTGAACGAATCGCATAACTAGTCAAGTTCAACATCAATGGTGCAAAAGCACCACCATAGAACTATACAACCTGATACCAATTTCCTACTCATAAACAAGTATATATCACAACAGCAGTAAAAACATTTCACGAAACCCATTTCAGCAACATTAATCTACAAACAGTGAACAATTAAGACAAAGAAATCCCGTATCTCCATAAATGAGCTCACCAATTAAGAATGAAGAACGCAGAATGAAGCGGATGAGAAGAGGGTTTATCTGGAACGCAGAAATGTAATAGATAGATGGATTGATTAGGGCTTTAGTAGGAGGAAGGTGTGTTCGAATCAACGGATCAATTTGGCTCTTGAAGCTTCCACTGCATCTCAGCCGTTGATTTGATGTCTTTTTCGCTGTTTTGTTGTGGAGAGGAATAATCTAGAACGTTGAAGCAATATCTAAAGATATTTGATTTTTTTGAATTAAATAATATATTAATTTGGACATTTTAATATACGATTATCTGTCTTATTTTGATTGAATCCATTATCTTAGGACATCTTAATTAAGAAATTTTTGGAACTTCATAAATTTATTTTATTCAAATATTCTAAGGGCTTATTTTTAAAAATATATTTTAATATCTTCTAGGTTTTAAAATATTTGTTCGGAAAAAAAAAGTTTTAAAATACTCACAAAATATTTTTTTTTAAAACACAAAATCTTATGATTAGCTTAATAAATAAATATATTAACACATTACACAAAAACTTGTGTGAGACAATCTCACGAATAACTTTCGTGAAACAGATTCTTTTTACTCATTTTCATCAATTTATATATGAATTGTGAATGATGGGTTATGGGTTGACCCGTCTCATGTAACATGATCCTTGAGACGGTATTATATAAAATTCACTCTTAAATTTATTAATGTGCACACTGTGGATAGGGCAACAAGACCGACTACGCTACACTGCATTATTAAAATTGTTAGTTTCCTTGTATCAAATTCTCCCTTCCAAAATATTCTCAACAAACAAAGGTAAAAAAAGTGTAGCAAAAAAGAAGAAAACAATTCATAGTATATACCCTCCTCAACTAGAGTTGTCACTATAAAGAGTAAAAGTCATCTGCTTCTGAGTTGCATTATCATCTTCGGAAGCTAGAAGTGGCTCCAATGAATCAACAATGTCTCTCATTAGAGGTCTTGCTTTCGGGTTTCGATTCAAGCAATGATAAGCCAGCATCGCTGCCTTGTGGACACCCTTCACCGGATAATCCCCTCCGAGTCTCGCATCCACTATGTTTAGCAACTTCTTCTTATCTCTCAGCAACGGGATTGCCCAGTCCGTTAGATTCTGTTCACGTGCTGGCCTTGATCTGTCCAACGACTTTCTGCCCGTCACCAGTTCAAGAAGCACGACTCCATAGCTGTATACGTCACTTCTTGGAGATAGATGTCCTGTCCGGATGATCAAGACATTTGTCATGGATGAAATATCCTGAAATATTGTCGATATTTCCATTTTTCCATGTGATGGATACAAATACGGGCTGTAATGATATTTCTCTGATATTTCGTCAAAATATCGGTATCGACTTCGATATCAGTGGATTCATAATACAAATTAAAGGAAAATTGGTGAAATATCAGTAGCAGTGATATCGATATTTCCGTAAAATTAAGATACGATATTTCCATCGAAACTGAAATTTTCATCCTCGTTTCGACTCTTATCATGGTGAGGTCTACACGTAGAATTACCTGTCATTATGTACTCTGGCGCGGCATAACCATATGTGCCCATTATGCGAGTAGAAACATGGGATTTGTCGCCTACTGGCCCGTCTTTAGCTAGCCCAAAATCGGAGAGTTTTGCATTGTATTCCTGTCAGGAATTTTGTGTTGGATATCACGATATGGACTATAGAGCCTATTCAAATTGGCTTGCAAAGACTAACCTGGTCCAATAAAATGTTGGATGTCTTAAAATCGCGATAGATGACAGGTTTCTCGGCTTCATGAAGAAACGCAAGTCCCTTGGCAGCACCATACGCGATCTTCATTCTAGTAGACCATGGAAGAGGAAGAAGCACTCCTGCAAAACGAGTATAAGCAACATCGATACAAACAAGGTTACAACGGCTTCAACCTTGACCACTAATGATTTTTAAACCAGAGACATTTGGAGGTACAAAACAGCAACTTACTAGAGAATAGATTGTTTTCAACACTACCACGGGGCATGTACTCGTATATTAGAACCCGATGCTGGTCTTCACAACAATATCCGATCAACTTCACTAGATTTGGATGGGAAAGTTGACCCAAGAAGAGCACCTCAGCCTAAAATACGATAGATTAATCAGCTGCAAAGATGAACAAGAATTCTAGTAGCTAGACTGATTATTTACCAGCCATTCTCTGTGACCTTGACAACTGTTATCCCCATCGTGAACCTTGACAGCGACAGTGATGGGTTGAAGCCCGTCACGCAAATCCTCAGAAATGAACCCTTTGTACACATTCCCGAATCCACCTCCACCCAACATGTGATCTTGTCTGAAATTTTCGGTGATGACTTTGAGCTCGTTGAATGTGAAAACGGTAAGTGGTTTGGATGAGGTGCAACGACGCAGGTCTTCTACTTCTTCCGGATTTGATGGTAGTTTTCTCTCCTCTTTCCTCACTCTTTCTGACGGACTTTGATCCTTTGGCGATTCTACATTACATTACATGAAAGAATGATAAAACATAACATTTATCTAAATTCAATTTTCAATCTTGATTTAACAAGAAATCCTCTCTAGTAAGCCTTTGAATGATGAAACGAGCAACCAAGTCGAAAACTTTCATGTGATCGAAAATAAAAGGACAGCCCTCGATAGTCCATATGATTGATTGTTACAAACTCTGCTATAATCAAGTAAGTTACAAGTTCTAAATTACACCATCTTTGATGCTCATATTTAGTGATCACCATAGCTGAAAACAATATTCTCTCACTTTATATAGATTGCTTCGGAATAAAGTGAAAGCATGAATCAAAAAGGCTACAACATAGACAAAAAGGTTAAAAACTTTTGAAAAGGGAAAACAAAAAGGAAAGAGATATTCATCAAGGAATTGTGCTACATACTTTTATCAAAAGGAAAAAAACAAAAAAGATCTTTGACAGAATATTCATCAAATTGAACAAGAAACAGGGTATGATAAACAATCAAGATTACAAATTAATTCAAAAAAAAAAAAACATGGGATTTAAACATCAATCCAAATTCCAAATAAAAAGAAGGAGAAATTAAAGAAATCTGACCAGATTTAGCATTGGAAGAGACTCTGTATATTGAGGGTTCCCATCCACACCAACAATTCCCCATTATACACCAAACAAACAAGATATAATCCCAACTTTTTGTATAGCTCAAACAACAACTTCCCACCTCTCACCACAGCACCATGGATAACCAAGAAAAGAAAGAGATAGAGAGAGAAAGAGAGAGTTATGAGAGTGTGAATGGAAGTAGTTTAGTTGATGGGAAATGGTGGTGATGATGATGATGATGGAATTGATCATATTTTAGGCGAAGGAGACTCCATTTGATTCCTTTTTTGTGCTCTCTTCTTTTCAAGGATTTTTCACTAACTTGGCTTAGTGCGCCTTGCATTTCAACACCAACCAACCAATCTCTCTCTCTCTCTCTCTCTCTCTCTCTCTCTCTCTCTCTCTCCTCTTTTTGGTGTATTGTGCGCATGCTGTGTAGCTATTCATCCCATCACCATTCACCTCCACTTTCTGCCAAAAAACTGGGAATTCTTTTTTATATTTTTATGACTTTTTGGTTATATAATTTTTTGATAAAACTATTATGAAAATGTGATGTTTTTGTGTTCAGACTGCATTTTGTTGCTTGCAACTATTTAATTTTCTTTTGATTTTATGTTATTGTCCTTAGTCCTTACTATTAGTTCACATACTTAACAACCAACTTACCTACTTATTTTAGTAATTGGTTGATTAGACGCATTTTTCAATTATTTTTTTATTTTTTTCATGTTACTAAAATGCTACTATTTTGGGGCGTGTTGAGTCCAAATCCTAGTCGGTGATAATAAAATACCAATTTAAAAATAATAGGATGATTCGAAAATCCAATATTAGTATGTTTTTGGAGTAAAAGCAAAGCAAAGATATTAATGAAGTTGTTGAGCATTGGTAGGAAGAACGGGGTTAATTTCATTTTTCAATCTGTACTATACATGTTTTTTTTAATTTTGCATCCTAAACTATTATTTTTCTCCGATTACAACCTATATTATAGGCTTTGTTTACTTTTGCAACCTCCAACCAACATTTTCCGGCGAAAAAAGGCACACGTGATATTCACGTGCTAATTTATCAGGGTTATTTTTATCATTTGCACTTTTAAGACATGAGTAGCTTCTGTTCTTCAGCTATTGTCATTGGAAAAAAAAATCTTTTTTTTTTCATTTGAAACTCACCATCACTATCATTCTTCATTTACTCAAACAATTTGCAAAAGAAATGAGGATTTTGGATGAGAAATTAGTTAATGGCCTAGAAAATGATGAAAATAACCCTCAATTGGACCTTTTTTCTCATCGGAAAATGTTGACGAAGGTTGCAAAAGTGAACAAAACGTATAGTATAGGTTGCGATCGGGAAAAAAAATAGTTTAGGATGTAAAATTAAAAAACGTGCATAGTATAGGTTGGAAAATGAAATTGACCCGAAAGAGTAACTCACCAATTGTTCTTTACTTAGACTAAAAAGAATTCATTTTATCACACAAATAGAGAAAGAATAATGCCAAAATATGACTGGCATTGATTGTTAGCCCTTGTGGTTACTTAATATCGGGGTTCAATTCAATTCAAACAATAGTAGTAAATCTTACACTAATCAAGTTAATTTAATTGAATTTCATAAATTTCTTTATTAATAATTTGTGCCAAATATTAATTTAAAACAAAAAAAGTGAAATTACATGAAGGTGGTTGTCAAAGTCATGATCTTATCCCAAAAAAGAGGTGAATATATGAGCTCAGTTTGATGTACAAAATGCAGCACTAAAATCCTAATTTACGCTATGTCTATGTCTAACAAACGTGTGGTGAATCTTGCATTCAGAATTAGATCTGCTCATTATTTGTTTCATGCTTTTGATCTTGCTGGGGATAATCCTTACAATCGACAAATAATTTTAAAAAATATATCTTAATTAATCTCAGTCCCACTTGATATATTTTGTATTCATCTATGTATATTTTATGTTATTAATTTTTTTTATCGAAAATAGTTCATATTTGTTAATTTAAGTTTTAAGTTTAATTTATACGTCTGGTATATATATAATTATATAATATCTCTTAAGTGCGAGTCTAAGAGTCAGAAAAGAAAAATAAATGGAGTTTAAATAAATTAGTTCAAAGCCAAGCTGTAGTTTAAGTAGTTATTTTCAACTTATAATTTCTTTTTGTTTTTACGATAAAATAAATAGTTTCAATATTATAAATAGTTTCGATAAAATTTCTTATAAGTCAAGTTTTTTTTTGTTTTTATTTTAGATTATGCATCTAATTTAAAAAATTAGCTCATGTGACACGAGTCATTCTTGAGTAATAGGGGACTCGTGTGACATATGCTACACTACCACACAACTTGTGTGATATGCATCATTCAGGAGAAATAGATGGCTCGTGTGGCATTCATGCGCTAGTCGTAGATGGCTTATGTCATTGGAGTCGTCTGATCGTTCTTTAGAGATATACAACTCATATTACATGAGTCGTTGTACATGAGTTGTATGATTATCGTGACATGAGCCATTGGGATATGAGTTTCATATCTTGCACACACCATTTGAAAATTGACAAAAATAAAATTGGAAAGATGCACAACCAAAGTAAATTATCTTTATTTTTCATGAGTCAAATCTTTTCACTACTAACAAATGATCCAAACCACTTTAAAAAATTGTTTTTTTTTTATATGAGAGAGGAAATAAAGAATAATGAATGGAAATGATTAGAACGGAAATACTAGAAGTGAAAGAAAGAATCAAGTAGAGAAAAACGTTTCTTGTTATTAGAGTGAAAGATAATGTTTTAAAAATTTTTATTATTTTTTTAAGTGAAGGGGTAATTTTGTGATCACATTTCTTTTTCTTGCTAGAAAAACGTTTGCTTTCTTATTTTAGATTTTATGTAGTGACTAGAATAAATGTTTTTCATTCTTAGCTATGAAAAATCTCAATTTTTGTCCATTAATTTAGACATTTAATTTTACCCTAATTTTTATGTATTTCAAATATTAGTTCGCTAGCTGCTATTACTTTTGTAATATAATTTTGATTCAATTTTCCTCTAAATATTAATTGTTGTCTACATGAACATCGGAATTAAAAAATCCACTTCATCAATTTCAATGTCCGCGCAAGTAAAATGGAAACTCCAGGTAGAATCAAATGAAAATTAGGAAAAAAAAAAAGTTAAAGGATCAAAATTAAAATACGTAAAATTGATAGTAAAAAAATGAACAAAACCTAAATGAAAGCGCGTTTCCATCTTTCCATATACTGTATATCCTCATCATCTTCTGCTCTATATACACAGTGAATACTTGCTTCTAACCAGCACTTCAAATTGCTTTGAAACCACAATACTGCATAAAATGATGGGTGTTTTAAACTGCAATCATACATCCATGTTTAATGTGAAAATTAGCGTAGCGTGAAAGAACACACGACTTAGCTAGCGGCCTAGATCTTCATCACAATCCTATACATATATCTTGATTCGCGCAACTTTAATAATTTGTTACCAATAATCAATCTAACTTAACTAAACTAGCTCGCTAGGCAATGATTTCTTTTCTTGGGTACAAAACAACAATACCAGCATGTTATGTGCCTTAAGGAGATAGCTTAATCTTGATAAACTCTCTAGAGAGAGCTTGAATCAGCTTAATTATATGTGTGTGTATGTATGTATCTATGAAACAAAAGTTGTAGTAGACATTCATGTTCTGTTTACTAGATATATTCATGGACCCCATGCATCTTCATCATCACTATACTCCATACCTATTATTACATCATGCATGACTACATATTTATTATTATTTTTTCTTTTTTTAAAGTTATCCACATTGATATCAAGGGTGGGCAACTTACTGTACCACAATATATATAGTTGTGAACAAATTTACCACCTTAGATAAATTTGTGACAAAAATACCACAATTTTTTACGGATCTTGAGTTGATTTGATTGAAATACTATTTGAGTTAACTAATGATCAAATCCCATTAATGAAATAAGATTAAAAAAATACTTGCATGATCTAAGATTTAAATTGCTAGTACTATTAAACGAAAATATGTTAAACAAGAGACATTATTAAACGAATTTGTTACACAAGAGACATTATATGCATTTAAATGAATTTGAATTTGAAACAAATTTGACTTATTAAACGAATTTTCACAAAAGAGTCATTATATGCATTAAACGAATTTCAACTTGAGAGTGTTAAACCACACTATTAAACGAAAATGTTTCACGTTTGACTTATTAAACTAAATTCATTTTTTCATTTAATAGTGTATCTTCCAATTTCGTTTAATAGGTGGTTTAGGGTTTTTGTTTAATAGTTCATGTAGCTTCCAATTTGGTTTAATAGTATGCTCCAATTTCGATAGATGTATGCTCCAATTTCGTTTAATAGCATGCTCCAATTTCGTTTAATAGTACACTTGTTCCAATTTCGTTTAATATTACACTTGTTCCAATTAAGTTAATAGTTGACTGAAATAGTGTATATTCCAAACAAAGTTCACGAGTATGGTTTGATATTGCTGCCAATTTCGTTTGATAGTCCTTGGCTTAGAATGTTTGAACCCTACAATCACAAACAAGCGTCGTATTTGTCTCATGAACCTTGCCTTCTCCATTGTTTCGTTTAAGCATAACATTACACCAATACTCTTCTTCTTCTTTGTTGAACTGCAAGCTACCATTTAATTTGAGGGTGGGGGTCTGAAATTCGTGGAAAGAATGAGAAAGTTTTCGTGGATTTGCATATACTGAAATTGGGGAAATTTTCGTGGAATCGGACTGATTTTCGACTAAGAAGAAGAACAATCCATGGAGAACCCGGTTAATTTTCTAAATCCATGAATTTCGTTGAAGCATGTTTCATTTAGTTGAAATTTGGGTTATGTATGCATTTTAGTTCGAAATAGGTGGTGTAATATTGTTAAATTTTGGGGTGTTTCGTTTAGCATGTTTAGTATATTGATGTTGCGAAATTTTCATGGATTAGCATGTTTCGTTTAGCATGTTTTGGGTTAAATATTGTATATTGTATGATGTTGCTATTGATAAATACGTACAATGTTTATATTGGGTTCGAAATTTGGGGTGTAATTTTGCACTATTAAACGAAAAATTGCAAATTTTCATTTAAACGAATCTTCAAGTGTTCACAATTTTCGTCTAATTTTGCACTATTAAACGAATGCATGTTCACACAATTAAACGAATTTCAACTTCAGAGTGTATTCCAACTATTAAACGAAAATGTACTTTAGTGTAAACCACACTATTAAACGAAAAAAACACTATTAAACGAAAAATGTTCCCAAGACTTATTAAACGAAAATTTCACGAATTTTCGTTTAATAGTGTAAGTTCATATTATTTTCGTTTAATAGTGTAATTTTAGTTTAATGGGTACAAGTGAAATATTGTTATTTTAATGGGTACACTATTCACCTTAGGATCGATAAAAAAATGTGGTAGTTTTGTCACTTTTTAATCTAAGATGGTAAAATTGTTCTCCACTCTATCTATTGTGGTACAACAGTCTATTTCCCCTTGATATTAATGCCTTAAAATATATGCCGTACCGTATTGCTTTTAATTAATGTGCCTAGCTATATGTAATAGGGTACTTCATTTTTTTGCATGTGGGGCTCAAATTATATAACTCAAATCATATAAATAATTAGCTCATTATGTTCTATATATACTGCAAATTAATGCAAAAATTATAATTAATCAGAGTCATGAGCAGAAGATCATGAGTAATTAATTAAGGTCGCATGTGTAGCATTTTTCCTCTTATAAATGATAAAGGTAACAATATATAATAATATCATCAATGAAGCTTCACAAAGGTTGTTGATTATCTTACTTCATCGTAGAATACGAGACTGTATATGTATACACGATGAAAATGAAAATACACTGTTGTAGTAAAGATTGTATATATATATATATATATATATATATCAAGACTTATATTGCACGCATGCACTACTACTATAGCTCATGTACCAATAGTGTCTTGGTATGGCCAACTTTTTTGTCCCTATATATATTTAAACTGCAAAGTATGGTTGCTTTATTGTGATGCATGAATCCATGGAGACAACAATGGCTAATGCTTTGCGACTCTTTTGGGGGCTGTCTCTCTCACTTTCACTTTATTTGTCTCACTCGATATCCACTCCTTCTCATGTAATGAAATTACCTCTTTTCCTCTCCTCACATCATAACTTACCTCATCTTGATTTTGCCTTTGTTGATTTCGTGCAGGTTTACATCGTCTATCTTGGCCATATTCACAACCATCTTCCTTTTCTTGCATCTAACTATCATCTTCAACTTCTTACCAATGTTTTTCACAGGTCTCTACCTTTCTCTAACATGCATAACAACATGTTACATGCATGCATGCACACTGTTTTAACTGTTTTCTTGAACTATTTAGCGAAGAAGAAGCTAAGCAAGCGATGCTCTATAGCTACACCAATACCTTCTCTGGCTTTGCCGCAACTCTTAATGCAAGCCAGGCAGCAATCTTGAAGGATAAACGGGGCGTGATATCAGTGTTTGAGAGCAATGTACTCAATCTTCACACCACGAGAAGCTGGGATTTCATGGGACTTACTTTGGACTACAGCCATGGTTTAACCCCTTTGCAGCTTGCTCATGGTGATGACATCATCGTTGGGATGTTTGACTCAGGCGTGTGGCCGGAATCTGCTAGTTTCACGGAGGAGCCCAACATGGGGCCAGTGCCAAAGAATTGGAAAGGAAGATGTGATCCTGGTGAGGAGTTCAATCCAAAGAAAGCTTGCAACAAGAAGGTGATCGGAGCAAAGTACTATGTGAAAGGGTTCGAGAGGCGTTATGGGAAGATAAGAAAGGATGAAGAGTACAGATCAGCTAGAGACTTTCTTGGCCATGGGACCCACACGGCCTCCACAGCAGTCGGATCACGAGCCAGGACTGCGAACCTATTTGGATTTGGAGGAGGTGTTGCTCGAGGCGGGGCCCCCAGGGCGAGGCTGGCTGTGTACAAGGTGTGCTGGAGCAGAGCCAGCTCTGGCTCTGGGGCTTGCACCGAGGAGGACATATTGGCTGCGTTTGATGAGGCGTTGCACGATGGGGTCCACGTTGTTTCTGCTTCGTTTGGGAAGGCTCCTCCATTAAGGCAGTTCTTTGGGTCGAGCTCTGATATTGGGTCGTTTCATGCAATGCAGTTGGGAGTCAGTGTGGTGTTTTCTGCAGGGAATGATGGGCCTCAGCTGTCCAGTGTCGGAAATGTGAATCCATGGAGCATCTGTGTTGCTGCTTCCAGTATAGATCGAACTTTCCCTACCAAGATTCTGGTGGATCAAGCCACCACCTTTTTCATGGTAATTCTAGAAAAACATACTACATATATAAAGTTATGTTATTTTGACCAATAGTGAAAAGTTTGGTTAAAATGGACTGACTACTCGTACTCTTTCATATTATTATATGCAGGGCGAAGGTCTGATAAACAACCCTGTAACCGGAGCCTTGACCAAGGCCAGAAACTATTTTTTCGGAGGGTATAATAGTCTCTCTTTGTGCATGGCTAGTTGTTAAGTATACAAGTTAATTTAATGTATGATGATTCAGGATATGCAATACGAAAAATTGGATGAACGTGTCGCTGTCAGGTATGGTAATTTTATGTTTCTGGAGCGATGGAGGCGTGACTAGCGAATCTGCAGAGTATGCAGCACATAAAGCGAATGCAGCAGCTCTCATATTTGTAGAGCCATTAACCAGGCCTGTTGCTGCTGTTAGCATCCTCCCTCTCATTCGTATCGACGCCGTTCAAGGAACCAAACTGCATCTACTACCCAAGTAATTAATACATATATATATATATATATATATATATATATATATATATATATATATATATCATGCATCATTATCCATTCATGATCTCATCTTGTAACCCGATTATGCATGTAAAGCTGCACCAAGGTACATATCCTACCAAGTGAAACCGCTTTCAGACAATCACCGGCGCCTATGGTCTCGGATTTTTCTTCAAGAGGGCCCAGCTCCATTTCCCCTCATTTTCTCAAAGTAGGATAATAATATTCTTGATTGTATATATTTATGATAGGCAGAAGATGTATGTTAAGTAACTTATATTATTAAAAATTGGTGCAGCCAGATATAAGTGCACCGGGAGTGAACATATTGGCAGCATGGCCACCAAACATACCTCCATCCGTGTTTTCAAGCGATGAGAGGTCCGTTCTTTGGAATTTCATCTCTGGTACTTCCATGTCTTGCCCTCACGTATCCGGCCTCGTTGCCCTTCTCAAATCCGCTCATCCCCACTGGTCCCCTGCTGCTATCAGATCCGCTCTGATCACTACTGGTAATAAAGACTGGAAAACTTGTGTGATTCAGGTTGGAGACCTGATCATCACAATCTACATCTTTATATGGGATACCATCAGAGCTATAAGGAGCTGTATATATATAACTAATAGTACTAATTAGCATTGTTTTGATCATAGCTTACAACATAGACATAAATGGAGATGGAATACAAGTAGAAGCATCCGAGAAGTCTGCAGATCCATTCGACGTAGGAGCAGGGCACATGAATCCACTCAAGGCCTTCGATCCAGGACTAGTCTACGACATGGCAACACCTGACTACGTTCTTCTCCTCTGCAACGCGGGCTATACGGAAGAAGATATCGAAGCAATGATCATCCCTCCATTCACCGCATCATCCACACCATGTGCTCAGAAACACGAACCTGATTGGAACATAAACTATCCATCCATCACAGTATCCGATCTCAAATGCACCACCACCATCAAACGAACCCTACGCAACGTTGGACATTCCAAAACAGCTATATACTTTGTCACCACTAATGAGCCTAATGGAGTTCAAGTTGTGGTTTGGCCAAAAATCTTGGTTTTTTCGCCTTTCAACGAAGAAGCCATGTATTATGTGACGCTGAAGCCGGTGAAGATCTCAGGTGGGAGGTACGATTTCGGGTCAATTACGTGGTCCGATGGGTTCCATAAAGTTAGGAGCCCTCTGGTTGTTCAAGTTAACAACAATGCAATGATTCACGAGAATGGTGAAGCCAGTCTAAATGGCTCTACCAATGTTGGTTACTAAACTTTTTTCTGGATTATTGCTTCTTGTTTTTCAGATGGATGTATGCCATAAATATATATATAAAGAATAAATGTGGATCAATATCTTAATGTATGATCATTATGCATGATTCATATTGCTTTAAAGTAAATACTGGTGTTTTATTTCGACTCTAATCAATGGTCCATTTTTAAATTTTTTTTTTTTTTTTTATGTATGAAGAATATTACATTACTTGTGGTTTATTCTAAAGTGAACTAACTTATTAAATAAATTAATTCAATTATATAATTTTATATTCAATGGTTGAAGTAAATATGAAGAATCTTTCATTAATTTAAATTTGTATATACCTTTAAAATACCGAGCGTTTTTGTGATTATACTAGAATTGCTGATTTTTCATCAATTAATTGCTTGAGATTTTCAGAAGATTCTATTTACTAATTAATGGGAATTTATGAACTTGTGAACGTTTATTTTCTTTCCATCTTGGCATGTATGAGATATTGGTGACAGTTTCAGTGCGTTTAGTTCTTTTCATCAATTTGCGATCAAAACATCAATTTACCACCAAGTTTGCTATCCACGTAAAATCATAAAATCATCAAATTTTAACTTAATGAGAATATTCTTTTAAAATATTCTTAATTTAGCATGTAGTAGTGTATATATTATAGCAAATTTCATTATATTTTGTAATATAAATTATTAATATTGTCTTATTATATTTATAGTAGTTAAAATTTGTGTTCGTATTAATAAAACATTACAATACAACTAAAATCAAATAATATCACATAATATTTAAAATAAACTGAGATTTAAAGTCCAAATTGATAATTTCATCCTTTCAACCCCTGTCGGCCTGTCCTATGTAAATCCGGATCTAATAAAATCCCATAAAATTAATTGGTTGAATGTTATACCAAAAGTGCCCAGAGGCGTCTTATAAAAAGCTTCGGAAAAGGGAAGGGTAGTTTGGTCAATACATATAAGGGCAGTCAGAGCTATAAAAGAGACCCCCCCACTCTCTCTCTCTTAGGTTCGTATACACGCACATATATATACATTCATCTCCCTCTTCTCTCTCTCTCTCTCGCGACGCTCACATATATATAGATCCCTCATCTTTGCAGGACGCATATATATACCTCCCAAATCATCATCAATGGATCATCAACATCTATAAAACACTCAACCTTTGAAATTGTTGCCGCTCTATTTCTCTCTCCTTTTTCTCTCTCTAATTTCTCTCTTTTATAAACCCTAGATCCATCCATCCAATTCACATATCTGAAGGTAGCGCCTCTCGATTATTGCTTGCTATTTTTGACCTACATTCCCATTCCGATTTGTTTTCTATGTCTGAATCTCAAATATCTTAGTTTATTTTCTGATTTGTTGATTATTTTAGCTCTAATGCTTGTTTAATTCCACCTTTCAGCGTCAGTGATGAACTAGTCTGTTTTAAAAGGTTGAGTTTTTGGTCAATATGTTCTTAGGTTGATGGGTCCATTTGATTTCTCTCTCTGGATTTATTATTATTATGTTGTTGTTGGTTGAAATATGAATTGAAGTTGGATTTGGGAGGGATTGAAATTAAGGATTTTTCTTTGAAATGTTATGAATCCATGGTCGCAATGATATTGGTTTCTTTTATTTGAATCTTATTATCTATTTTTATACTGGGCAGGTGCTACTATTTGCTCGGAATTCAACTAGAGGTGAATTAATTTGATGGCAGACCCCCAAGGGTTGGAAGGAAGCCAGCCAGTTGATCTCTCCAAGCATCCTTCTGGAATTGTTCCAACTCTTCAGTAAGATCATGTTCTAATGATTATCATATGTAGTCTTTTATCTGTCATTAATGCTAGCATATACTGTTTAGAATCCGTTACTGTGTTCCTCATGTGGTACTGGTGTCTTAATACAATATCTGGACACTAGCAATGGTGATCCACGCCTAAGAATGTGTCTCAGGCTTCTAAATCCTTGTAAAGTCATATGTGTAGTCGAGCCTAACATTGGGAACACTGGTTACATGTATTCACTTGTTCCTTTTCATTGAGTTGCCAGCCAAGCATTTGATTCTTGTAGAATGCAAATTGTTATGAGATACAGTTATCAAATGCACAAACTTTTCTGACTGGCCAAACTCAAAAAAAGATTAATGACATATTTGTACCTCAATAACGTTAGAGATAGATTTGCACCTTTGCCCTTCTTTATAATGTTGCAATCATGCAATTTTTGGTAAATCTTATGTTGAGAAAAAGCTGCTGTGATTTTGTCACATTCTAGAAGTTAAATTTGTTCTTATTAGAGGTTTACTTGTGTGTACATGTAACAACAGCCTCTGCTTTTAATTTTGATGTTAATGCAGGAATATTGTTTCAACAGTCAATCTGGACTGCAAGTTGGATCTTAAAGCTATAGCGCTACAAGCTCGTAATGCAGAATACAATCCCAAGGTATGACACTCTTCTTTGAGTCTACTTCAATTTTTACTATGCTGTTTCAGACTTCCTGTAATTCTCATGGTGCCATCTAACTTGTAATGAGAGGACCAATGCTAGGAAGCTAAATTTTATTTAATGTTTGTTCGAAGGAACAAGCCTCTATGAGAAAAAAAAAATGAAAAATGGTACTAGATTAGAATCAAAGCAGAACTTTCTTCTTATGTACTAACCATGCATGAAATGGATGCACATATGATTAGATTTATAATTACTGTTATTTTTAGCTATGATGCTTTCAGGAAGTCAAGCAGAAATTATGCATTCAGCTATCCTCAGTTAAATTTTAACATGCTTTCTGCTCTTGATTGATGCTTAATGGAGGCTGTAGTTTTGCTTTTCTATCTGTTGCATTGTACTATTCTTTCTACTTTCAATTCGCTTAAGAAGGAAGTTAACAACTTAGCAAAACTAGAAGTGACAATTGCTCATAAGATCTTCTTATTTTATGTTTGTTGTGTATCTTATTGTATCACATGTATGATAACCTTTTAATGGAATTTCAGCGTTTTGCTGCTGTGATTATGCGGATTAGAGAACCAAAAACTACAGCTCTAATCTTTGCATCTGGAAAGATGGTAAGTCTGATGCTGATGTTGATAGATACTTTTCATTCCTGGAGTTAATGAGTTTAATGCTGATCTAACTTGTGATTAACTTCTCTTCTCACTGCTTCAGGTTTGCACAGGTGCCAAGAGTGAACAACAGTCCAAATTGGCTGCTCGGAAGGTATAGCATTTCATAAGCATGGATGCTTGCTTTGATAAATGGTCTAGTAAAGGACTCTAAGAAGAGCCATAAACTAATTTTTCAACAAACTAATTTCATGAGCCCCCCCCCCCCCCCCAGCACAATAAAAAAAAGAAGAAAGAAAGAAAGAAAATGAGTATGTAGATTCAGTAACATCATCTAATAAGAAGATTGCGTACTTTGTATTGCAAGGTTTTCTTTTTCTTGTTTGTTATCTCACTTTTTGTAAACATCTTACTTCTTCTTAAGTATGCTAGAATCATTCAAAAGCTTGGTTTCCCAGCAAAGTTTAAGGTACTATTTATCCATATCCTCTTGGCTGTCTGATACCATATCAACTGTTTTTTTTTTCCTTTTCTCTGATTGAGTTCTGTGCTCCTGTACATTGCATTTTTTTTTTTGTTTTTTTACTACTTGTAGGATTTCAAGATTCAGAACATAGTTGGATCCTGTGATGTAAAATTCCCCATTCGACTTGAAGGGCTTGCCTATGCTCATGGTGCTTTTTCAAGTGTGAGTGATTTAAAGTCCTCTATATGTTTCATTATAAATTTGGGATGATATTACTTTATTTTTTAATTTTAATACAAAAGAATGGTACCGTGAACTTTTATAGTATTTATGGCAAGAATTTGGTTGTTACAGTATGAGCCGGAACTCTTCCCGGGATTAATATACCGGATGAAACAGCCCAAGATAGTGCTGCTGATTTTTGTTTCTGGGAAGATTGTTCTCACTGGTGCTAAGGTAGTTAATGTAGCTCAATTCTCAGGGGTAGTTTTATCTCATCATGCTATTTTGAGAGTGTCTTATATTGTGTATTACCATGCTATTTGGCATTTTCAGGTCAGGGATGAGACCTATACTGCCTTTGAGAATATATATCCAGTTCTAACTGAATTTCGGAAAGTTCAGCAATGGTATGAAAGGGTTTCGTTTCCTGCGCTGCATACTAATTTATCTTGAATTGCTATTTATTTTCATTCATTGATTGTTAAGTACAGATTTTCTAGTAAAACCTACACTGTTGCTTTGATCATTGTACTGGTAAGTAAGTAGAGAGTGCATCAATGATAGCAACTCGTAGTTAGATCTTTCATTTCAGTATACAATGACATTCAACTTCAACTCAAAATTAAATTAATGATGCCACCAAATGTAACCAACATTTGAATTTATTAAATTTTTCTATCTTATCATTGTAGATTGCTGAGAAGTTGGGAGATGTTTCAAATGGATGATGAAGAGTTGAAGAGTGGGTGAAGCTGCCGCTACTGGTGTGGGGTTTACCTGTAAATACTTGTAGTTTAGGGGGACTGCTTAGATAATTATGGTAGTTGAAGTGAGGGAGTTTATAGCAATTTTCACCGGCCTTTTGAACAGTAATTGTAACACAAACCTAATTATGTATTGAGAGGTAGAGGCTAATAATAAAGTTCATTGGTTTTAGCCTTTTTTACTTGCAACACTACCATGTTGATTTTTTTTTTTTTTTATTCAAGTAAAGAATGATCGACTCTGATGATGGGTGTTATTACTCATTTCAAAAGAATTTATGTTTTGCTATTGTATTGTGTATCATGTGGTGAAGCATTCAAGAATGACCCTAATTGGCCCTATTATGTATGTACACTTGTATTTGTAATTCTTGTTCATAATTTTGTTGCTCAAGACTCCACTCTCCAATGTTATACAAAAACCAAATACAATATGAATATACACTCAAAACTCATTCCTCATTCATCAAAATCTGCATGAATTCTACATCATCAATCCACGACCATATAAATATCGAATCTAATTAATTGTTAGTTCCTTCTATGGCAGCCTAATAGGTCTTGTACAACAAGGTAAAGGAGATTGCAACCACTCCCACAAAGTAGCCCAAACCAAACGGCAACGTATACCATATCGAACTGTCGTGTTTGTGTTCACCCATTATCGTATCATCATCCTGTCGTGCGACCACGCAGGGTCGCCTTATGAGGTATCCGCAAAGCTTGGGATTGGCCTCAAAAGAAGCAGCAGGGAATGTATCAAACTGGCCACCCCTCGGAATCTCTCCTACCAGATCATTGTTGGCCACATTGAACGACGACAAGAAGTGAAGCTCTTTCAGTGATTCCGGAATCTCTCCTGACAGATGGTTCCCCGACATGTCCAGCTTCTCAAGATCAGTGAGACGAGAGAGCTGGCCCGGGATGGTCCCACTGAACTCGTTGTTGCTGAGGTCGAGCACAAGAAGAAGCTTCAGCTCCCCTATTTCTTGAGGGATATTGCCACTCAGAGTGTTGTTGCCAACTTTGAGGCCTCTTGGAAGGTTAAAGAGGCGATTGTATTGGAGACTGTCAAACAAGAATGGTAGCGCTAAGGAGCTCAAGTCGGTGCTGGAGTTATCCGCTATCAACCCCTGCATTCGACCGAGCTCCTTAGGAAGCTGTCCTGAGAGGAAGTTTTGAGTCAGGTTTAGAACAAACAAGTTGGGCATGTCTCCTAACCAGATGGGGATGTGGCCTGTGATTTTGTTGTATGAGAGATTCAACACTTTGAGCTTTGTGAGCTTTGCAATCCAGTCTGGGATTTGTCCTCTGAGTTTGCACCCTCCCAGCGTCAGGATTTGGAGATTCTGGAATCCGCTGAGGTCCTCGTCATCCGGCATCGTCTCATCATGGAAGCAACGCGACATGAACAGAACCGCAAGGTTCTGGCAATGCCTCAGAGTCTTCAACGCTCCGACTACGTTCGTGAGGTGGTTATCTGAGACAGAGAGGTGTGTAAGAGATGTCAGAGAAGTGATGCAAGGTGGGACTTCACCGGCCAGCTGGTTGTACGCCAGCCGGACAGCTGTCAGGGAGGGGCACAAGCACAGGCTTTCCGGAATGTTCCCCACGAAGCTGTTGTTCCCCAGATCAATGGCTTTTAGTTTCCCCAGCTTGGAGAAATCAAGTGTATCGACTTTTCCTCCTAAATGATTGTTGCGCAGCAACAAAGTTGTGAGATTGGAGCAGTGCACCAAAGAGGGAGGCAGGCTGCCATTGAGGCTGTTGCTGTGGAGTTGAAGCTGCTGCAAGTTGGAAAGCAAGCCTATTTCAGAAGGTATGTTGCCACTGAGTTGGTTCACATGGAGCTCCAAGATTCTGAGGTTAGAAAGCTTGACAATGGTGTCGTTGATGGGCCCGGATAGGTGATTGTTAGGCAGAGATAATTCCTTCAAAGTCCTCACATTATAAAGATCATATGGCACCAATCCATCGAGAGAGTTGGAGCCTGCGCGCAACACTTCCAGCCTACGACACTCACCAACTCCCTCAGATAACGCGCCACTGAATTGATTAGAGGAGAAATCAAGGATCTTGACACGTCTCGCGCCTCTGCAAACAGATGAAGGAAAGGAACCTGTAAAGGTGTTGTTACTAACATTGAAGACAACCAAACTGAAGGCCTCATCAAGAAAAGAGGGGTGTATGGATCCATTGAGGCGATTGCTGGATAGATCCAAGGTTCGGATGGATGAGGAGAGATGAAGTGGAAGTGGGCCCGAGAGGACGTTGAAGCTCAAGTCAAGGGTTCGGAGACGTTTGAAGGAGGGGAAGAGAGAGACGGGAAGAGGGCCGGAGAAGTGGTTGTGGGAGAGATTGATGTGGGAGAGAAAGGAGAGGTTGGCAATAAGGTTGATTGTTGCAGAGATATTTTTATTTGGTAGTTTTAAATGTGTGACAAAAGGGGTGGTGCCATGATGAAGCTGGCAAGATATGCCTTCCCACTCGCAGCAATGGCTCGTTTCCGACCAGTTGAGATCATGTCGAGAAGAAAGATGGTGGTTGAACCATAAGAGGGATTCACTTTCTATCTTGTTGCAAGGTTTCATTGAATTGCTTTGATCAAGTGAAGACACAAGAAGAAGAATGAATAAGAGAAAGCTCACTATTTGCATTGCCATAATTGATACAAAGTTTCTTTCTTCTTCATACACTCAGCTTCTTATAGTACATCTCTATATATATGCCCATAACCACTCATATACATGTATAGATTAGATGGTTTTCAGGATAAAAAAAATTAAAAAAAAGGTATTATTATTTGGGTAAATTCACTTTTTTGATTAGTTACTTGGATAAATCAAGAAATAGTAGAGTGTATGATTGTGAAATTACATGCAAGAATGATTTAAGTTATCCTGATTGGACTTATAGCATGACATGTGATTTGAAAGAAACTTCAGTGAATTAGTGAATAAATAATTAATGGCTGAGATCTCAAGTATACATGAGTAGTTTATCTCAAGTTGCCTGCCAAAAATTATTATTTTTTCTATTACTATAAAGAATAGTGGTAAACAAAAGATTGCTATTTTATTCTTATAAATCTTGAAAATGAATAACATGGTGTTGATTGTTGTTAGGAAATGATTCTACACTTGACTATGATTTCTTGTCAAATGATATATTTAATAAAAGAAAAACAACCATTCTGAATCATGTATCATGATTAAAATAGCATAATTTTGATATACATCTATCTAATTAAAATTGGTGTAAAAGACTTATGTTATTTTAATAGTGGTACAAAGACCAAACACGAAAAGATGAGATAAATGAAGCTAATTTTAATCCTAAAAGTGTGTGATTTGTAAGGAGTTATGTGGAAACAAGTGGAAGCTCCACTCAGCAGTTGAATGACTTTGAATTATTTTTTTAAGGAATAATTCAAACTTTGCAACCAATTGTAGCAAATAGTCAAGATATTAAGCGTATAATGTATAGTTCTCAATTGACCGACTTTGGAGTGTAGTTTCTCTGTCTCTTTCTAATATTGAAGACAAAAAATAAAATTGAAAAATAGATTGCCCTCATAAATAGGCTACATGATTATGGTCCCCTCTTAAGTCGTTTTTTTGTGCTACATTATGAGTTTCTCATGTTATGTCCTCTTCCATCGTGCCGACTTCTAATAATCCATGTTCAATTATTTTACTAATAGTTTTTACTATACATAAATTTGCTATAATTTGATTGAATTTGTATAGTTAGTTTGTAAAATTTAAGTGGGTTCTAGATTGTAACTATATACTCGAAGAAATATAGTATATTTAAGCGTTAATGATTTTTTTTTTTAAACGTGTACATTTAATCAGATTTACAATCCCATCATCATTGAAATTTATATACTCGTGCAGGCTCGGGTTCGGATGGTTCACAACCGGTTAGTCTAATGGCAAAATCAAATACACCGCATGAGCAGCAAACATGATTACACCTTAGTAAGATGATCCTACTAATAAGGTGAACAAATTTTCTTCTTTTTTCAATGTGGCATATGTTTGTTTGTTCGCATTCCATCACACTTCGATTTATTTTACATGTTTAAGTTGTCAACTTTATGCATTAACTTCTTATTAGCTTGAAATTGTATTTGAGAAAGTAAATACTTTAAAGTTATTTATCAGGAGCATAATTTCCAATTTCACAAGTTTGAAAAGCACACATGACACAATTTAAGAGAGTCAAACCTTACTTTTATAGATATAATCAAAATAATATTTCAATTCGTATTTAAATATTATTGATTAAATGTATCTAAGTGTAATTAAAGTGAAGTCTATACTTAAAGTGTGTGTATATATACACACAATAATTTTTGTATTCAACTAATTATTTTAACAAATATTATAGCTCATGAGCACACGATAGACGACCATGTGGCAATTTAAAATAAAAATTTAAAGGTTCACTCTAATGTTAATTTTTCAATTAACACATCAACATCAACGTCAGCTATTGGAAAAGAATGAAATAATGATTGATAAAGAACGTCATGTATTGAAAGAGAATAAAATAACGAAGAAATGTTAACAATGTTTGTGTTTAAAATCTTAATTTGATATTATTCAATCTTTTGAATCGATAAAAATTATCTCTCATGCATGCATTGATAGAAACTGTCAAGTACATGTCTACCTTAAATAAAAGATAACAAATTATTAAATATGAGAAAATGGATAGGATCAAGTATTTGCACCTTTCAGTTCCAAGATCAAATTCGAAGATCTCAGGCTGCTGAAATATGCTATCCTTTCTGGTGGAACACAAACGTAGTGGTTGTGAGACCAATTATATGGTCTTTTTGAAGGATTAATGTCAAAATATTAATCTACGTTTGGAGTAAATAACCGTGACATTTTGAATCACTCATAATAATGATTTAAATTTTAATTATATACATTTTTATTGATCATAGAGCAATTGTATCATTTTGTATGAATTTATTTAATATTATTGACATTGGTATTAAAATAATTTTACTATTGATACTTAATTCTGAAAATATTAAAAGAAACCAAATATGTTGTGTAATTATTAATTTAAGGTTCTTCTATCAATTTATTGTTTGTTAGATTCTCAGAAATTTAATGATTATAAATCTTGATAATTTGAAATTTAACGATTACAAATCTATTTTGAGAGCTTTGTTTTTTGTTGAATCTGAGGTTGGTAGTTATTATCTTTTATTGTATTTAAATATAAATATGTTTAGAGAAAATTAGTCAATCTTTCTTAATTTTTAATCCATGTGTAAAACTAGACACATATTCAAAATTTTCTTTAATTTCAATATATTGCTAGTTAGTCTAAACAATAACATTACAAAAAAAAACTATTAAATCATTACTAAATCATTCTAACACTTATGTCATTGGTTAGCAACTCTAAAAAAATGCAATAACAATGCATGATTCTTACAAATATTTAGAAAATTGTTGTATAATCAAAATATAATAACACAATCCCACAACTAATAAATACACCTCTATAAAGTATTTTCCAAATTAAAGTTGTGTCATTTAAAAAAATAAGATTTTATTTTATTAAATATGGATCCTAGTAATTTGATATTGGTTTTTTTTTTTTTAAATGACCTCAACAATTTAGGGAAATATTTAGAGTTCAAAACTCGTCAACTTGACATGTGAACGTCATGTACGTGAGATTTAATCGAAAAAATTTATCGAGGATCGCAACTTGTATGGTTAGTAAACTTTAGTTGAACTATCATCCATCTTTTGGTATAACTCTAACATGCCCATACTATCGACTGTCGTCTTTAACTGCTTTTTTTAATTATTCACTATCATCACTCAACACACGTGTCAGAATTCTGTCACCCAAGAAAACGTGTCATCAATTCCATTAATTCATTTTGGTCAATTGTAAAACAAATTACCTTAATCTATATATATATAATTAATTTCAGAAATTCTTCTTACAACCTTAATTCACGACTATAATTTACAATATTTTTTTGTTCAATTGATTTAATTTATGTATCTAACTAACTAGTATGTTGAAAGTTATATTATAAGTCACATAATTATAAAAATAAAAAATTTAAATTCTCCATCAATTTTAGGGCAATTTAAATTTAAAGAAAAATATTTTTATTTAAATCCCTGAAAATGTCATTTTGATAACATAAATATCTACCTTTAATTTTATTTTTAAAATTACAGGATATAATTGTTATTTGAATTGTAATAATAAATAAAATCATGATTATTTTGCTCAGTTCAAAAAATTAAGATTAAATTGTCATCTGAAAAATTTTCACTTCTCTGCAAGATTATAAAATCTTAATAAAGTATTAGTCAACAATATATTTTGAAACAAATACTAACAATCAAAATATAGTCTTCTTGATATTTGACGGTTGTTTTAAACAAGATTTCTACAATTATTAATGTTTTATTCCAATTATTAATGTTAGAAAATGACAAATAAAAAACGGTAACGAACATTTAAGTTGCTAGGAATCAAATTAATTGAGATATTTGTGCAAATATTTTACTTTTCCCCCTGTAATTATTTAGTGTAAAATTTGGAAAAAATGTTAGGCTTGTCCTTAATTATCTTACACACCATTTAATTCCTCTATTAATACGTAAAAAAAATGAGTCAAAGACGCATATACCTTTTCTGCACCAAAACTGGTATTTCTAAAAAGTTTTAATTGCAATATAATCCATGTGGTTTACCATTTTTCTTTTATAATTTAATGTAATTGCCATGTGATATTATATAATTCACCAATTTGTAATTACTGAAAATATTTGTATTTATGATATTAGATTTATAATTTTTTATTATTTATATCACTGAAATTTTTATCATTCATCTTTTGCTTTTTAATCATTTGTGTTTAAAAAAAAAATTCATTTTTTATCTATTTACCAATTTCGTTTATCTTCTAATTTTGACAGATATTGTAGTCTATTTACTCATATGATTAAACCTTGAGGTGATAAATGTTCTATCAGGTATGTGAACCAAAAAAATGATTCTTTTTTTAAATATTGTGGAAAAAAAATGAAAAAATAATAATAATGAAAAATCTAATAAAACAAATAACGTAAAAAAAAAAAAAAAGGAGTCTTTTTTGCTCTTTTTCTTTATAAGAGGGGTCAAAGTGTCACGCCCACAAAGTTATGGGGGCAAAGTGAATTAGATAATGCGTTTCTTCAGCGTCAATGCGTCATGATCTTCATCATCTCCACAAGTCAACCAGTCCTCCTCTTCAACCATTTCAATTCTTCCAATTCAATTCGAGAAATCCCATTACTCTAGTCAAATTCCTTTCCAAAATTTCTGCCTCAATTGCTATAATTAATTGCAGCAATTTCTCCGCAGAGAAGAAGAAGTGAAGAAGGGATGAATCTGCCGATGATCGATTGCCGGAGTTTGATCCAATTCTGCAGAGCTTTCCCTCCTCAAAACAGCAACAGAAACTTCATCAATTCGAATTACACCTCCAGACGGCGCCGTTTTACCACCGAATCCCTAAACCCCTTTTCCAACCATTTCTGCAATCGCTCTCCGTTAGTTGCCGTAGATCTCATCATTCTCCTCCTAGTGATTGCTTCCTTGGCGTTTCTCATCATCCCCTACTTCAAATTCTTCTTCTGCGAGCTCTTACCTTCCCTTAACGCCTTCGTTGTCGACCTCATCGTCGACGAGCCGCTGCCGTACATCGTCGGATTCTCTGTGGTGGTGCTGGGATTAATTCTCGCCGTGCTTATCGATATGAGGCTCAGGAAGTGTGGGAATCCTTACTGCAAGGGGCTGAGAAGGGCGGTGGAGTACGATATCCAGCTGGAAACGGAGGCGTGTGTGAAGCACGCGCCGCCGCATCTGGATGCCTTTCTGGTGAACAACGGGGCGACGCAGCTTGAATTGGGTGAGGATCGGAAGGAATTGGAGGCGGAATTGAAGAAGATGGCGCCGGTGAACGGAAGGACGGTGCTGATTTTCCGAGCTCCATGTGGTTGCCCTCTTGGCAGATTGGAGGTTTGGGGTCATAAGAAAATCCGTAGGATCAAGAAATAATTCTGCTTTTTTTTTTTTTGGCTAATCTATCTCTAGGTGTTTGTGTTGGTTTTTAGGTGGAAAAATATAATCTTGAGACTATTATAGATCATATACAAAGCGAACATATACAATAAGTGATGTTTTACTGAGGTTTAACCAATAAAATATGGATTCCATCCATGTTCTTGACTTGATCATCACATATATTGTTTTTTGATGCCAATGTTCTGTTCTATCCATTGTGTATTTAATGATGAGTGCAATGATAGTGTGATTTCTCTACTCTTGCCTGAGTAGTGGAATGTTGGTGAAGTTCTGAGTACATTACACTAACAATGTGAAAGCTTAACAGTGGAATTCCTTTGCTTTATGATTAGCCTAGTTCATGTGGTTGAAGATAGATGATTAGGTACACTTTTGTTGTGTTTGGATTGAAGGGATTTTACAATGCATAGTGGCAAAGGTTTCACTAATTTGGAGATGTTGGATATGTTTGAGAAACAAGCATCTAGGATCCCAAAATCAGTAACACTACTTCATTTCTTGTCAACGATCTTTAAGGCTGAATTCAGAGCAATTCATTTGAGGGGAAACCCAGACTGGGCCACTGTACTGAATAGAAGCTGCCAAGTTGTTAGGACTTTAATGCTTGTTAGGACTTTCTGCACTTGTTACTTTGTTCTTTGGTTTTCTTTCCACGATTGGGGAATGTGTTGTGCATTTGAAACTGACTCAAAATAACCGATGGGAAAAGTCGAGTCAAGAGTTGGTTGCTTTCTCCGTATGATGAAACTGTCCCATATTCAGTGTTTTTACGATCTACGACAAACATCCTCAAGATACGACTTACTAACCTAAGGATCACAACACAACAAATCTAAAAGTTTTATGGGGTCGAAAATGATATTTGGAACTTTCAAAGACAAGTAGAAAAGATAACTACAATTGCAAATTGTAGTGAAGTGAATGAAACGATTGAATATGAGGCTTGTTTATATAAGTTGAAGAAGTGTGGTGTCTTTTCATAATTAGACATTTTTTGATTTGAAATAATGTGGCTAGTTTGGATTGATTGCATCCCTTTAATTTTAGTTGTATTAGTTCAATTCAAACTCACACCTTTTAAATTTATTTTACATGTTTAGAACAATAATTTCTCATTCATCCAAAATTAGATTTGTGCAATAAAAAAAAAATACTCTAAATTTATCTACTCGAAATGTAGATCTCAATTTTGCAACTTGTTTACGTTTTAAATAACATAATACCATGTAAAATTTGTTGACGCCAATTTCTCGAAACCAATTTCGAACCTCAATAATTTCCAAATGCAATCTTTGAGTTTGTAAACAATGCATCATGTTAATCGTAATGACATGTTTTGAAGTTAAGAAATGGTTCTTGATTTAAATAGTTTACAATACAAAAGTCCACCATTTTTTCCAACAATGTGCAGAAATAATAATTTTACTAATTTCTAAGAAATGATCGATATGATGCTAAATGAAACAACATCTACATGAATGTAAAGAAAAACTAAATGTAAAACCATCAACATGGGTTGGAGTTGTTAGACCTTTCATACCTAAATAGTGGATTGGTTTGAGCATTTAGCACTCAAGTGGGATGGTTTTTAAACACAATGAAGGTACCAATAGTTATGAAAATTTCTTGCATAATGCAACGAGATTTGAGATAAAAATATTGAGGTGATCATATTTATAAATATTTTTTTTTAATGTTATGGTATTTAACAATTAAATATAATACAATATTATATGCATTAATTTTTTTCTTCTAAACAACAAACAGAGTAAAAAATCCACAACATTGATGGATTGTATTTGATTGAGATTTTATAGCATGTGATGTTTTACTAAATAGTAAAATTCAACATGTTTTTATAACCTTCAAACAAATTCAAACATAATTATTCAAACAAATTATTCAACATGTTTTTATCAAACAAATTCAAACATAATTATTCAAAATCAATCGCGTTTCAAACAAATTTAAAGTGTATTTATATATCAGATTTATTAAAAAAATAAAAACTTGACTACATTTATTTACGACCTTGTCTTAACTCTGTAGCGGTAGGGATGAGCTTAAATTAGCAATGTCTTCTGTATGAGGGTTTTATTAATATCATTGATACGGCGTCGTTTCTGTCTCCTCAGTTTCTGCTGCGCCCCAAATCCCCTCCTCCGCAGCTCTAATTGTACTCCCATTTTTGAAGTTTTCTTGATTGTTTGATCCCAAATTGGATTTTTCTACTCATATTTTGGTGGAAGATGAAAATTATTATACTGCGAAATCACCGATTTCTGTTTAGTTTCAGCATTATTCTTCTGTTGATTCAATGCATTACCAGATCGGTTGCATCCTTTCCCCCTAAGGATTCATTCCTCGGAGTCTCCCCTGAAGGTGCTCTCTCTCTCTCTCTCTCTCTCTCTCTCTCTCTCTCTCTCTCTCTATACACACACACACACGCACATGTCACTTTGTGTGTAGTTTACATGAATTGTTGCATTAGAAGAAAAATTAGTAATTAACAAAAAGTGGATATGGTGCAGATGTGAATTACTTCAAGGGATTGTCATCATCGAGTACGATTAAGTGCAAAGATGGATCAAAGAAATTCAACAAATCCCAGTTCAATGACGACTTCTGTGACTGCCCTGATGGCTCTGATGAGCCTGGTATTCTTTTTCTTGCTTCGATTTCCGTAATTTTATCGTCTTTATGTCGTTGCCCTTTCTTAGGAATTCAATAGTGATCTTTATGTTGTCATTCTTTGTTATGAATTCAGTAGTGAGCTTTTATGCTATATATTCACTGATTAATGGCAAGAGTATTTGGTTCTACTGTTTGCCGTGTTTAAGAACTAGCTAATACTAGAAATTCAATGAGTGCATTTATTGATGCCTATTGGGATTGAATTTTCAGGGACATCAGCTTGCCCCAATGGGAAATTCTACTGCAAGAACGCTGGACATGCTCCTCTCTTCTTATATTCTTCTCGGGTCAATGACGGCATCTGCGGTAATCACACTGGACTTCTCATATTTCTGTTGAATTGATGTTCACAGTGCTGTAAGCTTTCAAATATGTGTGAATTATAATGAAAGATGTCTAGTTACTAGATTTTTGCCAATTTGGTCAAAACCTGTACACTACATTTAGGAATGATACATTGCTTGTTAGTTTCTAGACTTTAACGAATTTGATGGAAGTTGTACCATGGCTCTTTTATATCTATTCAAATCCCAACCAAAAATACCAAATTTGCACTGTGGATTGACAATCAAATCCTTGCACATTTCATAAGCCTCTCGACTCTACAAACACATGTTATGTATCCCCAAGCCATTTATTGGATACCCTCTCTTGATTGCAGGCACAATACATTATTGGTGATTGAGCTATTACACATAAACAAGCACAAAGTACATAAATAACTTGCCAAGATTAAATTTCAAGAGTTGATAACATTGATAAAATGAAACTACATTATTCCCTCAGGATCTTAAAATAAATCAGTTCTTAGTCATTAAAACTACTAATCAAAGCATATTGAATCCATGGTATGAAATAACATGAAGGATAA
This sequence comes from Scutellaria galericulata, assembly GCA_946896805.1. Taxonomy (NCBI): domain Eukaryota; kingdom Viridiplantae; phylum Streptophyta; class Magnoliopsida; order Lamiales; family Lamiaceae; genus Scutellaria; species Scutellaria galericulata. Next base: position 287,539 of record OX335787.1, on the reverse strand, counting down.
AAGAGTATTCAAGAAGAGATGATATTACATGTTGATTGGATCTAGATTCTTCGCCTTCTTGTGCTCCAAAATCTGACAGAACTCCCAAAAAATCCTCCTCAACATGTATTTTATTAGCTAGGGTTTGAGAAAAAGAGGTTTCCATATCCTAAAAGGAAAATATGTCCTTCCCGTATAGGAACACATTGTATGCACAAATGCATGCTCAAGGGGTGTGCCTGAACTCCTTTAATTGTGCACACCATGCATTTAGACATGGGCACACTCCCTCACCTGTGGACGCATCTAGGGCGTGCACTTCTTCGAATTGAAAATTTCCTCTCTTAATTTCTTTCAGTCTCCAATTGACTAGATAGCCTTTGAACTTGGTCCTTCATCTTTGAACTCATCAAATCATGATCAACGTTGCCACAAATTTGATCTGTTAGCAATCTCATTCAACAATGCAAACTAAGCGGAATGATGTCAAATATGCATAATTTACCACCAATAGAATAATACTCATTTGCCAACAAGTAATGCATATTTTAATCTCATTCTCACAAAATTTTAATCTTGACAAGTTTCACATGTGTAAGACCTTTTCACCAAAAACGTGATTTTGATATGAAATTGAAATAGATTTACACCAGTACTATTTAAATTAATCACATTATAGAGAAACCAGCTTTGTATTTACAAGTGGGGATTCGAAGCATGAGTGATTGAGTGTATGATACTCTGGTTTCATTTCAATTCACTGATATGGTCAACAAGTTTCTTAATGATCATTGCCCCCTTTATACTGCTATTATGTGTGGACCTCCCAATAATGAGGTAGAATGCTACTGCCACCATCCACAATAATGTCTAGTTCTTGAATTAACCTGTCAATTCTTCTTGACGAGTTGAAATGGAAGAATGCCACAAATCTATAATTCATTTATTTATGTTGTTACTTTAGAATGTTTTTTTTTTTTTTTTAGCTCATTTTTTTACCCAAAGTATGAACTTGCAAAACTGGACAGATTGCTGTGATGGTAGTGATGAGTATGATGGTAAAGCTAAGTGCCCAAATACGTGCTGGGAGGCTGGAAAAGTAGCAAGAGAAAAGTTGAAGAAGAAGATTGCCACATACCAGGAAGGTGTCACTATACGCAGAAAGGAGATAGAGGAAGCAAAATTGGCCATAGCAAAGGAGGAAGGAGAACTATTGAAGCTAAAAGCTGATGAGAGAGTACTCAAGCCACTGGTTGACAAGCTCAAGGGTATGCCCCACCCCCCTCCTTTTAACAGTGGGTGTAGCTAGCGTGGTAGAAAAATTCAAGTTTGCTCTTCTAAAATAGCATTGAGGAGAGTTCATTGGACAAACAATTAAATTTTGGTTCATTACAAGTTTATGGACAATTTCATACCCTTGTTGAAGCTGAGGGATTGTATTTCTCATCCTCTATTCTAATATATGCTCTTTTTGATAGATATTTCTATTGGTTACTTATCAAATTGTCTGCTTTCTGCTCTATTTTCATCAAGTGCGCAAGGAACAGATAGAAAAGGCTGAGGAGGAAGAACGGCTTCAAAAAGAAAAAGAAGAGAAGGAAAGAAAGGAAACTCAAGTGGTTGAAGAGGAGAAAATCAAAGCTGAAGATATTGAGCCTATGCAGAATGATATCCATGATGATATTGGGAAAGCAGATCAACAATTTCTTCAGGTTTGTCTAATTTGTGCTTGCCCTTTTCATATGCCGGGACTAATTTGAGCTTGCCAGTGCAACCTGAAAGACTTGAGTTATATTGTACATGATGAGTGTGGATAAATTAGTTGGGATTTTTAACTCACCATTGTTCCCATTTCCCAGCTGTGCCAAATAATTGTTTTAGGTGGTTTGCCTTTGTTTACTTCCCCATATTGATTTATGTTGAATACAAATTTGAAGTGCCTATGCTGAAGTAAAACAGTTGGACCTTATTAGGATTTTTTGTGAGCTAAAACAGGCATCATTCAGTTCTTCAATATGAAGATGGTACCAAGATTTATCCTTGTAAAATGTTCCTTTTGTGAGAAACATCAGCTCTATGTAACTTTATTGCAATGGAAAAATATAATGAGACTGTTCCATAGGCCTCCCTTGTTAGTGGATTCCCTTATAGTTAGGTTTAAGTACATATCTTAGTTAAATGATAATAATGAATGAATTTATGTGACAAAAGGAAGTATAGAGCTTGCGACCTGTGATTAATATTTGATAGTAGCCTCTATTGGACCGTATTTCCATTCTATTTGCAAAACAGGAACGGATTTCTCACATCCCTGAATGCTTTTAGCATTATTATCTTTGCATCTGCTTCTTTTCTTTTCCTTTTTTTTTTTTTTTTTGGCCCTTATTAATTCTCAAATCATACATGTCACGCTTAATAGGATTCTGTAGAAGACAGTCACGAATCTGTCAGTGAACCTGAGCTTAGTGACCATTCAGTCGATGACAGACTCTCAAATGATGGAGTAGAAGGGACCAACGAGGGATCTCTCCAGGTTTAGCCTTCTTTTACTGAAAACGTCACTGAAAGATACCACTAGAAACATTTTTTCAGTTGCTGGCATTTGAAGTGTACTAACTTCTTGTTTAGAACGCTGAACAGCTAGGTGGGGACTCTACTTTTGATGACAAGGATGGTGTTGATACTGGAAAGCAGGTATATTCTTGGTGGATTCTATCAGTATGAGGTTTGTTGGTGTATGTTTTCAGTGTTTTCGCCCTGTACTGATCAGTAGCTAATAGATGGTTCTTGCTATAATTTCAGTAACTTTTTTGTCTTAAGTGATGATTCTCAGATTCAGAGATCTCAATTACTTGAATCTTCATCAAAGCTGTTTCTGAGCAACTGGGTAACTCTTGCTTGTGTTTCCAGGATGAAACTATGGGTGAAGATACTGAGTCATTATCCAGGGAAGAGTTAGGGCGTCTTGTTGCATCCCGATGGACAGGGGAAAAGGACCAGGAACATAAGGAGGAGTTTGATGCCTCTCAAAATAAGGATGATCAATATCCTGATGAGACGCCAAATGAAGCCAGTGATGAGGAAGGCATGGGCTATGTGTCAGAGGATGATGACCATAAGTATGATGATGATGAGAATGAAGACCAGGTTGATGATCTCGAGCAGGAGGATCATTATGATTCAAGTTCTTCACAAAGACCTGATTCTGATGATGAATTGGACTTGTCTGGTAAGATTGTTGTGCATTAGAAATTCATTTATACCTCCTGCTTAGAAAACCTTACCTGTTTTATGATCCAAATGGTCAGATATAACTGGCACGAGCGGCTCATCTTGGTTGGAAAAGATACAGGAAAGAGTGAAGAGCATCTTTCAGGCTGTCAATTTTTTCCAAAAGCCTGTTAACATATCTGGTATAAAAGGGTTGCTCATTTTTCAGCATTAGTGTGGACATTAATCAGAAAATGATCATCTTTTTCCTGATTGACTTGCAGAGGCTGCACATGTCCGCAAAGAATATGATGAATCCAGTGCTAAATTATCCAAAATACAGTCAAGGATATCCAGTCTGACTAAGAAACTAAAACAAGATTTTGGTATATTCAACACATGGAAAAACCTTAAGTATTGTTATTTATTTACATCTGCTGTGTTGTATGGAATTTCTGTAGGTTACTATATCTACACTCTAATGCTGCAGGTCCAGAGAAGGAATTCTATTCGTTTCATGGTCAATGTTTCGAGAGCAAGCAGAATAAGTGGGAACTTTTCTTAGTTTCTTTCTTTCACCACCATTTTCAAGCCATCGAGTTCCACTACAACAATTGTTAATGATTTATCTTATTCTGGGGGCTGAAATTCCTGTTTCAGGTATGTTTACAAAGTCTGCCCTTTCAAACAAGCCACCCAAGAGGAGGGCTACAGTACAACTCGTTTGGGGTAAGAAGTTTCTTGACCAAAGTACTTCATCTTCGTAAGGTTTAGAGCATGCCTATTTTGATGTCTGTTTGGATTTCAAACTGCCAATATCTCTGTTTGTTCCTGCATAAATCTACAGTTTTTTTTTTTTTTAAACTTGTTGCTTCATATTAATAATCTAATCATGTAGGAACTGGGAGAAATTTGAGGAATCTTACAGAGTTATGCAGTTTTTGAATGGAGATAAGTGCTGGAATGGCCCAGATAGAAGCTTAAAGGTAGATCAGATCATATATCTTGAATATGATCATGACATCTTGCATCATATATCTTTTCTTCTCCCCGAATTAAATTATTAGAATGTGCTAAATGACTCCCTTCTGAAGAAACATTTAGTTGGCTGCATTTTGGGTACCCCTAGAACCTAATGGAATGGTTTTGAAAGAAAGTGAATGGTGAACTTGCGGATAAAAACTTTACAGATGAAAAAGATCAAATTAAGCCCTCAAAAGTGAACGTAGTAGTCTTCTATCTTCATCACTTGCTTCACCATTTCTTCCCCAAAATCAACTTATTTGTCTATCCACGTAAACTTCATGTGTTTTTAAAAACTGCATAATCGATATTTTCCATCCTTCAAATTTCTATATCGTTATATTTCTCCTGTTATTGTTTTTCTGTCTTTTTCTGGTGCAGGTCAAGTTAAGGTGTGGTTTGAAAAACGAACTCACGGATGTTGATGAACCAAGTCGTTGCGAGTATGAATCTCCTTCTATCTGTACTCTGTATTTATGGGGTGTTGTTTCATTGCATCAGCATTTGATCTTTTAATTGGCATCTGACTCGGTATGTGTATTTTCAGATATTTGGCATTGTTATCCACCCCTGCACTATGTGTCGAAGATAAACTCAAGGTTGCTTCTCTTCCTACCTACCTTCAACCAGTTGTGCTATATCATTCTGTGTAGGAGCACCTTGTAATTGTAACTTTGTTATTTTATGAAATGTGTGTTAGGAACTGCAAGATAAATTGGAGTCCCTTAACAAGGAGCAACCTGGTGGACACGATGAGCTATGAGCGTTGTTTGTAAGTTAAATCCAGAGTGTAACTTGATTATCCTTGTTGTGGTGTCATCATCAAATACCTCAGTTGCTGCGCAGCATAACTAGCAAGAAAGAGAAGAAGCTAAATATACGACAGGTTCAGTTACATAATTTTGTTGTTCACAATTCACTTCGCATTAAACATTGTCATCGGATTGAGGATTTTGTTACTCTTCTTTCCTCTCAAGAAGGAAAAGAAAGAGGGAGTAGGCTAACTATGTTGAAACTATGACTATTATCTATCCATCATATAAATCTGTGTTGCTCCTGTTATTTATTCACTTGAGAAATTTAAGTCAAACTAATATTAATCTGCATTGAGAAATAATAAAGATTGAATTAGTCAGTGTTTATGTGCTTGTAAGAACCTGGAATGCCTCTTTTATTTGACTTTCTCTATATATGTCAGAAATCATGCTTTGGTCATATTATATGTTTATTACAATTTGTACCAACAAAAATATATAAAACCTTTTGTCATTCTTAACCCTTGATTGAGATTATTAATACTATCCTACAACCCTAATTTATTCCCACTTGGAAAATATAGAGCAGGTCTTGTGTACATCATCTCACTCTTCAACTGAGTTACATATATAATAAATGTACTATCTTAATGTGCATGAAAAATCCTAAATTATACGTATTTTGGGATTGTGAAAGTACCACATGTCTCACTTTTCAGATATGGTTTGACAAATACAATTTATTAAGCATTCTTTATTTATGTTTAAAAGTATACAACTAATTATAGTATAATAACATTACAAAATGAAATATATTTCAACTTATCTGTTGTTTTTCTAATTTTCTTTTAATTCTTGTCATTATCTTGTCTTTTTGTATTAGGTATTCATTTACAGAAATTCCAAAAAAAAGTTTTAGAAACTTTATCTTATGCACATAATCTTAGTTATTAAATGATTCATTAACTTATTGAAATAGTTAAATGGATATGGATGGAGCAACACAATATCAATCAATTTTCGACATTTATAGTCAATAAATTTTAGAATTCAAACAAATTCAATTCGTACCCAAAAGTCTGAGTTCCATATTTCAGAACTCTAAGGGTATGTTTGTTTAGGATTTCAATAGTTAGGATTTAGGATTTCAAAATCTCCAAAGTATGTTTGTTTTGAAACTTCAATTTGGATTACAAAATTTCAATACAATCATACCATATTATTACCACATATATCTATAAAAACATATTTTGTAACATATTTATTACCTAAAACCTACTCTCTCACAATACACATTCAATCATTACCAAACTCATTTTTTTAAACATAAAATATTAGATTAATTCACATTTTCCAACATTGATTTGATATCTACAGTATAATCCTACCCTATAAAATCTTCAAACAAACATATATTTTTACTACAAAATCCAAGATTTCAAAGTCAGAATTTTCTCAATCCCACATAATCACTAAACAAACACCAAACCACAATGTATGTCTTACTTAACTTGGAAAGCCAATCATTAAAAAAAAAAAAAGAGTAATGTATGTCTTACTTAACTTGGAAAGCCAATCATTAAAAATAAAAAAGAGTAAAGGAAAACAATAGGCGCAATGCGATACATAAAAAGGTGGATTTACAAGTCTCTGTGTGTGTGTAATAAATTTGACCGACAAATATTTGAGTTCAAAATTGAAAGAATTTGGAAACCCCCATAGTTATTCGAGTTCAACTGTATCTGCTTCAAAGTTTGGTTCAATTCCCAAACAAATGTTGATGTTCATCAAATTTACAATAAAATTTAATCAAGAGAAATCAACGCATACCATATTTTCAATCAAATTAATTACTACTTTAACTGTTGAAAGGTAATCAATTGAAAATGGTGAATAGGGATTTTAATCATTATTTAGGTCATCGAGCTGTTAAATAAATCTAATTGTAATTTTAAGAAAACAGCAAATTAAAGAGGTGTAGAAGAAAGTTCCAAAATCCAAAGCCAAAATTAGTGGGGTAGGCCGGTAGCGGTGAGCATCCATTCAAAGTCAATTCATCAGAAAATTATTAGTAATATTAAATTAAAATACCTAGGGCATGTTTGTTTTCAAAATATTTGTTTTATCTATTTTCACTCACATCACAACCATTTTCGAATAAAACCAAACATGCCCTTAGTTTGGCTTTGGCACTACCTTGTTCAAAAAGTTAGCGTTAATCTGCCCCTCTGTAATTACACAATTATATATAATATAAAATAGGGCACTCGATGGGAAATTCTAAAACTTCTTCGTTCACAGTGAGAGAGAAAGAAGAGAGAGAGATGAATAACCACAACGTTACTGATGGAGAAACGGCCACCATCGGCGTTAAGCGCCCCAAGACCAAGATCGTGTGCACTCTCGGCCCTGCTTCTCGCTCTGTTCCCATGGTCGAGAAGCTTCTCCTTGCTGGCATGAATGTTGCCCGATTCAACTTCTCACATGGATCGCATGAGTACCATCAGGAAACCCTCGACAATCTCCGCAAGGCTATGGAGAATACCGGCATCCTCTGCGCCGTCATGCTCGACACCAAGGTTTTTTTCATCTCTGGATCTCTGATTCTCCGATCTCTCTGTTTCATTCATTTCTCTTCTCCTCCGATTTTGCGGTGGAGATGACCGATTATTGAGAGTGAATTTTTGGAATTTTTAGGTCATTCTCATATCCGAAAATAATTTCGAGGGCTTTTCTTTTCTCAACTTTTTACATGTACTCCAATATATGAGTGGAACGCTTTATTGTTCTACTGCGAAGAGGAATCGTAGTTTTTCCCCCTTCTGTCGATCGATTCATGATTAATTTGTTAAATATGTAAATCCTTTTGATCCCCTTTTTATACGGTATCATTATGTGAAAACATGCGTGTGATCTCTACTGTTAATAGCTGTAGGCCTTGTTGATTATACAATTCTGAGCAATTCATTGTTGTACAGGGACCAGAAATTCGAACTGGGTTCTTGAAGGATGGCAAGCCTGTTCAGCTGAAACAGGGCCAAGAGATCACAATATCCACTGACTACAGCATCAAGGGCGATGAGAATATGATCTGCATGAGTTACAAAAAGCTTGCCGAGGATGTGAAGCCTGGAAGTGTGATACTCTGTGCTGATGGCACAATCACTTTCACTGTTTTAGCTTGTGACAAGGAACAGGGCTTGGTACGTTGCCGTTGTGAGAACACTGCTGTAATTGGTGAGAGAAAGAATGTCAATCTTCCTGGGGTTGTAGTGGACCTCCCGACTTTGACAGAGAAAGACAAGGAAGATATCTTGAAATGGGGGGTTCCTAATCAAATTGACATGATTGCCCTTTCTTTTGTTCGCAAAGGTTCCGACTTGGTGGAGGTTCGTAAGTTGTTGGGTCAGCATTCGAAAAGCATCCTTCTCATGTCTAAGGTCAGCTTCTGTTTTCTTTACCAATGGTACCTAACATACTTGGCTTCTATCCTATTAGCAAAAGAATTGGTGTGGTTTCATAGGGCCTGCTAGATTGGAGAATTAACCTGTTCACTAAAATGTACAGCGAATTATCACCTATTACTGGATTTTAATGTGATTAATTTTGTAATATGGATTCTGTTATAATTTGAGAGTCGATGATATGCTATTTGTTGTGAGTAATACTTCTATGGGAGGCTTGAAATGTCTGAAGTTAATGTCATGTTTCATTGGCTTTCCAGTTTGGTAGTTAGCTTCTGTTGTGTTTAGGATGTACTATGAGCAGTACATATTTAGTGTTGCATTTCGAAATTTATATGATTGTGGAAGCAATTCATGCATTTTATTTGATGATCTTTTGAGCCTCACCCACTCCGGTTATTCAAAATGATGTGCATCTTGTTGTTTCTTATATTAGGTTGAAAATCAAGAAGGGGTGGCAAATTTTGATGAAATCCTGGCCAACTCAGATGCCTTCATGGTGGCAAGAGGCGATCTCGGAATGGAAATTCCAATTGAGAAGATATTTTTGGCTCAGAAGGTGATGGTGTACAAGTGTAATATCCAAGGAAAACCTGTTGTAACAGCAACGCAGATGTTGGAATCCATGATTAAGTCTCCAAGGCCAACTCGTGCAGAAGCCACAGATGTCGCTAATGCTGTTCTTGACGGAACAGACTGCGTGATGCTCAGTGGTGAAACAGCTGCTGGAGCTTATCCAGAACTTGCTGTGCGTACCATGGCCAAGATTTGTATTGAAGCTGAAAGCACAATTGAATATAGTGATGTTTTTAAACGGATAATGGCAAATGCCCCAGTTCCCATGAGTCCATTGGAAAGCTTAGCATCATCTGCTGTTCGAACAGCTAACTCAGCCAGAGCATCTCTAATTCTGGTCCTAACAAGAGGAGGAAGTACTGCCAAGCTGGTGGCTAAATACAGGCCAGGAATGCCAATATTGTCTGTTGTGGTTCCAGAAATCAAGACCGACTCGTTTGATTGGTCATGCAGCGACGAATCCCCAGCCAGGCACAGTCTTATATTCCGGGGGTTGGTTCCCATTCTGTGTGCAGGATCTGCACGGGCTTCTCACGAGGAGTCAACAGAGGAAGCCCTGGAGTTTGCTCTTCAGCATGCTAAAACAAAAGGACTGTGCAAGGTAGGAGATGCTGTTGTGGCCCTTCACCGAATTGGAACTGCATCCATCATCAAGATTGTCACTGTCAAGTGATGAAGATATCTGATTTCATAAGCAGGGAAATATGTATTTTTCGACTATTGCTTATAATTTTTGCCTGTTGCATGGGGCCGACTTCATAAGCTTTTTATGCTGCTCTTTATTTTGGTGCTTGTGACCTTTTGTGTCGTCCACCATAATTGTCTCATCTATTGAGCTGAAGAACCTTTGATTTATATTACCTTGTTGGTTGATAATATGTATTTAAACAACAGCACATTGGGACATGTTTTTTGCCCTTTTTAATAATCTCTCTCTCTGAAAGGTTGGTTATTTTTTGCCCAGAAGATGAAGATGATGTACTTTGCGTGAATTACCAAGCTCAGTAATTGTTGAAGAAAGGAAAGGATAAGATAAATTATCATACAGGGAAAACATCTCAAATAACAGCGTTACTATACAAAAACACAAAAGACAGAAAATTCACAGCAAAAGCGAAGAACATCCTTTGTTCGAAAAGGAAATACAAGTAGCTTTTCTAGTTATGTACAAGGCAAACTAATGAACAGGTGAAGTGTCATTCTGGCTATACAAGAAGTGAGTCAGTCAATAGAATGAGAAGTGGTGGGGTTGGCATTTGATGTGTTTCCAGTAGTAGATGATGATGATGACGACGTTGATGATGAGAAGAAATTGGTGAAAGGCCATGGAAGAAATTGTTGGAGCTTGTCGGAGTGATGATCTTGCTGAGAAGGTAAGAGATGCCTACAAATGGGACAAGAGCTATGGAGATTGAGCCATGGCAATATGCAGTTGCTGTGGAACTTATGCTTACATGGCAGCTCCTTAACTTGTTCCCCGGTCTCACACTCGTCCAAACACACGGAGCACTGCACCGTCTCCTCCACTTTGACAGTTGGTAAAGCTTCCACCACCTCTTTCTCTGCCGGAGGCGTACCATACCTGTTTGGATCATTCTCCGACAAATGCTGGAGCAGCAAGTCGAGACCAGGGCCCATGAAATAATCACCTAGGGAAGTCGAACCACCATTGTTGCCTGAGACCCCCTCAAGAATCACCGTATCATTAAAGGGATTGATGAAAATGACACCACCATCTCTCTCGCCGTCTCTGCCAGCTCGCATGCTCTGGAGGAGCTGGAGAATGGCGGCAGAGCTCCTCCTTCTCCGCCTCCTCCTCATTATCGACTCCACTTCACGCTCAACATCATCATCATTATCATCATCATCATGCTCGTCCCCATGCCCATGCCTAGTACTACGCCTTGGGTTGTTATCCAACATCCCAAGCAGGATTGGGGCCCAGAGTGAGAGGCCACCATCTCCTCTTCCAACTTCAATATCGGAAGATGAGGTCATCTCCTCTACAAAACCGCCTTCGCATAAGGGGCATTTGAGCATATCAATCTCCATTATCGGATTCACTCTCTCCGAACACACGTGGCACCAATATCCTCCCACCTCTGCTTCCTCCATTCTTAACCCTATTGCAACAAACATCCCAACTTTGTCAACCTCTAAATCAATTCAACTACTACTTTTTTCTTACCCCATTTTCAATTCTTAACACAAATAATTCTTTAAAGACTAACAAAATTAAAACATATATATTAGATATATAGAGATTAGACATATTGCAAACCCCTGAATTTGGCAGATCTAAGCTGAAGAAGAGCTTGTAGATAGCAAAAAAATGAACCTTTTTTTTTTGGCAGTTTAATCAATAATGAGTCAAAACACAAGAATCCCAAAAATTTAAATTTAAATTAATACAACCGTCAAATATGTTAAATATCCACAACCCCCATGAAAATTATCTGCTTAAAATCATAATGATTGAATCAAGAAAAAATAAACAGCAATCATCAACTTCAAATGGAACATCCAAAAGTCAAAACCCAGAATTAAATAGAAGAATTGTGAAAGAAATACCAGCAGATTTGGCAAGAATTGATGGAATTGTTCTTCTTCTTCTTTGAATTGAGGTATGTTTTGCTCTTAATTTCTCAGCTTCTTGATATTGAGAATTTCTCCATCAGCGTGTGATGGATTCTTTATTTATTTCACTTTTGGAAATGAAATAATGATGGGCCATCTTTATGAGCTAGCACCATTTTATTATTATTATTTTTTTATGTCAATTTTCTTACAGAAATTATTATATTACAATAAAACCATTGACAATTATAGTAAATAACTACAAGTGTGGAGGTAATTTATGTAGATTAAGGAAAAAAAAAAAAGAGAGTGTAATAATAGTAAAGAAAGAATGGATGGGGAAATAAGCAAGTTTTTTTTTTTTTTTTTTTTTTAAATAAGCAAGTTTAATAAGCATTTCTTGCTGACTAGAATTTGAAAGGAAAGTCCAAAATGGGAACAAAGAAACTACCTCAAACCACCTAATCTTTATCCAAATACTTTTCTTTATCCAAATAAATTGTATTGTAAATTAGGGTGATGTTGGTGAATTTTATAGAAATTAACCCCTTAATTTATTATTAGTAATGAAAAAACATTGCAGATACATGCTGAGCATATGCAATTAATTACTTTATCCAATTCTTGAATTTCAAATTAATTGAGAAGAGAAAAATTTATGATATGGAGGGGAATGATGCTTAGCCGGCCACTTGTTATTCGTTCTTCTTCTGAGTCTTTTCCTACCAATGCATTGATCTTATCACAGTGAGCGGCTAATTGTTTTTCTATCAATTTCATATCAAAATATATTAACTATTTTATATTTGGAAGATTAACAAAAAAAAAAAAAAAATCAAGAAAACTATTCATCAATGATGGACAAGTAGTGTTAATGACAAGAAAAGAAACAAGTACAACTATTTTTATTTTAAAAAAAAAACATTTATAATAAAGATTTGAGGGAGTATAAATCATCCAAACAAAAGTGGTCATATCTGTCCTATTGCTTCAAAACCTTTTAATATCATCGAAATCTTTACAAGAACATTACATTGAAAAGAACAAAACATATTTTGATACTCTATCCATTTTTTGCTGCAAAAAGAATTACGATAAGGGATAACTGTACAAATTCTTGCTAACTATGATTCCATATCTAATTGAATCAATGAATAATCTTCCAAACCGAAAATACGGTGAATCGAAGAAAGAAATCATCACCACTTGGAACGATCTGGAGCTTTTCGAACAGCATTCTCATCCTGAAATATTAATCACTGTGAGTCTATATTAGTAAGCATACCTGCGAACCAGAAAAGAACAACTTAAATTTTTTGGCCTGCAACTCAGCAAGCATTATTAGGATCAAGTCACCAACGAACATAACTAGGTCGTAAAATTTGAGGATAGTCTAACAAAGACAAAATCTCTTCAACTCCATGACACGCTACTTTTTTTTTTGTTCTTTTTCGTTTTGTTTCTCTTGCATGACCCTAGATTCAACATTAATAAGTCCATTTTTATGTCAGAAGGTCCAAGCTTAGAATTTCAAAATGGTATTTCACTTTGATAGCAATTAAACAAATGTTTACATGGCATGAGGAACTAATTGAGGTAAATAAAGCTGATCACTTACATTTTAAGACTGGAAGATCAGGACTTTGATGGATTGAGTAGAGAAGTTTCAGCAGAAGAGACAGAGTCTACTACAGAAATGTCACCATTTTGACTAGTCTGCCATAAGAATAAGATCGATCAGATTTAGAACATAATACAAGGTGAAATGCATGTAACAAGCATGGACAGGAGATACTAGCTTTCCATGGCAGAAAGACTCTCAAAGAATGCTACCGATCAGAAGCTTGATTAAGCAGTCTCATGAGTTCATACAGTTATCAAGTTCATATGATGAACAAATATAAACACATCTGTTATTTTGCATCTTCTTCCATTTATAATTTAAAAAAAAAAAAAAAAGATGCTTGTTCTACTCATGGCTCCTCAAATCATCTGGTAGCTGTCATGGAGATATTTAACAAGCAGCAATGACTAATAGAGTCAAAATATTGGACCCTTTTATGCATTGCATTCATATTAAATTGAATACATCCCACTCTCTTTCCAGTCCAGCACACTTCCTCTAATTTCATTGCAATTTGCCGGCACAGTCACAACTGACATCGTTATTACCTAGGACAAATATTATGGTTCATGAAGATACTAAATTCCTTTCCAGCTAGTGAAGCTGCTCCAACTAAACTAATGCAAAAATTATATTTCTGCAAGCATTTATGTCTCACGTCTCAATTTCCAACCCGACAATACAACAATAGTTATTAGATATCATGCTCAACATACTTGATTTAAGACATTACAAATGCAAGTTATATTACTTCAGACAATTCACATGTAACTAAGATAATAACCTTGTCGCTCATTGTTAGGTTGGAGGCAGCTGGTGGTGCTAGAATGAAATGTCTGATAGCTGTTATCAGGCAGTTTTACTCTATATTCTTTTCTGCAGAGGAAGAGGGGGGGGGGGGGAGTGCAAGAAAAGGACAGGAAGCTGACATGGAATCCCACATGTAAAAATGAAGGCTCTGTAACAGTCAGTCCTCTTTTAATGTGATGAACTAGGTTTATGTTTTATCTCTCATTCATAAAGATTTGTCCTTATGGTTTTAAACATATGGTTTAATTGAGGTTGGTAAGAAGCATATCAGCATACTGAACATATCACATGGCCCATGGGGAAGGGACATTACATGGTTTGTCTTCTTAAGTATTTGCCCCAATCCAATTTCAGCAATTCCATTTTGGTCCTCATCAGAATTACTCATGTTTGTATTTTTCAACAAACCCAGTCACTGTTGTAAACTTTAGGTTATTTGCACTTCTAGTTATAAATTTAATAGATCTCACTATGAACAGCCCACAAGGAACCAAGACTAAAGTTTTCAATTTTCACGTGTCTCAGGGGAAGATCTCCATTAGGACTTCAAAGATGTTGAACCACTAGGATCACTTTTCTTTAGCAATGAAAATGAGGGACTGAAGAAAAAGAGGGTTGAAGCACAGGCCATGGAAATAGATAAGTGGTTAAAACGGCAGCAAAGTAGAATCATACCAATACCTTGCATTTTTAGATGGATGTATTTGAAAGTGGAAATGGTATAGCAGGAGTGAATCAATAAGTTGCATGTATATAGAAAAGTTAACAGAAAATCATTAAGGTTAAACACTATTAGATGCATAGTTAAGAAAATTCTCAGCTACCATAATCTTAGCTGACTCTAGATGAAGATGAACTGCTTGGTTCAGTTATTGTATGCTGGTGGTGCAATTTAGAAACTTTGCAACTTATATAAGGAGAGTGTATCCTCTATCTTCCACTCCGCCAAACATGTAACACTGCACTCAACGTCCTTCTGACCCTTCTCCTCTACCAGGAAAACCCTTCAACAACCATCCATCCTAAGCCTATTTCTTCCACCCTAACGTCACCTATCTGTTTTACATACTTGCATAATTTCACATGTAAATACGTGATATTCCCAATTCTCAAAGACCCTCTGGGGAAAAAAAACTGCAAAGTCCCAAATAATCATACCATCAAAATCATGATTTTTCAACTTTTTCACTCACTTCATCTTGGATTAGATAACTTCCTGATGACTCACAACTATATGCTTGTTGCAAAACATCCATTTTCTTATGAGAAACAGGTCTAGATATTATCACTCTACATATGAACTAGGAGCATTTCCAGGGGACAGTGCACATATTTTGTGTTAATGGGGTAAAATTGTGAGTTTGGAATAAGTAAAGACATTGTGGTTGGAGCATACCCCACATTGATAAGTGCCATCCCTGCCATCTCCAAGAAGAGATGAGTAATACCCAGGATCATACAATGAGCCTTCAACATCATAACTACCAGATGGAAGTCGAACTATAGGAGTAGCAGGATTGATAAAACTATTTCTCAAATCTACATCGGTATCTCTAGCAGTTGAGTTGTGAGAAACACCCAGTCTGTACATCTGAATCCATAATAACGATGACAAAAACCTCGCAGAAAATCCAATGATTTGCATGGCGAGCATAAGCTTCACAGAATAGCTAGCAAAGGTTCCGTACAAATCAGATGGAATGTGCCTGCATCAACACATGAGATTATATTAATGCTCTCATTTCCACCTGCCATGAACAACAGATGCCCACAAATTCAACATAACCATTCGTAATCTTGTAGATGTACTCAAAGAAGCGGACAGAAAAACTTACAAAATAAACAAAAAATGCAGTAAGAAACTTGCACTCTATTAAATTACTCTGCACTTATGTATAGCTGGTGATTACGAGCATACATACGCACATAAGAAACAAGATAGCTTCAACAAGAAAACAAGAGAACGTGTGACCTAAAGAATCGTAAAGATATGCATAGCTGGTGATTATGAGCATACATACACACATGAGAAACAAAATAGCTTCAACAATCAATCTAAGAGAACATGTGGGCGTGCAGAATGGTAAAGATACAGCTAGAAACAAGAGGATGAAGGTGTAGAGAGCAGCAATACCAAATATGACGAGAGTAAAGAAAGAACCAGAAAATATCGAGGAAAAAGGAGCAGAAAAGTAGGACGGCGTAAGTCCGGGCAAGGCTCTGATTGGAGCTCTCAATGGCGACGAGAGCGAACAAGGAAACGGCTAAATGGAGGAGCAATACGCCATTATAGAGAGGGGCGAGGGATCCAACAAATGCGCAGGCAATCTGAGCGTAAATAAGGTTTAGGGCGAGGCGCTGAAGATTGTCATAGCCACGAATCCAGAATCCAATCTTATCTCTACACCTCAATCCACATCCACAACAACGCATCATCTGCCAAAATTATCCACCGCGAATATGCTATACAATTCTGCGATTAGTGTAGAAATCAGTATGGGGAAGACGAAGATGACGATGGTGATGAAATTCGGCGGCGGCGGCGGAGCTGAGCGCGAGGAGTGAGTCTCCGTCTCCGGTGAAGTAAGTGGCTCTGCAACCAAACTCGTCGCCCACCCCTTTTTCTTTTTTTTTTATTAAATTTTAAATTAAAATATTCATAACTTGTTTATAGGAAATTATAAAAATTTAAATATTTTCTGTATTGAAAAATATATTTATGATTTTATGTTGCACATATCATTTAATTTGAGGGAGGTTGATAACTTGCATTTTTCTAGTTATTTTGGGACTTAATTTCATCTTATTTTGTGCTAGAAAACATGTATCAGTGGGATTTTGTATAGATATCTTGTAAAAATTTCTTGATTTGAAATAAAATCCATAAATTTTAATATTTCTAGTAATAATTATGGACTTTGGGACTCGAAAGAAATATTTTTAAATCCCATATGCATGAAATTTCATCCGGAGAGCATGCAACAAAGAAAGAGGTTGAAGATTCAAGATTGAAAAAACAACACAATCGTAAATTCACTAAGCTTTCTTTATTTCGTTTCTAGTTTTCACAATGTCGTTTTGTAATTTATTTTACTTTACGAACATAATTCTTGTTTTATCTTGATTTTTCTTATTAGTTGCTTGTTTGATTTTTATTTTTATATATTCAATTTTGTTTTAGGATAATTCATAATCGCCACTCTTAATTAGGTCACTTAGATAAAATTAGGTAATTTAATGAGGTAGTTAACTTTGCTTTAATATTCACCAATTTGTGTGAGATCAACCTTGTTCATCCTATCAATAGTCTACACCGTCCATTTGCGGAATAAGATAAAAAATAAATGAACAAGTTTTTGGTGTTATTGTCGAGGACTAGAGTTTTAAAATAGTTAATATTTGAATAATTTGCTTCATTTTAATCTAGTTTATTCTTTCAGGGACAATTGAAGTTTTTAGAGACAAAAATAAGATAAATTTCAACCATGACTGGAGCACACAATCAAAAAGGACAATTCTCAAGCAACACTTAGGTGAATCCGAAAGAACACCGCAACAACACCATTTGTGTGAAGAGTGGCATGGAGTATGAAAGTTCTAGTTTCTGATTTTGAATGGAGGGAAGTAGAAGATGGTCGAAAGGAAAATTAGGTTGTTGATAAAGTTCTTATGAGTACTGGAAAAAGGGGTCGATTCACTAAAATCTATTTCTTTCTCAATATACTGCTCCTATCCATTTGCAATAGTAGAAGTTGGAAGAGCACTTTGCCAAGTGTTGGGCCCTCAATATTAGGCCGCCCACGCATGGATCGAGTTCGGATCCGAACTAAAGACCACCTGACCCAATGCACCGAGGAGGACCGGCCCCATCACCTGATAGTCCGGTCCGGTCACCCTGTTCGGCCCGGCCTGACCCCGCTCGAACCGATATGACCGCCCGCAGCCGTGACCGGTCTTCCAGTCCGGCTCGGTTATTTCGCCGACCTATGTTTCGGACGAATTGGAGGGATGACATGGCCGAGCCGAGCAGGAAATGGCCGTCTAGGAACCCCCTAACCGGCCTGTTGATACTTCAATGAAACCAGCTTCCTAGAACTCAAAATGGAGGGAGAGCTCGAATCAAGTCCCTAAAACGCCGATGTGAGCAAAAGCCGACCTTCTTTGACCGGCTCGGCTAGAACGACCGACCTTCCGCATCCCATCAGAGGCAAAGCCGACCTGACCTAACCGACCTGATTTCCAGCTCGGATAGCGGTTGATAGAATCTCCATACCTAGGAATATGTCTAAAAATTAGAATATAAAAAGAGCTCGGCTCGGTTTGTAATAGTATGGGACAGGGAGCATCTAGCCCTGGCCCTATAGGGACAAGATCCCCCAACTCGGGGAATGCTGTCCAGGTGAAGGGTCTATAAATAAGACCCTTCAATCATTTGGAAAGGGATCGATTTTTGAAGGAGAAAAGACAAGTGTTTTACATTTTCTTGAACTTCCTCTCTCATTTGACCTAGCTCTTTTAACTCGGCTAATTAGGTTGGGCTAAAAGAACGGTTAATTCGAGTGTTTGACTGAGATTACGAACCAGCCGTAAATCGACGTCAACATTTTGGCGCTAGAAGGAGGGGGACACATTCAGCTCTACTCAGCTATCAATTAATGACAGGAAGCGAAAACTCCAAGGGAGGAAGGAGCACGGGTAACGAAAATAGAAACCTAACAGGGGGCACATCAACAGGGGGGGACATGACCTACCAAATGGTCATGGAGGGCGGCACCACGACCCTCTCCCCCGAGATGATACAAGCCGCGATCCACCAGCTGACGGAACAGCTCAACCAGGCTCGACAGCGTGGCCAGGCAGAGTTACAGGAAGGGACCCCCCGCGAGGAAGCCGTGAATTGCCGAGCCGACCAGAGGGCCTCGGAGAAATCCCGAGCCGAACTCGAAGTCGACGATGAGTCATCCACGGACATATCGGCCGACCTGGATTGGCCGAGCCGGCTAAGGAAGCGCCCGAGGACCGCGGCCCCACAAGGACAAAGGAAAGTGGGAAGCGTCTTCACCAAGCTCGGGTCTGAACAGGCGAAGGAGGCATCGAGGTTGGCCAAGCGGCTCGACTATCATGATGAGCCAGCCGAGAGAAGTGAATCCACTCGGCAACGAACCAGGAAGGAGGACGAGGCTCGATGCCTGAGAAGAAGGCTCGCCGAACTAGAGGCCCAAGAAAACGAAGGTGAGGACGACAATCAGAATTCCGTTGATGATTGGGCCGGACCGACCCCGTTTTCCAAAAGGATAAGTGATGCCGATCTGCCGACCAAATTTAAAATACCACCGATCGGCACCTACAACGGAGAGACCGACCCCGCATACCACCTAGACAACTACGTGTCCTGGATGCGCCTCCAAAAGGCCGATGAAATGTTCATGTGCCAGGCATTCCCCTTGACATTGGGAGACCTGGCTAAAAGTTGGTTCAGCAATCTGCCGAACTACTCCATTAGCGGATGGAAGGAGTTGTCGGAGCTCTTCCTCACACAATTCATGGGGTCGAAGAAAAGGAGGACGCCGAAGGAAAAATTGTTGAATTTCAAACAAAACAAGGGCGAGTCCCTAAAAGCTTACCTCGAGCGGTTCAACAAGCTAATCCTCGGCATGGAATATGTCCATGATGAGACCAAACTCATGACCGCCATGGCAGGTCTCCAGGTCAATTCAAAGGTGTGGTGGTCAGTTCGGGAATTCAAACCAAAAACCTACCACGAGTTCCTCCGACAGACAGAAATGTATGTGGACGCCGAGGAGGCCATCCAGGAGGAACAAGGGGCAAGGGAACACCCAGAGAGGAGGGAGAAGGAGAAGGAAGGTTCGAGGCGCCAGCCAAGCTTCCGGCCGCCCGGCAATTTCAGGCCATACCAGGCGACCGAACCAAGCCGAGACCGGCCCAAGCAGCCCGACTCGGCCGAGCGAGTGAGAACCATCCTAACGGTATCTCCTCGACAGATCTTGGCCGCCATACAGGACCAAAATTTGTTGCCAGAACCGCGCCCTCAGAGGCCATCCCCGAGCTGGACCAACTCCAAAAAATACTGTGAGTACCACCGAGCTTCCGGCCACGGTACTGACGCATGCCGACACTTATTGGCCGAGCTCATGAAGCTTATTGAGAGAGGGCACCTCGACCAATTCGTGAAGAGACCCGGCCCCCCTAAGGAACAAGTAGCTCCGCCAGCACAGCGGTTACCCCCTCCCCCCATCGGGAACCCTCCGATAAGGGAGATCAACACACTGATCAATCACAACTCCGAGGATGACCGGCGATCCAAGCGAGCCCGGCGGCGATACATTCGGGAGGCCAGAAATGCCTACCAAAGGTGCGACCCGCCCAAACGTACCGCGGAGGGGCACGCTATCACTTTCTATAGTATGGAGGCGGAGGGCCTGGTGCACCCCCACGAAGACCCACTGATCGCTGTCCTGGACATCCAGGACATCAGGGTACATAGGGTCCTGGTGGATACGGGAAGCTACGCCAACGTGTTATATCTCAACACGTACAGGAGGATGGGGCTCAGAGAAGCCGACCTCGAGCCCACGTCGGAGGTCGCGGTAGGGTTCGGAGGGCAGACCACAAAGGTACTAGGCAAGTGCCTGCTGAAGGTGGCCTTCGAGATGGAAGGAGAGAAAGTATATACCCTGACGGAATTCAGGGTGGTAGATGCACATTCAACGTACAACGCCATATGGGGCTGACCCCTCCTGGCCAAACTCAAGGCCGTAGTGTCTATCTACCACCAGGCCATCAAATTTCCCGTTGGGGAGAAAATATTTGTCATCGAGGGCAACCAGCTCGCCGCAAGAGAGTGCGAGGCCGGGCTTAGACCGAGGGAGATCAACCAGGTTGGAGAGGCCAGCCAATCCCAAAGCGATGAGCTTGCCCAAAACGACCAGGAACAACCCTTCCAGGAATTGGAGACCTTAGACCCACGAGGGGAACACGAGGTCCGGGCCTCGCCGGTGGAGGAGCTCGACCTCATCAGCCCGGATCCGAGTCGCCCAGACGTGACCTTCAACATAGGGCGGACACTTGAGGAACCGATCCGAGCCGAGCTCATCCAATTCCTCGGCTCCAATACAGACGTGTTCGCCTGGACCCACGAGGACATGGAGGGCATCCGACCTGAAGACGCCTGTCATCACCTCCACCTCAGCCCATCCGCGAAACCCGTAGTCCAGAAAAGGAGGCGGCTCAGCCCTGATAGGTACGAGGGCCTGGAGATGGAAGTCCAGAAGCTCCTGGCCAATGGTTTCATCGAGGAGACCCAATACGCGAAATGGGTGGCCAACCCGGTCTTGGTGAAAAAATCGAGTGGGTCGTGGAGAATGTGCATCGACTTCACCGACCTCAACAAAGCATGCCCGAAGGATTGTTTCCCACTCCCCAACATTGACCAGCTCGTGGACACCACGGCCGGCCACGAGCTGATGAGCTTCATGGACGCATACTCAGGATACCATCAAATCCCAATGGCCGAGCAAGACCGGGTGCACACCACCTTCGTGACGGATCGAGCTCAATATTGCTACAAGGCGATGCCGTTTGGACTAAAAAACGCCGGAGCCACATACCAACGGTTGGTTAACAAGATGTTCGCCGCCCAGATCGGTAAAACAATGGAGGTCTATGTGGACGACATGTTGGTCAAATCAAAAAGAAAGGAGGACCACGTTGCCGACCTGGCCGAAATGTTCGGCATCTTGAGGAGGTATCGAATGAAGCTCAACCCGAAGAAGTGCACGTTTGGGGTCGGATCGGGTAAGTTCCTCGGGTATATGGTTAGCCAGAGGGGAATTGAGGCCAACCTTGAGAAAATCAAGGCCATCATCGACCTGACACCACCAAGGCGGGTCAAGGACATCCAGTGCCTGACAGGCAAGGTGGCCGCCCTCAATAGATTCATTTCAAAGTCAACCGACAAATGTCGGCCGTTTTTCGATCTCATCAGGAAGGACAAAAAATTTGAATGGACCTCGGAATGTGGGGCGGCCCTAGAAGAATTGAAAAAGTCCCTTATGACCGCACCTATCCTCGCCAAGCCCCTCCAGGAAGAGAAGCTACAACTATACCTGGCCGTGTCCAGCTATGCGATAAGCGCCGTCCTGACACGAACGGAGAGGAGCTCCCAGCAGCCCATATACTATGTTAGCCATTCCCTCCACGATGCAGAGTTGAGATACCCGCCAATGGAGAAGTTGGCTTATGCTCTGGTCACCTCGGCCAGGAAGCTCCGACCGTACTTCCTGGCCCATCGGATTGAGGTCTTGACCAATTTCCCATTGAGACAGGTCCTAGGCCGACCTGACGCTTCAGGAAGGCTTCTCAAGTGGGCAGTGGAGCTAGGGCAGTACGACGTGCAATACTCCCCCAGGACGGCCATAAAGGGGCAAGCATTGGCCGATTTCATCGTTGAGTTCACCCCCACTACGCCCATCCAGGAGGAAAGCCAGGAAAAGCCATGGAAAATATACGTGGACGGCTCGTCCACCGCCACCGCAGCCGGGGCCGGAATCGTCCTCATCAGCCTGTCAGGCAAGCATTTCTGCTCGGCCCTCCGATTCAAATTCAAGGCCACCAATAACGAGGCCGAATATGAAGCCCTGCTGGCCGGACTCGAGATGGCCAAACAGTTCGGCGTCGATGACCTCGAGATTTTCAGTGACTCCCTACTGATGGTCAACCAAATTTCGGGCGAGTACGAGGCCCGGGACGAAAGAATGGCCGCATATCTCCAAGCCGTGGAAGTCACCCTGGCCGGCTTCCGAAGCACCCGGGCCGAACAGGTTCCTAGGATACAAAACGCCCAGGCCGACGCGCTCACCAAACTATCCACAAGCGAGGGTGCCCAGGATATCGGGTCGGTTAATGTTGGCCTTATGGAAAGCTCGGCCCTGGAGAGCCAAACAATATGCACGATCGACCTGGAGGACACATGGATGAGCCCGATCATCAAATACTTGCAAGAAGATACAAGGCCAGATGACCCAGTGGAGGCTCGGAGATTGAGAATCAGGGCGGCCAGGTACACGATGAAGGATGACATTCTATACAAAAGAGGTTTTTCCTTACCTTTGCTGAGGTGCCTGAGCGAACGAGAGGCCGAATATACACTAAGGGAGGTTCACGAGGGAATTTACGGAAATCATACAGGAGGACAGGCCCTGGCCTTCAAGATAATCAGGATGGGCTATTTCTGGCCGAGCTTAAAAAAAGAGACAATAGAATTCGCCAGAAAATGTGACAAATGCCAAAGATATGCTCCATTCACTAGGGCCCCGCCAGAAGAGCTGAACATGGTGCTCACACCATGGCCATTCGCAAAATGGGGCATAGACCTAATTGGGCCCATGCCGACGGGACGTGGAGGTGTAAAGCATGCTATAGTCGCAGTGGACTACTTTACGAAGTGGACAGAGGCCGAACCCCTTGCAAAAATCACCTCGGCCAAAATCACAGACTTCGTATGGAAGTCAATCATATGCCGGTTCGGGCTCCCCCAGTCCCTGGTAACCGACAATGGGAGGCAATTCGATAGCGAGGAGTTCGCACAATTCTGCTCCAACCTGGGGATACAAAAGTTGCTCTCCACGCCATACCACCCCAAAGGCAATGGCCAGGTAGAAGCCATCAATAAGATAATCAAGCACACCCTGAAGGCCAGGCTGGATGAGCTCAAAGGTGCGTGGGCGGACGAACTCCCCGGAGTACTGTGGTCCTACCGAACTACAGCCAGGTCGGCCACTGGAGAAACCCCTTTCTCCCTAGCCTTCGGGGCAGAAGCAGTCATTCCAGTAGAGGTCGGAATACCGACCTGGAGAGCTACACAGCGGGACGAGGAGGGAAACGAGGTCGCCATGCTGGCCTGCCTCGATCTCGTAGAAGAAAAGAGGCTGGAATCGGAGCTCAGAAATGCGGTGTACAAACAGCGCAGTGCGAGGTATTACAACTCCAAAGTCCGAGCCTGAAAGTTTGAGGTCGGCGACCTGGTCCTCCGCAAGGTCGTCCTCAACACCAGAGAGACAAACGCGGGGTGCCTAGGACCGAACTGGGAAGGACCTTACAAAATAGCTCGGATACTGAGCCGAGGGGCATATGAACTGGAAAGCCTGGCCGGAAGGGTGCTCGACAAGCCATGGAACGCCGAGCTCCTCAAACGTTACTTTCGTTAGCTAGGATAATTATAGGATAATTGTAATAGGTGCTTTTTGTACAAGAAACTTCAGTGAAATGAAAAATACTATCTTGAATTGTCTCGGCAAACGATGGGGCTCCGACCCCCCGAGCTCGTCTCGGCAAACGATGGGGCTCCGACCCCCCGAGCTTGTCTCGGCAAGGATGGGGCTTCGACCCCCCGAGCTTATCTCGGCAAGGATGGGGCTTCGACCCCCCGAGCTTGTCTCGGCAAAAGATGGGGCTCCGACCCCCCGAGCTTGTCTCGGCAAGGATGGGGCTTCGACCCCCCGAGCTTGTCTCGGCAAACGATGGGGCTCCGACCCCCCGAGCTTGTCTCGGCAACGATGGGGCTTCGACCCCCCGAGCTTGTCTCGGCAACGATGGGGCTTCGACCCCCCGAGCTTGTCTCGGCAAAAGATGGGGCTCCGACCCCCCGAGCTCGTCTCGGCAAAGATAGAGCTTTGACCCCCTTGACTCGTTAAAAAAAAAAAAAAGGAAGGACTGGACAGTCCGAGCCGACCATTTGGTCCGACTTATGTGGGCCGAACCGACCTAAAAGACATGGGCTGAAAAGGGCGATCTAAAATTACTTGGTGGAAAATAAGTTCAAGGAAATCAGGCATAATGGCCGAGCTAAAAGACATCCGAGCACAAAGCATACACAAACTGAAATAATGCACGAATATTGAAGGTGAACAAAATATATATTAATTCAAGGAGAAAACCGGTTTGGAGGCCGGAACCTCTTACAAAATAGTGTATGACCCGAGCAGAGATGGTGGAGCAAACTCTGCTCGGGCCCCGAGCAGGGATGATATTAACAAATCCTGCTCGGAATTAAACAAAAAGAAATCTAAAAACAAAAAAAACGAGGGCGGTCAATCCACCACATTCACCACCTCGTCCGCCTGGAGCTCGCCAGCTTCCGGACCGACCTCAGTTGAGGGGAGCGGAGGGTCGGATGATTCGCCAGCGGCCTGAGGAACCCCATCCCCATCTGCCTCCACGGCGGCCTCCTCCTCATCCTCGAGACCGGCCTCGGAGGGCATGTCTATCTCCGGCCCGGGCTGGAGGACATCATGGCGATCAGAAGGAAGAGCCGCCTGAAATAAAAATTGGTCAGAACCGAGCCGAGGTAAAAATACTTGAGAAAAAAAAAAAAGGTATAAATATATATATAGCCTACCTCCAGCCTCTCCCTCAGAACGTCCAGGAAGTCCGGCGGAAGAGGGTTCTGGGCGAGGTACGTGGCCAGGGCGTCCTGAAGGGGGGCGATGTTCCCCTCATCCGCCTTCACCTTCTCAAGGATGTCCATGAAGGCGAAGAGGTACCCCACCGAGCTCCTGGCCTTGTACTCCGCCGACCGGAAGAAGGCCCGGAGATAAGCCCCAAAAGCCGAGGCCGACGTAGCCTTCCTGGCGGCCTCCAATTCCCTCCCAAGACGGACGGCCTCCGCTTGGGCGGAAGTGATTGTCTTCCGGGCCTCGTCCCGTTCAGCCCGGGTCCGACCCAGCTCGTCCCTCTTCCGGTCGACCTCTGCCCGAGCGCTCTGGACATCTTTGGCCAGGCCCTCCTGTTTAGCAGTGGCGGCCTCCAGTTGGGCCTTCAGCCGGTCCACCTCGGCCCTAGACTTACCCAGTTCGGTCCGGCAAACCCGGAACCGCTCTTCCGTCTCGACAGCGACAGCATAAGACTGCCACTGGAGGACGCTGGCCTGGGCAGCCAACACCGCGGCGCTGCACTGGAGGTCGACCGGGTTGGTCATCCTCTGAACGTGCTCTTCCAAATCCTAGGTCCAGGATTTGGGAAGGTTGATCTGGGCGGCAGCCACATGAGGCGGGAGCTCCTGGCCGGTGAACGGCTCCCGTGCCCGGGCAAAGGCGAGCTGGAAAGGAGGCCTCCTCCCCTCATAGCGGCGAGTCACCTCCACCCTCTCCGGATCGTCGCCAAGGATGGAGGAGACACGCGAGGGCCCGGCAGGAGTGTCAGTGGCCGGCGGAGCATGGCGAGCTGGCGGGCTGGTGGAGACCGCCGGTCTAACATCGGCCCCAGATCGGTCGGAAGGAGCGCGGCGGGGCTCCTCCTGGTCACGAGATGACCCGGATCGGCTGATCCGAATCCTTTGACGCGGTGGCTGTTCAGCCCGGGGGGTCGGTGCCCGATCAGCCTGCTCAGGTCGGGTAGGCGGCGGCTGCTTCCTCTTCCGAGCAGCACCCATTGTCTCAAAACGGCTCGCTGGGTCCGCCATCAAGCCAAGAACGGGGAGGTTGCTGACTGCCAAGAAAAACAAAGTTACCAAAAATAATACACAAGGAAAACGAGCTCAGCTGATCAAAACATACCTGTTCGGGGGCTCGGTACGGGACAGAATGGGACGGTAAGTCCGACCTGTTCCAAACTATGCTGCGCCACCAACCGTTTGAAATTCCTATCCTCCTCGGATACCTGGTCCCGTAGGTAGGCGAGCTGGCGAGAGACGAGCCCGGATGTCTGGCTCTCCCGAGGATGCCGAACTGAAATAAGTAAAAAGAAATCAACGATCAGAAAAATGCAAAACGAGTTCGGTTCGGAACAAAGCTCACCTTGTTGAGCCTCTTTAAAAATGACCGGGCAGGCGACCCGAGTGAGTTGGCCGTCCACCTCAAAAGGGCTCTGCCAATCTCCGCCCACCCAGAACCACTTCGTCTTCCACTCCTTCACGGAGGACGGGGCGGCGACGACCAATTGCGGACGCCGAGACCGAACCGATGTATAATATATCGGTAGAGGCGAGCCCGGCGCTTGCTTCAGCACAAAGATCCACTCCATGTCCGCGGGGCTCGGCGTTCCAAAGCCGAACTCCCAAAACAGACTGAGCAGCCCTATGATGGACGCCCAACCGTTTGGATGAATCTGGGCCGGGGCCACCCCCCAATGGAGCAGATACGAGGTTATGGCCGATGCCAGCGGAAACCTCAACCCGCCCTCGAGAGCTCGGAGGGACACGGCAACATGACCAGGAGGGGGCTGATCTGGTCGGGCAAGATTGACCGGCTCCTCGAATGTCACCGAGCTCGGAATCTTAAACCGCGCCCGCCACTTAGACAGCTCGTCTTTACCGACTGAAGGACGGTACGGCCTCAAATCCTCTTCGCCCAAAGTGATGATCGGAATCCCCATAGGAATATCGCCTCGGCCCGAAGTGCTCGGCTCGCTTTGGTCGTCGCCATCCGCCAGATCTGGAAGAGGCCGCTCCTCCGAAGCAGACCCCGAGGAGTCGCCAGGGGACGGAGAGGAGCTGGGGCTAGGGCTCGGAGTAAAGGCTGGTCGTTCAAGCCGCCCAGATGAACCGTGGTCATTTTCAGAAGATGAAGAAATGGTTACAGCAGACATAATTACCTAAGGATGGAGAGGGCGGTGGAATCAGCTCGGGCGATTTAGCTCGGAATTCAGAGAGAAAGTTGCGAGAGTTGAGAGCGCGGAGAGAAGAATGGAGCACAAATGGCGGAGGGGACCACTATTTATAGGTTGAGGAAAGAAACCGTTCGCCTTCTAGCCATCGGATTAAGGACAGGTGGTGGGACCCAGATGCGCCACGTGGCGACACACGTGTCTCAGATCACCACGGGACGTGCCCGCACAAACTAGGGCCCATCGATCGAACCCGAGCCTCCGTTGTTCTGCTCGGATCCGAGGGGCTAATGTTGGGCCCTCAATATTAGGCCGCCCACGCATGGATCGAGTTCGGATCCGAACTAAAGACCACCTGACCCAATGCACCGAGGAGGACCGGCCCCATCACCTGATAGTCCGGTCCGGTCACCCTGTTCGGCCCGGCCTGACCCCGCTCGAACCGATATGACCGCCCGCAGCCGTGACCGGTCTTCCAGTCCGGCTCGGTTATTTCGCCGACCTATGTTTCGGACGAATTGGAGGGATGACATGGCCGAGCCGAGCAGGAAATGGCCGTCCAGGAACCCCCTAACCGGCCTGTTGATACTTCAATGAAACCAGCTTCCTAGAACTCAAAATGGAGGGAGAGCTCGAATCAAGTCCCTAAAACGCCGACGTGAGCAAAAGCCGACCTTCTTTGACCGGCTCGGCCAGAACGACCGACCTTCCGCATCCCATCAGAGGCAAAGCCGACCTGACCTAACCGACCTGATTTCCAGCTCGGATAGCGGTTGATAGAATCTCCATACCTAGGAATATGTCTAAAAATTAGAATATAAAAAGAGTTCGGCTCGGTTTGTAATAGTATGGGACAGGGAGCATCTAGCCCTGGCCCTATAGGGACAAGATCCCCCAACTCGGGGAATGCTGTCCAGGTGAAGGGTCTATAAATAAGACCCTTCAATCATTTGGAAAGGGATCGATTTTTTAAAGGAGAAAAGACAAGTGTTTTACATTTTCTTGAACTTCCTCTCTCATTTGACCTAGCTCTTTTAACTCGGCTAATTAGGTTGGGCTAAAAGAACGGTTAATTCGAGTGTTTGACTGAGATTACGAACCAGCCGTAAATCAACGTCAACACCAAGTTTCTTCAAGTTTCAAGGAAATACACATCAATTTTTCTTTTGCCAAAACTTCAGAGAAAATGTCACATTATGTGAAGTTTTAAATATAAAAATTCTGTCTTCAATCAGCACAGTAGCCCACTTAAAGATATCTACGGTTGTTTTGGGCTTGCAGCTTGCGACCCAATCAAGAGGGGCTTAAACATTGTTTGGGCCACAGCAGATAAGCCCAGCCCAATATTTAGTTCGCTTGTTTATATATAGCGATGAGTTATTACTTATTAGAGCAATTACAGTTAAAATTAATTACGAAAAATGGCTGAAGAAGAGGCACCTCCACCTCCGCCGTTGCCGCCCAACGATGCGCCGCCGACGCCGCCGGCGATGGCGTGGAGCACATACATATCGGAAGAGCTTCCCCGCAACGTTCAGGAGTCGGCCGACACCGCCATCCGCTCCGCGCGGTCTCTCCGCCATTCCTCCTCCACTCATCTCCGCTCCCTTAGGGTACCTTTCGCTCCATCCTCCCCACTCTTTCGCCCTAACCACACTGCATACGTACAATAGTGACATGCGATTTGCAGGATTTTATTCCCCAAATCGGAGCTCGATATACGCATTATGAAGAGGCTTTCTTTGCCAAAGTTAAAGGTACGAATCTATTTCTATAAATCAGCTACTGTAAAAGTTTGCTCTTGAATTTATCTGCACAATTTTTGCATTGAACGTGCATTGTTGATTCGCCTTTCCTCTTTCCGACATTGATATAGATGAGTTGACGAATTTGAGAGAACACCCTGCTCTGGCGGCTGGAGTTGCTGTTACTGCTTGCCTCCTCATTTTGCCTGGTATGCCTTGTTATTCCCTTATTCTAAGTCAGAATCAGTTGTGTGAGAATTCTTTATACATCAATTGTTGTAGGTTTGGTGAATGCTATTCCGAACTCATCTTCTCCATTCTTAATTTTACACATGATGGTGAATGAGTGTGTACGGATGTAACTGCTCCCAGTAGAACTTTTAACAGATTGATGGATTTTATTTGGGAAACAGTTATACAACTTGACCCTTTAGCCTCCATCCTACATGCCATAAGCTACTATGCACTTATATTCATCAGTTTCGTGCTACAAATGCTCTTTTAGATCCTTTCTCCAAACCTTGCCTATTGTCTTATGCTGTGAGGCTTTGGCTTGACCATTCAGTCTGTCACTTTGGCTTGTTTTAGTTGATTTGTTCCTACTGTTCTCTGAAATAGTCACATATGTTGACCATAGAGTTGCTATACTATTGAACGAGAACACTCCTCGCTTCACTTGCGTTCAAGGAAAAGAGGAAAATAAAAGGTTAGAATAGGGATGAGGGAAGATGATCGAGATATTATGCCTGGCACACTGTCACATCAGCGGTGATTCTTCAGTATTGAGATTTTATATGATATGGATTACATTTTCCAAACTTATTGGTGAATTTGTTTGAATAAAAAATGCACTTTGGAGTAGTGAAAACAACTTTTGGGTCCCCATGCCTTTTGGTTGAATAGTCTTGCTTCTTTATTTGAAACTGCTTGTGATTTATTTTGCCTGTGAATTGTAGGGACCAGAAGGTTTTTGTTTCGGAAAACATTGGGTAGACTTCAGAGCGAGGAGGTAAACCAATATCGCAATACCGCATATATATGCTTATCGACATATTACTATAGATGAAATACAACTTCCATCACACTTTTGCATATACGCTGGTTGCTCAGTTTCTTCTACAAATGTGGGAAGTATTTGGCAAGGTATCTTGGAAAATGTGCTGAGCGCACTTTAAAATGTGGTTGTACGCAGGCACAATTTATTAGAGTTGAAAACAATGTCAAAGAGTTGACTCTATCTGTCGACTTGATGAAGAAAGAGAGCAAAAAACTGCTTGAACGATCTGTGCTTGCTGAAAGAGACATGAAACGTGGCCATTCTGATCTCAGGTAGAACATTATTTCAAGCATCTTGATATGTACATGGATTGACTTTATCATTGTATTCAATTGATGTATAAAATGATATATAGAGATGCTGGAAATCAAATTCGAAGCCTTGCAAGATCAGTTTATAAGGCAGAAGCAGCAGCTGCTGGTATATTCATAACAACCCCTTCTGCTTCTTCTTCTTCTTTTTTTTTTTTTTTTGTCGGGCTATCTTATGACCAGTTCCCTTTGCTAATCCTTATTTTTATGTACCTTTATGTTAAAATATGCTGGTCTACAAGTCAAGAGACAAGCATTTCTTTATCCTATCATCAGGCTTCATATTTTCTGTGACATCTTCATTAAGGATATAATCTAAATCTTATTGAATCAAATTATTTTTATAGAAATGTAATTGATGCCAACTGGGTGAATCCCTGAAAACAAGATTAAGACTGGTGAAGAAACCCGTAAAAATTCCCATCATTTATCAACAACTAGACTAAGGAAAATGCCCTCCCCTATAATGCCAAAATTTTGAAGGTATTGGAAGGAGTTTAAAAGGTGGAGTAAGGAACTTTCAGCAACCTGAATAGCAGGTGTTGGGAGATAGAGGGAGAATTTCTGACATTTAAGCGCTGGGGAATTCAGGGAATTGTTCTGATTGTCTGAATTAGGAAATAAGAGAATACTTGTGATGAGGCAAAATCCAAGATGTATTGATGAAGGATGGGGATTCCGACTCGAGGTTCTTCCATTCATTGTTGAGTCAAAGAAGAGAAAAGAGTGTCGTTTGTATGGCTCCTGGTCCCAATGGTTTTTCTTTGGCAGTTTTAAGGAGTGTTGAGAAGTGAACTAAGGGGATTTAAGTAGGTTTTTCAAAAAAAATTATGAATAATGGGTTGGTTAATCTAATCTCAAACACAACTTACATTTGTGTAATTCCAAAGAAGAATGAGTATTTGAAGGTTAATGATATTCGGCCTATGAGTTTATAATTAATAGTTTTGAAAGCTTTGGCATTGTGATTCAAATTGGTAACTAGGTGGGGTTTAAATGACTTTCTTTGAAGGGGAGGTAAAATCTGCTTTATATGTGTACAAGGTTGAGGATTATAGATTATGGTAATGAGCCTGATTATCAAGATTGATTTCTGTTGGGGAGAAAAGGGTTTGTGATAACTAGAAATGGAATTCTCTTTTCTTGATAATGATAATTGAGAGGAAAATTATGGAGGTAGTTGGGTCAAGATCCAAGTAAATTGTTGGCCATTATCTCCTTGTTCAATGTGATGGGGGATGCTTTGAGTAGCATCATCAAAAGGCTTAATGTTTATATTTGTTCAGGGGTTTAATATCCATTTCCGCTGCGGACGATTCTGTAGACTGTTGAAGCTCTGTTTGAGCTGTAACTCAGTAGATTGGATGCCGATGATTCCTTCAACCCTTTCTTATCTTTTTTTTTGTTATTCTTTTCTCTTATATTTCCTGCTTAGGTTTGATGGATCTGTTGCGAGAAATTCCTACAAGTGGTGAGGCATTAAGGCTGCGGGCAGATGTAAGTCTCACAACTCCTTCAAGTTGTCACAGGTTACTGAGTCTATTTAATTCTGTTTGAATGGCAAACCATATTTTTTTCTGTTAAGATTCAATATTTGCACCAGGTTGCTTCTATGGCATCACATCTGCGGCAACAAAGATCAGCAATCGAGAAAAAGATCATAAAGATTTCTGAATTAGGTGTTCCTGTGTAGAGCTTTTGACTCGGTATCTCTAATAGCAAGAGATACGTCAACTTATTTTTGGTTCAAAAGGAGCATTGTCGTGCTATTTTACAGTAGTTGTGTTAATCAATTTCACTTGGTTGATGAGGGCCTGTGATTATAATGAATTCTGCTTGACGATGTTGAACGCATTGTGTTAATTTGCTCCCACTTTGATTGAAGGAGCAAACTGTTGCAAATATTCCTTTAAATTGATGTAAATAATGCGGAAGTTGCAATTGAACTGGAAACTATAGAATAAGATGCTGGTTGTTAGTATGCTGATAGCATACCTTAACAGTTCCAACTTGCAATGATGTTTTGTTTAGTTAAAATAATGATTGTTTACTTCAAAAAATTTGATCAATACATCTAAATACCTCCACATGAGAGACGCAAAAACAAGTTAATACGATTATGAGTTTGTTTATTTCGATTGGAAGAAGATATAATTTCTCTCAGTTGTTGCTTCTCACAGTCACATGTCCTACT
Source organism: Scutellaria galericulata (assembly GCA_946896805.1). NCBI lineage: Eukaryota > Viridiplantae > Streptophyta > Magnoliopsida > Lamiales > Lamiaceae > Scutellaria > Scutellaria galericulata. The sequence continues at coordinate 254,594 of OX335787.1, read as the reverse complement.
TATTTATCAAATCCATCACAAAAAATAAAAGTAGCATTTTTCAGAAACATAAATTTAAAAATTTAACGTTTGCAATATAATTTCATTTGTAGGTCTCTTTTAATTTCAATGAATCATGGATAAGGCGCAGAAAAAACATGTACAAGTCAAAAAAGGTAATATTAGTACAGAATAAATAGTTAAGGGGGGCAGGCAAAAGAGGAAAGAATGAGCAATTGGTAAATCGAGTACTTAGCACTATTTCCTCATCTGTGTAAAGAGTTGGGATGGAGGGGTTCCTCCAGTAGCTCCTGAACTGCTACCAAACGCCGCGAAGCCACCACCACTCGGCTGCTGATTGCTAAACCCCCCAAATCCACCACCACCTTTAAGTTTTGCACAACATATAACCACTTCAGTTAAACCAAACAATAATTCATGTACACTTAAATTAAACAATTTCTTATGCGACTTAAATCACAATAGAGTAAATTAATTACCTGATACAGCAGCAGCAGCAGCAAATCCACCAGCGGCAGCTGTTGCTGCAGCAGCAAAGCCACCACCAGCTGTTGCCAGACTTGCAAATCCACCACCTGAAGGAGCAGTGGCGAATCCACTTCCAAAACCACCAGCAGAAATGCCTGTGAAGCCGCTACCAAACCCACTTGGCGCTGCTGTATTGCTTCCAGGTACACCACTCCCAATCTGCCTCGACTGGCCAAAACTACCCAGCACCGACCCTAGTGCTTGTTGCCCTGACCCGATTTGTGCACGCTGCCCAAATCCAGCTCCAGCTTGACCCTGACCCAGGGAACCTCCAGAACTAAATCCACCAGAAAAATTGACAGTTGTAGGCTGCAAAGGTTGCGGTGATTGGAAGCTAAAAGATGCAGGTCGGAACAGCTCACCGCTGGAACCAGACATCATATATGGAGAAGTGGCAAAAGCTGTATTTGTGTTGACAACTCCTAAACCAAATGGATTTGTTTTTGGTGTGGTTGAGTTTTGTGTTGGCCCAATCCCAAAACCATCAAGGTTTGCGAATGCAAATCCAGTTGTCGTCTGCTCTGTCTCCGAGACCTCCTCCTCCATTTCCTCCTCATGAGAAGAATTTGGAACAACATTTCTCATGCTACCATCCATCCCTTCATTTGATACTGCAACACTAGAAGGAGCTTCAGTTGCAGAAGACATTTCTACCTTAATAACAGAGAGATTCTTTGATGAGCCAATTGAATCATCTCGACTCTCAGACTTTGAGTTGGTTGACAATTCAGTCAGTGCTGGCAATGCTGAATGTTTAAAACCGGATGTGGAAACAGGCAACTCAGGCTGTGAAGCTGAAGTCTCTATCTTAACACCTGTTTCAGTTTTCGAAGGCATATTATCAACTTTAGTCTGTATCTCTGAGATACCCTCTGTTTTTGAGCAACCAATTGAAACAGAAGGTTGAGATGACGTCAGTAACTCTGATTTGCCAATACTTGAAGAAGAGGACACAGATGAAAAACTGCTTCCATGAGTCAAAGAAGGCAATGTGAAAGGAAAATTCATGGCGGAAGTAACTGATGGCTGAGGTTGTGATCCCTCCTGCTTCACGACCACACTAGTTTCAGAACTCTTAGGAGTTGCAAGGAATATGCCTAATGAATTTGATTTTGACACCATAGAGGCAGGTGAAGGATAATTGTTACTCGAAGGTAATGATGAAGAAGCCAGAACCGATTGCAATGGGCTAGAAGCAGATAGACTATCATTAGGACGGCTTGTTTTTTCTGAGTTTTTGCTGAATGAACCCTTCTCTGATACATTAGCGCTTGAACTCAAAGCAGATGTGGGAATGGTGGAATTTTTAGCATCAAATAATGGAGTCTTGGACACTGATTTAGTATTCTGATGATCCCAGGATGTGGAATCGGTAAACTTGAACTTAAATTGATCTGAACTCTCAGTGGACTCCGAGGGTGAAGTAAGAGATTGCTCGGGGAACCGTGCAGACGTGGATGGTAATGGATGGAAGCTTGTATCAGACTGCTGGACGTGCTTAGACTCACTTGCCGCAAAAGAATAACTCTTTCCAGTAAAGGGTAGGCTGCTTTTTGATTTTTCATTAGCCAGCGTGAAAGCACCCAGTTCAATGTTTTGTGCTGCCCTTGTCTCTAGCACGGATGATGCTTGCAAAGCAGAAAAACCTTTTGTAGATGACATCTGGACTCCACAATCTTGAAATCCAGCTGTCCTGAGGTATGAAGATGTTGATGGGCTCTCAGTGAACTGTTCTGCTGATGTTTCCGCAAAGCCTGTGCATGTTTACAAAATAACATCTTCTGTGAGATGAACTTCATGAAAGCAAGGGTTCACATTATATTCCAGCAAAAACTTAACAATACCTTTGCTTTGGTAATGGTTCTGAAAGGCTCCAGAGGTATTTGAAACTGCTGAATTAGCAACCTCCGATTTCTTCTGCGACTGAGGACTGAAATATTGTTTGCTAATATTTAACAATGATCGATTTGAACTTCCTTTCTCATTATCTTCTTCTAGTATCCTTTTAAGAGTTGTTTTTGGAGGGTCAAAGCTTGCCCAACTCTGCATTTAGTTGTGAAAAGTAAAGCATCACAAACAAAATCTTGAATGAGGATTTGGGGGGGGGGGGGGGGAGTAAAAGGACAAGAAAGAAATGATGCTGCAAATTACTTAAATATGTTCTTATTTTTGAGCAGATGAAGGGAAAACACATGCTCTTGTTCTCAATCTTTTCCCTACCATTTCTGTTATCAATCTTTTTCCTACTATTTCTCCAATGAAAAATGCTGAAACATGTTATTCTAACTGAGCCTATGGAACAGTAAAGGTCTTTCATCTGTTTCCATCATATCATGTCCAAGATTGGTACTTCATGCATTTATAAATGCTAATAGAGTTGATTTATTAGCAAAGATGATAACTACCTATCTAATTTGTCGTTTTGAGGATGAAATAATGATAGTATAACGGATTATGCAGGAGAACAAATATATAATGTTTGTCCTTTAAACCAAAATCTGTGTAGGATACATACAACATGCCAACTTGGTCATAAAATCTTTATCATAGATTGAAACATGGGGATTTTACAATAGAACGTGAATTCCCCTTACCTCCCACTTTTGTGCTCTGCAAAAAGGTAATAAAATATACACATACAGTTACATGGATCACTAGTCACAACCAGACTATGGCAGAGAAATATGCTTTCTTCCACCAAACAGCCACAGTAAGAAGTCATGTAGCAATCAAGCAAATAAATAATAAACTCAAAATGAAGCACAAACAGATCAGAAAGCAAGAAACATTACGCGATCAAAAGAGTCACGGCGATGCCTTGCAGTTTCTGGTTCACAGCCCTTGGCAAAGCTGGATTGGCTTCTTCTAGACTGTCCTTTAGCAGCTACAGAGCCAGAAGTGCTCGAGTTTTCTTTGTTTGCAGGAGTATCAGAGGTCCTATACCTAGCTGGAGTTATTTCAGTATCACCAACATAAGCAAGGCCAATGGATTCAAACAGCTGCCTTTTTACATCATGTTTTCCAGAGTACTGAATACTCAAAGCAGCCATCTGTTTCGAGAGACATCCAGAAAGTTGCTCAGCAGCTGCTAATTGTGCAGTCATTGTGTTATGTAGACTGCGCAAGGATTGAATTTGCCTGCAAGGGAAACACTTCCATTTCAATCTGTTATAAAGAGATACTCAAGTCATGGGTCTAAAGTAACTGATTCACCACCATGAACTACTGAGTTCTCTAGACAGAACAAAGAACAAAGAAGAGTAGCATGTAAGATCCATAAGAATTCTAATCTGGAAAAGAATCTAATAGAGTAGATACAAAAGACAGTCACAACAGCAGTATGCAATACCTTGAATTCCCATGCCAATTCTGCAAAGCTCTCTGATTTCTTTGAGTTCCTTCATTTTCACGAAATTTATTGAACTCTAAAGAATTGAAATGTCTCTCCAGCTCAATCAACTTATTGGTCAACTCCTGGAGAATTTTTGTTGGGGGGATAGGCAAACTGGAATAATGCAGGAACACAAAAAGAAAAAAAAAATATAAATAACTCAATATTAAGGTCAACCCAAACGCACCTGCTTTAATTCTAATATATGTCTTTGCTTCAATTCCAACTCAGAACTCAACTTTTGACGATTCCAGAGTTCCCAATATTTGCTATCTGTTGCTTGCTTGAAGATCCCTTTCATGTATACTTTCCTAACCAACACTGAAATAAGCATTGAAGAACTCATTGATTAAAGAAAGAATAACCACTACTTTGCATGTACAAGAAATACAATAAATTAAGAAACCAACAACAACAAAGGTCAATAAAGTTATCATGACTGATTAAACAAAATTTCAACATGGAGCATAGATAAAATCAAATCCTTCAAATACTTATAAATATACAGTATGGAATCGCAATTATGCATTATTGAGTACACACAAAAATAACATTACACACAAAAACAGCTTTTTTTCTATTTCCTTCTGCAACATGGAAGCAAAATTATCTTGACAATGTGCAAATTCAGCCCAAGAAAAATACATCAACTGTGCTCTAGTGATTAGTCCTTAAATGCATCACCACCACCAACCTGGCACACCCAAAAACATAAACCAATGAAACTAGATCCCACAACAAACCTTCCTTGGATGAATTTAGCTGGATCAATGATCCCATGTGGATCATATTTAGAATCATTAATTTTCAAGTCATAAGAACTTTGTGCAAGAGGCAGTTTATTTCAATAATTAAAATAATGTGTGAATACATACGTGTGGTAGAAACAGATAAACAGACTTGAATCAATCTAGTGTGGGGCCTGCAATCACAATTAAATAGCCGTTGATTTTTTTTTCCTTTTTCTTCAAATGAATAGTCTTCCTAGGTGAACCCTTCCTCCCCAATTCCCCCAATATAGAAAATCATAGGGCCAGGCCTTGCAGGAATTTGGCCATCCTGTGTTTTCCATATTCTTCTCCAGCCACGTTTTCCATAATTTTTTTCTTCAATCAACCATTACCCCATGCATTAAGGAGAAAACTCCTCCCTTGTACCCCCCCCCCCCCCCTCCAAAGAACAGTGCACAGAATACTTAGAAGCATGAATCTTGAGTGTAAGAATCAAATGTGTCCCTCCATTTTAAGAAGAGGTAATGGTACACAGTTAATTTTGCATTACAAACTTAATCATCTAAAAGTAGGAACTCACCTTCTACTGTCTTATCTAGCAGAAGTTGAAGCTCTCTTTGTTGTTCGTTGATTGAACCCTACATTATCAAGATAAAATAAAATGTACAGTAAATAAATAAAAAGTTGAGTGTTGCAAATATAATAGAAATGAACAATCATTAGATCATATCATCAAGTTATGAGGTATTAAAATTCTTGGTGACCCGATCTGTACTGGACTCGAAAAAACCGAAAGGCCTGCTCTGGTCCCCCATGAGTTGGGGGATACCCTCACCCTTGAGCCAAAAATATAGATGGGTACTACCGAAGTATCAATACACTAAGGAACTCCTTCTGTTATCATAAAACGAACATGCTTCAGTATATAATCATTTTAGCCCAATTGGCATAGAGGAAAGTTTTATGTAGTCCATCTTCAGCATGATTTCTATCTTCTTCCTTCAAAAAAAGTTTGTTATAGTCAATGCTTTACCATTGTTTTATTGAGTCTTACTCTGGAAAGTACCATAAAAGTGTTTAGGAGCAACAAATCATAGACAGATGAAGTGACAGGGAAGTGCTTTTAAATTATTTTATAAAGTATCCATAACTTATACTGAAAGAAAGACAGCTGCCGAGCCACCATCACAATAGTTACATGTTGCCACCAAGACTGCCCAGCTTCCTTCCCCAGTAACAATGGTTGACATGACACGGACTCCATAAATAAAATCCCACCACAAACCACTACCAGAACTCTACAGCACATGCAAGGTAGAGAAAACTGTTGCTGTAGGGCCTATGTATTTGTGAACCATATAAGCATATCCAGAAAAAAATAAAAAAATGGAGAGCTGATTCAAAAGGGAGGATGAGACAGAAAGTTCGTACACAGGTAATTAATTATGTTTTGGGGGTTGCTTGGAGGTCATGGAAAAATGATTTTTCAGGTTCCCACCTTGATTTAAGCAGGAGTGAGCATATTTGCCCTGCCAGCTTTTGACCATGCTCCGCAGGCAGTGGTTTTAATATTTTATTACCTCATGCGACAGCAAATTCTCAGTTTGTTTTAAAAGGGTTTCCCTTTTTCTTTCTTTCTAAACTCGGGCGGGGGGGGGGGGGGGGGGGTTTGAAGATGTTTCACATGCACAAAAAAGAGAGAACTACACTTGAAACAAGGAAAGAAGCGACCTAGCATTTGAAGGTAGTGTTGTAAAAGGCATCAGAGTGAGGCCAAGAACCCAGGTGGGTCTGATTTGGGCAAAAAGCAGGGGTTTCCAAGGGCCACCTGGCACCTTGACGAGGCCTGCGTGCCCCTGCCTCACCATTAGAATACTGTCTGAAGGGTAAAAAGTCATCACCAGGAAATTTCTTGAGTGATTGTAATCTATTTATGTTGAAAATTTAAATAAACCCAAAAATTCTTCACTCTTTTTTCAAATGAAAACTTGGCTGCATAGGAGAGTAAGAAGACACATGGGCAAAAACAAAACTCAAGCAACAGGTATACAGTTTAAAAGGAAAATATACATAGAAGGAGAACGGACCCTCTGTACTCTGCATCTGTCAGAAAGAGCCCATATTCCTTCTTCCAACTCAATAACCGAGTCTTTTTGAGAAGTTACTGATGCATCTATGAAACCAGCCTTTCCTTCAATACCTTCAAGAAGAGTATCAAGTTTCTTGGCCATCTCTTCAACCTGAAAATGCAGTAACATGGAGAAGACACCATCAGAGCCTTCCAACTGCAGATCTGAAGAAGCCATCTACTTGAATTAACAGTTCCCAATCACATTATTGCAAATGCCAAAAATCATAAAACTGAAGCAATTTTATGTGTTCTGAAAATGGATGAGACACCTAAACGCAAAGTAGCTATAAGAAGCCAGAATAGCATGAGAATTTATCTGAAGAATATATGGTGTCAGGAATGGAAAGCTAAAGAATGAGTATGTGAATGACAAATCCAACTCTGTTAAGGTATTGTAACTAGTATAGTATGTTACATTTCCAAACTGTTTTGATGCATGTTGCCCAAAGTGTATTGCCAATGGAGAGGAAGTTGCGTTTATTTCCTTCTTGAAGTCAGATTGGAAAGACTTTCCTGAAGCAAAATTGTTCCCTAAAGGCACTTGTGAACCAACATATGTTGGCTGTGAGTTTCTATTCCCCTGTGCAGTCATCGCTGTCTGACTAGGATTAGTAAAATTGGCAGAAGGTTTCTCCTTCAAATCTGTTGGATGTTTCTGTAAACTTCCAGCAGATTGTAATGTATGTTTATCTGAATTGTCAACTTCACCAGAAGAGAGTGACAAAAACATTCCATCAGAAGTTTTTGAAGCATCAACTCTTGCATTTGACCTGGTTAAAGACCACAAACTTGGAGCGTTCTCCGGTGGCGTCGCTTTACGCAATGGCTCCACAGTGGATCCCAATAGTGTATAGTTGCTAACTGGTTGACGAGAAACATCACCTGCCATGTTCCCTGAGAACAAACCTTTGCTGTTTTTGGCTTCTGATATTGATTTGTTATGTGCATTACTATCTTGGTTCCGCACTATGGAGAGTGCTTTTTCTGGTTCATCTGCTTTCAATGTCTCTGAGTTAACAAGAGGCTTATGTCCCATATTGTCTGATGCATTTTTGTCTCGTGGTCTGATGTCTACATTAAAGGAAGGTGATAAATCATTTGCAGTAGTGGCATTAGGACTAGTCTTTTCAACAACAATTCGGCTAACTTCATGAGATTGAGATGCAGAAAAGGTTGGCTCTCTGATTTCATTGGTACCAGCAGAAGAAATCTGGGACAGCTCATGCTCCACTGATACCTGAGAAGCATCATCTTCCTCACCAGAAGTACAACCTTCAAGTGATGCTAAAGTGCCTGCATTACTACAGGAAAGTAGATGGTTTTGACATGCAGCTCCACAGAAGTGCAACCCAGAATAGTTATCAGATTGAATTCTGAATGAAAGCAAGATATGGTATCGAAATACCTTGTGAAGTGATGGAAAACCGAAATCCTTCCATCAATGGTAAGACATATAATCACACAACAAGGTGAAACTTCTCTTTCCTCATTTCCCAGTGTGAACCTCACATTCTCATTCTGAGAAACCTTATCAACAGAGAGTCCAACAATCACATTTTCATCACCATTGTCTGAGATCAAACAATTTTACATCAGAGATCTAATCATACCAAATCATGCCAAATGCAAATCAGATATATCCAGTTACTAGGATGGAGGAACCGCTGAGATTTGCTCAACTCTCAATCGGGGTTAGTACTTAGCAGCTTTAAATTGCATAGGTATGTACACATGCTTTTTGACTCCCTCCCTCCCTTGCCCCCACCCACCAAACCCCCCCCCCCCCCTCCCCCTCAGAAAAAAAAATATTTTAGTGTCATACAAATTGCAGTCGAAATCTAGATCTTCAAATAACTGCAATAAGTTGGCATGTTTTATCCAATTAATTGAGCTTAATAAACACTCATACTCCAAGTAAAAAAATCATGCGAGGTTCCAGAAAGATGAATAGAAGAGGAATAAACAAATGGAATCTCCAACCAAGAAGAAACTGAGTAAAATTTGAGCTAGTGAAAGAGTCAAATCTCTATATCAACTTTTACCACCTTGAGAATCAATATGTAGAATCCAAGCATCATCAAGAATTTCAACCATTGCAGCTTCATTCTTCCCATTGTCCTGCCAACAGAAAAGTGCAACTTGGCGGGACAGGTTTCTATTAGCAACAAAAGCCAGCCCACTGCAATCAATAAAAAATCACAGCTATAATAAGTGAACAATTGTTGCAAAGTAACAGATGTTCATTGAGCAGTGCATTCAGTCCTTGGTAATAGTGACAAGAGTTAACAAGTTATACACATTAATTGATAAAGGCTGATTAAGTGGAAACCACCCTCGTTCCCTCACTCTCCATTTATTTCCTTTTCTTAGCTCATTGTGTTGGTTAAACTTGTACAAAATGGTAGTCCTTTTACAAATGAAGGGAAGATTAATTATCACCATAAAAGAAAACTCGAGGGAATCCTGCATTACATTTGTTTCAACATCACAGATTGTAGCAAATATTCTTATGAAATGGTTATTCAAACCTTGACTTCCTAATCAACGAGTAGAGTTGATAGACATCTACTCACCAACTTGTGGGGGAGTGATGAAAAGATAGGATTAGTTCTTTATCTATTATTTTTTACATAATTAAAAAAATCTGATTTCTAAGTTTACAATCTAAATATTTATGAAAGATTTGGACCTACCCTATCAACTAGTTAGTTCTCAACTTCTTATCTGGATGATATTAGTTATCCTTTCAATGTGTAACTCTAATATTACTGAATAAGAAAATGAGATCTATCTTTTTGTAAACTTCCAAAAGAACAAAAGTAAAAGCAGATGCAAAAATAGTTAAAGAAGGTAACAAGGTAAACGTACTAAAGATCTAGATAGCTGAGAAACAGATGTGGTCCATTTCGGGTGGGGACAGCAACAGAACAGAAATCCATGAAGACATTACTGAACGATAATACAATTGGCTTTGAAGCTTCCTGAAAGCAATAAGAAAAGGAAATATTTAATCCAGCCAAAAATCATACATTATCCTAATGCAAATAAAAGGAACCATTCTCATTCGAAACCAAATAAATGATACAGATATCATATATCCAACTTCATCCAATATATTATGCACTATAGACAGGTAGAGGGGTAGAAGAGTGAAGTTTTCTATCTGATACAGTTAACACTAAGGCTACTATGTTGTTAGATTACAAACAATTACCTATAACAAGGAAAAAAAACCAAGAATTAATAAATTTTATAAAATTTATTCTTTGTAGTAAGAGCATTGTCGAAGAGTGTCGAAGCCTTGTTCACTAGAATAAAGCCATCATCCAACTTAGCCACCTCTGCCCCCTCAGCAAGCTACTCCTTGATGAATTCCAAAAGCATAACTCCAAAATTATGTCCTTGGGGAGTTTCTACCTCATTTAGCCCCTTACTAGAGTCATTCCTGAAGCAGAAATCATCTAGAGAGCCAATAGGGGTCTCAACTACAACTTGCTCTATATAAGGGAAAATCACAATAACTCAATGTTCAGGTCAACAGTAAAAATAAGATTACTATTCAGACAAACTCAGTGAAATATGCAGAGGTGATCCCTGAGGTTGAGATTAATGTATAAAACATAACTAATTACCAAACTCATAGAAGCTACAGGACTAATATAATTAAAAATAAACATCATTTTGCAAAATTAGATGACTCATCACTGGAAAATAAGAAGCTATCATAGATCCAGAGAAAGAAAGGATTGTGGTAAAATGCGACAAGTTTATCAAAGTGTTGGGGTCTCATAAGTTCATAACTAACTAATTTAACAGCCTCTGAGCAGAACACAACACAAGTGGATGGCCATCTGTTAGCGACATATATTCTATACTATAAAAGCTGAAAGTAGTAAAGAACAAAAATTAATTAATCTACATCACCTAGTACATAAGAAACAAAATGCTGTAAATAATTAAATAGCAAAGGTAACTTAATATTTTTTTTTAATAAATGTTACATTTGACTAAGCATAGAAAGCTACCAATTAAATAAATAAAGAAAATATGAAGGATGCATACACTGACATCAGTAAATCTTCTTCCTCTGCTGGTGATGACTTGCACTATGTAATTCTCCTCCTCCCCATCGTCGTTTATTTGGAAACATCCAACAGCTATACTATCCGGACGGATCCATCGGATGGAATCCACTAAGACAAGATTAAGAGTAAGATTAAGATTAACAGCAACCAGGGAATTAACCAAAAAGATGTCTAATCAATTGAAATCAGTCACTACTAAGGTTTATGAAGTAAACTAGGAAACCTACTTTTTCATCATTTAAAGTAGGGAAAAGGGCCAAATAACCCATTAATGTTTACCCCAAGGTAGATACATATAACTAATTTTAGTTTTTTTAGGTACAAAAACAGCACTAAAGTTTGCCTCTGGATACATATAACCCACTTAAGGTTTTTTTTTTTTTTTAATAAAATGACACCACTAATGTTGTAAATTTAAAATATTCATGTCTCATACGGACACTTTAATTTTCTTTTCCTTTATCTTCTCTTTTTTAACCTCATATTTTTTTAATATTTTAGAACAAATAAATGGTTTGATGAATAATATAAATACATTAGCTTGTTATTATATTATATATGCTAGTACTATCATTATTATTATTATTTACACTTTGTAATTCTGAAGACCAAAATCATTAAACAACCAGGTTTATGCAAAATATTATTTTCATTATGATATTTTGGATACTTTTTTGAATTTAAATAAAACTTAAACTTCTATATTTATATTTATATTCATTTCATGTAGCTATAAAATAGAGTCGAGATTGAGGGGTAATATTTCAAGAAAAGACTCATGTACAAAAAGTACAAAAAGTAAATGATAATAATAGTAATATATATTTTTATATATACATATACATATATAGAATAAGCTAATTTTTTTTTTCAAATAATTTTTTTGTTTCAAAAATTTGAAAAAAATATGATGTCAAAAGAAGAAAAGGGAAAACAAAATTATAGTGTTCATATGAGGCAATATTTTAATTTTACAATATTAATAGTCTTAATGTACCAATATATATATATATAGATATATATATATATATATTTTGTGAGTTATATGTATCTAGAGGTGAACATTAGTAGTATTTGTGTACCAAAGAAAAAACTTAAGTGGAGTATATGTACATAAGGGTAAGCATTGATGAGTTATTTGACCATTTTCCCTTTAAAATAATTCTCAGTATTGCAAAAGTAAAGGCACATAACTCCCATATTGTGAGAGTGAAGGTTCTTTTTTATCAACCAATAATTCACTTGACTAAGCAAAAGAAATTCGACAATATTAGCTTACATACTTGACCAGAAACCACCTTAACCTATGAATTGAATGAGAAGTACTAAACAACAGATACAAGTATACAAAATATCTCCAAGCTGAATCAACCTATTAGGTTGGATATCAAGTTAATTTCCTCCAAAAATTAAGTCAGCATCAGATGCACATGGGCAAGCAACCGTATTGCCTTGGTGTGCATCAGTCACCAATAAGCTGATCATTAACCTTATCAAGTTGAAGCCAATAGAAATCTAAAAAATTACAGAAAAGAGGGAAAACTAGCGGCAAAATAAACAGCAGCAACAAATACTCGAAACCCCTAGCACTGGACTCAGAAAACTGTGTGCTGTCATGATAGAAGTAGAAACCAAAGCTTAATAAGTGAGAAGCTCTCCACATACTACTTTAAAAAACTTTCACTTCATCCACCGGCCAACCACCAGACACTACTAGAGAAAAGGTGCACTTTATCCACAGGACAACCAGCTGACTGATCTATCAGATAATATCAACATTACTGCTGTATCAGGACGTGTCTGCCTTACCAACACATTTAAATTACTGAACATGCCTACAGACCATTTAATCAAATTTTCTTCTATATCTTACAAAGACATTGGCTTTGGAACTAGTAAATTTCACAATCCATTCACATTAATCATGTGATACCAGAACTCACTGATTAACAGACACTAAACATATATACACCTACACTTATCACCTCATTGCAGTCTGAGAAAACAATTTCAAATCTAAGACCTAATGAAGGAGCTTTATCACATAGAAAATCAGAAACTGTCAAATATAAAGACCTGATGAGGGAGTTTATCAGCATTTGACATTCCACTTTAGTTCCTAACATAGGGGTGAAGCACACAGGAAGAAGACCAACTGGTCCACCAAATATTTGCATGCACAAAACACCTCATAACAGATAGCCTAAGATTGCAGGCATAACATCGGTCAAAAGACTAATGAGAAGCTGTGAGGATTAAATCCACCAGAAAGATAAGGTTATGCAACGTACTTTATTATGCCACTCACATTAGTCAAGCATGTTTATGTACGGTGAATATGGATCCAACACAAAAATCCGAATTACGGTTGCCAGGTACAGGAAGAAAGATAATGAATGCATCAAAACTTTACAGAGAAGAAGCAATACCTCTAATAGCTTGGCTAGCATCAGAATCACCAATCACCGACTGGAATGATAGAAAAAATCTTAATTTTTCCTTAAAGTGCGATGACAAAATGCTGACAACATTCCTTTTAGCCACAGCAATATGATTGCCTTTGATACTCCAATCAACTATGCCAATAAATGAACTCAGTGAGAAAAAAGATATACATACAAGGAAAAAAGGCACCATATGAGATGCACAGAGTTTACACAAGTTAAGGCAAGAAGATGCAGGTGCCTATCAATGAATTAATATCACTAAAATAAAGTGATTATCAACCAGAGAGGGAAAAAAAAAAAAAAAGGATACTTGTGCCAATTAGGTTTTTTGTGGGCATAAATGAACATTATAATAACTTTGACAGAATCATGGAAAGCCACAGCCAATGATTTTGAGATATAGTTATTTGAAATAGAATATCCAGTGAAATCAGACAATGATGTAATTTATATGAGGATAGCCAATATGGTATCAGTTAAGACGACTAAAAAGATAGATAGATAGATAGATAGAGAGAGAGAGAGGGATTACCAGAATCAACATCTTCCATTATGTTAACAGGGGGACCTTGACCAGATCCATGGTATAACTTTCCGTCAGAGGACAGAATAAGATAAGCTTTAGCAACTTTTCTAGCCATTAAAACATCCTTGATGCCAACGGAATCATCAAGTGAGACAGAATATGAAGGATTTTGTTCCTGTTCAATGACCATTTGACAACACATGACTAATCTATGAAGCATTCAGTAATCTGATCTGATAATTAATTCATAATTCAGAAATATAGATTTTCCTTTAAGAGTTATGTTTAATATTATGCTCATCAAGAGAGAAGAAAAAAACATAATACAAACCCCTTGCTGTTTACAACTAAGTTGACATGTTCTCCATTTTACGGAAAAACGATTAAAATTTTACATAAGAATGAGAGATAACATCATTGCATCATTTTCTTATACAAAAATTACGACCTCAGCCTGTAACATACAACGAGAAATCAATAACCTTTGAAGCTCTCAGGACAAAAAAGCCATACCTTGTGAAGCAAAGCGCTAACAGCAAAGAAATGCACATGACTAGCGACAGTAGCAGCGAGCAAGGAATCATCAGCTGACAAAGCCAGTATTGAAACCTTCCCAATATGAACATCGACGAGGCTCAACTCCTGTATAGACTGGCCTGTCTTTTTCTCCTTAATCTCCTCGGCAGAAGCCATAACGTCCTTGGTCCTCACAACATAAAACCCTAAGCCCAAAAACAGGAATAATTTGCTTTAGAAGAAAAATTAATATGGATACGGAGAGTGGGGATGGAAGGAAGGTACCTTGGGGATGAGCAACAAAGAGGAGGCGAAACCGTTCGGAGACGGCCAAAGGTCGGGAGGGAAGAGATTGAGGTTCGAACTCGGAGGTGCCATCAGTACTAACAGGAACAGGTTCTCCGATTTTGGAGAAGCGGTAATTTCTGGAACCGATTTCGTCTCCGTCAATTTCCTCATCCAATTCGATAACGGCGCCGCCGTCTGTTGAGAACTCAATCGGCGGAGGAGCAGCCATTACCTCCAATAGAATGTAAAGGCGGGAATTAATTACAAAAGAAAATATAAGGGTGAAGCTATATATACACAGACGTATTACTAAAGTTACTAGTTCTGTATGAATTTAGTGGGCTGCTCCGTTTTTAACCATCTTCATTTATAAAAATTCTTTTTATTAAGTTATTAAATTTATTCTTTTTTAATTAAAAAAATGATTTTTGTTAAATTATATATATTTAATATTTATGGTGTAATATAATGGTACGAGCTACATTAATTATGATATAGAAATATATTATGGTGGTATGCGCTACATTAATAATGATACATCTGTGTAATATGGTGGTACGAACTATAACATTAATAATGTGATATAATAATATGAGCTACATTAATGATGGTTCTAGGGCGTTTTATGATGGTATAATAATAATAGTACAAATGTATAATATGGTGGTAGAACTACATTGGTTATGGTACGAGGGTGTATTATGGTTGTACGGATTACATTAATAATGGTAAGAAGGTATAATATGGTGTTACGAAGTGGAATATGGTGGTTCATAGTTAATTTCATTAAAGGATACAAAGGTCCAGAAAAATATTTTCTTAACTAAAAAATAATAGTTTCAAACTCTTTGTTAAAAGATAATATTTCCTTCTATAGTGAGCTACTTATAATTTCATCAATTTTATTTAATATATACCTTTATATGTATATGTCTTTATATAATACAATAATATATTTCATTAAAATAATATAAATCATTTTTGAGTAAAATCAAGTAATACCTTTAACTTTTACTTAGTATTTCAACTAAATGAGGCACTGTTAGGAAAATTTGGTTTTGACAAAGTTATAATGTGTAACTACACATATTTGATCATAAAATCAAGGGGTCAAACGTGGACCATTGTTGTTCTTTTCTCAAATCTCTTTCCTTAAATTTTGATGTCCCTCCTTTTAAAATGGAGTAAAAATGATATTTATACTTGGATTTGAATTGATCTAACTGCTCCTAAAATATCGCACCACTAAGCCACCAACAAAGAACAGTTACTAAGGCTTGAGAACGTGGGTTCGAGATAAAAATAAAGTATCTCGCCATCTTTATTAGCGAGATGAAATATTCAAACTGAAGTATGCTTTTCCGTCAACATAAATGTATCTCGGCATCATTATCTCGAAATGTAGAACAAAGATTTAAGGATCCAAGAATCTACCTTAAGTCTAGCGAGATATTCTATTATCCGCGTCTTCGAAATATATTGCTCGAGCTAACTAATACGAAATAATTATTCATTTCGTATTAATATAATATTAATATAATAGCATTTCGGATTCTCTGAACGGAATACTCATTTCGGCTATATCAAGTATAATAAGCATTTTTTGATCTCCCCGATTGAGATGATCATTTCGGCCTACTGTGTATCTCGACCATATCAGTGTGCATAAAATTTTTGTTTGAATTGAGTATTTGCTGTGAATTTATATTAATTTGCCCAAACATAAATGGTGTGATAATTAATTCCAAATACAAATAATAACTTAATTAAAATGGACTAATGATCAAAATATATTTAACTTAAACCGAAACAATAAAGAGAAAAAGGACTAAATTATACTTAATTGAAATATTGAAGCTAAAATATTTAACCTATATTTAATCTAGTTAAATATTCTTAATCAGTCCAAAGTCCAAACACCAAATGAAACCAGCCATTGGATGGCTCATCGGGCTGGATCGAAATTGACATCTCTACTGGCAATGATTGTATCTCGCGCGTTAAAGCAGTGGAGGGTAGAACTGGAATTCTGAAATAGCTGATGCAACTCTCAACACTAAACCACAACACAATTTCTGTTCGCCATTTTCACTTCATTCATTCCTCTTCTCTTTCAAAACCCTAACCAAACCCAGAGGAAATAGACCACCACCACCGCCGCCGCCAGAGTCCTTGCTTCTTCTATTACCTTCACCAATTTCTGAATTTTGGATTCATTACTGGGGTTCTCGATAGTGCCCTATTTTGTATATAATAATTATTTGCTAGCGCTGCGTTTAGAGAACCTCGTTGGTGGTTCAGTGTTACAGATGGAAGGGAATTCTTCCGGCGGCGGCGGAGTAGGCGGAGGAGGAGGGGGGAATGATGTGGAATTGCTGTGCAAAACATTGCAGGTGGAGCACAAGCTGTTCTACTTCGACCTCAAGGAGAACCCTCGTGGGCGCTACCTCAAGATCTCCGAAAAGACTTCGGCGACAAGGTCCACCATCATAGTACCTTCCAACGGCATCGCCTGGTTCCTCGATCTCTTCAATTACTATGTCAATTCCGATGACCAAGATGTCTTTAGCAAAGAACTCCAGCTCGATACCAAGGCACTTTTCATTCTCCCATTTACTTATATATATTCGTTCTCTGTTTTAATACTTGCTTTAAGCGTTTGCTAATTTCTGCTTTGCAGGTTTTTTATTTCGATGTTGGGGAGAACAGAAGGGGACGCTTTCTAAAAGTTGGTTGCTCATTTATTTGCTTTTGCTTGTTTTATATTCCCCAGTTGGTGCCTTAAATTACCAGTAGTCACAGCTTTTTAACTCAAGTTTTACTTACCGAGTTTTAAGTGTAATTGGTGATTGCATTTCACTGTCGTATGATGCATTCGGACCTTCTCCATTATACTTGCCATGAGATTTTATGGATTCTGCTACAAATTTCTATTTTTTTTTTCAGCAAAAAGAGTCCTATTCTTCTTCTGTCCTTTTTTTTTTTTCAAAGTAAGCTGTGAAGAGATATGTTTCTTTGATATCTGGTGCTATGCCAATCTATTGACTGAAACACCATAGTTGACTTCCTGTACAGTTCTAGGAAAGAGCTCATTTAATCCAGCATAAATTATTGTTTGTGTAATAAAATGATGAAACAAAACATATAAATTAACAAACTTTTTCTGAATTATTGAACTCTTTATTATTTCGGTACTATGATTTATTAAAAGATATGAAATGCGTATTTCTCTGTAATTCTGTGGAGTGCAGACAAGGTTATAGAAACATTTAATTAGAGAACTAAATATTAGTAACATTTAGTTTAGTTATCAAATCCGCCTCACATTTTTTCGAGTCCCCAATATAAATCCTAACATACCATGCATTTGCCAATACATTTCTTAGCCACAACTATCTTCTTTCCCTCCAACAAAACATCATAATTCTTACACTCCAATTCATGTTCTCAAAATAAAAGCAATCATGTGAAATATTCCCCAATTATGTTCCCTAAAGTCCTGCTTGAAAAACATCCCAACACATTAAATTAATTTTTTTTTTCTAATGAATAGTTAAAAAGTATGACTTTGTGGCTTTCATAGGCAATGGTCTCACATTCTCCATCTATTTCCTCCTTTGATGTAGTGACGTTAATAATTGCAATGAACATCTAGTTCATCCTTGGATTCCTTTGCATCTGAGGTTGGCATTTTTTTATTGTTTTTTTTAGAACTATTATGATTATTCTCTTATTACTGAAACCATCATTGGTAGCTATGTTCGTCTGGTTACATTTTCTAGAGACATAATTCAACCCTTTGGTTCCCATCTGCTGAGCAGACATCTATGCACCTCCTTTAGATTCTGACTTGCTAGAGTGAGGATATGAGTAGCTCAGAGCAGTTTATATGTTTGGATTCTGAGATGCACGTTACAAATTGTCTCATGATAGCAGATAAAATTGACTCGTGGCATTACTTATTTGAGAATCTTGAAAGATGATGTTTTTGACTCTTCTGCAGTACTGTACTTTTGCAACGATGATTGTCTGCCACCATTGTGTCATTCTGCTTGCGTTTTTCTGCTTATATGTTGTGGATAAGAGAATTAAGCCCATTTACAAAATAAAGAAATAAAATAAAAAATTCTGAATTCGTTGAAGCTTGCACTGGGAGTAGACAACTATTAACTATGTGAATTTTATTGAGAAGATATTTAATAATAAGGAAGAAGACTCTCTTTGCGTGTTTTTGCAGAGACATTGTCAATATCAAACTGTTTCAATTAAATAAATTACGTCTCAAAAGCCCTTATTTTCACTGACAAGACTCACACATGCAGATATCTGAAGCTTCTGTCAGCCGAAACCGCAGTACTATTATAGTCCCTGCAGGAAGTGCTCGTGATGAAGGGTGGGCAGCCTTCAGAAATATTTTGGGTGAAATTAATGAAGCATCAGGGCTTTTCATCCTCCCCAATCAGGTAATATTGACTTATTTATTCATGATCATCTAACCTTAGTAACTATTGAGGTGCCTCAGAAAGCAAACCTTCATGTACTTCTGGTTGTTTGTAAGCATCAGCAGAACTCTGAAGCCCCAGAACGCCTTGTTGGGCTTTCAGATGATGTGGGCGCTGGTTTTATATCCAGTCATAGTTCTCAACCCGCCCCAACAGCTGACTTGAATGTTGATCGCTCTTCTGATCTGCCACCACCTGATGACATAGGTAATGTGGGAGTCTCAAAAGTGATAAGAGCTGATCAAAAGAAATTTTTCTTTGATCTTGGAAGCAACAACAGAGGTCATTTCTTGAGAATATCGGAGGTATGTATTGGAAATTTTTACAACTATAGGTAAATTGAGCTTGCTCCATCCTGTGTTCTCCTAATATAAGAAAATGCAGGTTACTGGTTCAGATCGTTCCTCCATAATTCTCCCGCTTTCCGGTTTGAAGCAGTTCTATGAAATGGTCGGTCACTTTGTGGACATTACTAAAGATAGAATCGAGGGGATGACTGGTGCAAATGTAAGGACTGTGGACCCTCCTCAAAGGTGAACTTTTATGAGATTCAGGTCAACCGGTTTCTTGTGTCTAAATCATTTGTGGTCAGTGGCACCAATTATTGTGGTTGATTGGGAGGGGGGCGGGGGGTGCATCATGTGCTGCTTATCAAGTGCTTTGCTTTATTCATCTTTCAGTTACGTCTGAATAAGTCCGCCCTCTTCGTCAATCAGGGATCATTTGTGAAAGTTAATCAGCTTGAATCTAGATAGAATAATACATAAATAAATGAATAAGCACGTTGTGTGCCAAAAGATTGGCATTGTAGTTCAGATCTCTTCTCGAATGGATTGTAAGTGTGTTTCTGTGCTTTGGTGAGTGTCACGCTTGTCAAACTTGATACATTTGTTTGAATGCATACTTACTGTTTAGATGTTACTAGTTTTAAATGAGTTGTGCAACTGTATTTAATTACAGACTGCTTGGACTTATTAGAGATTTTTTATTTTGATCATTTCTTATTTAGTATATGACTGCACATCCCAGCATGTGTAATGTTGAATGCCTGAATAACCATGAATTGTGATCAAGAGGAATTGATCGAGTCATACAAGTTTGAACAATCAGTAGTTTTTAGTTTAAACATTTTTATTGAATTTGATTCATATATATTATAGCCGATATATGGATTATTTATTTTCAAAATAGCTACAGATATTTTAATTGGAGAACAAATTAAAATTTGCACCTGGAAGGTCGAAGAGTAAAAAGAAAAACCGAACAACTTACAAGGTAATTGATCTAGATAGTGTCGGTCTAATATCAACCTATTTATAACTTGGTTTATAATTTGCTAGATTTTATTTCAAGATCTAAATTCCATACCTTGTGTCAATATTGTGGTACGAAAAGGAGGTGGATAAGAGTGATAATTGTGATACAATATAAATAATATTTTTATATACATATTTACATGAGAAGGAATGGATGAGAAGGATGGGAAAAAGAGAGCAAGAGTGCAATAAACGGAGGAAATTAGTGCCACAGTCAGAGGACAACCAATAATTTTGAATAACAAACTTTAAACATCTCCCTTCTATAACAATAAACATCAACAGCCCATCCCTCCAATCGAAATCCCAGCTATTTTTCAAGATTATTTGTCAGGAGACGATATCCTCTTAAAAAAGAAAAGCAATGGATTCAAGCAGGAGCCATATGTTGTTTGTATTGTGTTTTAGCCTCTTGGCGATTGCCTTGGCAGAGGACCCTTATCACTTCTTCGATTGGCATGTCACATACGGTACCATCGCTCCTCTTGGAGTTCCCCAACAGGGTATTCTTATTAACGGTCAATATCCGGGCCCTGAAATTAACTGCACCTCCAACAACAATATTGTCGTTAATGTATTCAATGAGCTGGATGAGCCTTTCCTCCTCACCTGGGCAGGCATTCAACAGAGGAAGAACTCTTGGCAGGATGGCACCCCCGGAACGATGTGCCCCATCCTTCCTGGAACAAACTATACCTATCACTTCCAGGTGAAGGACCAGATTGGTAGCTTTATATACTTCCCCACCACTGGCCTTCAGAGGGCCTCTGGCGGCATTGGCATGCTCAAGGTTCACAGTCGCCCCCTCATCCCCGTCCCTTTTGACAACCCTGCCGATGAGTATGCTGTTCTTCTAGGTGATTGGTACAGCAAGGGCCACAAGACCCTCAAACGCATTCTTGACTCTGGCCGTTCCATTGGCAGGCCCGATGGCATCCAAATCAACGGCAAGTCCAATAAAGTTGGTGATGTTGCTGCCGAGCCCCTCTTCACCATGGAGCCTGGCAAGACTTACAGGTACAGGGTTTGCAACGTCGGGCTTAGGCTCTCAGTCAACTTTCGGATTCAGGAGCACAACATGAAGTTAGTTGAATTGGAGGGGTCCCACACGGTTCAGAATATGTACGACTCCTTGGATCTCCATGTAGGGCAATGCCTGTCAGTGTTGGTGACGGCTGACAAAACCCCTAAAGACTACTACTTGGTGGCTTCCAGTAGGTTCTTCAAAAGGGTCCTCTCGTCTGTTGCTATAATCCACTACACAAATGGCAACGAGCCCGCCTCCCCCGAGCTCCCGCCTCCCCCTCCGGAGAACTCAATGGGCATTGCCTGGTCTATCAACCAATTCCGCTCATTCAGGTGGAATCTCACGGCTAGTGCTGCCCGCCCCAACCCACAAGGTTCTTACAAGTATGGCCAGATCAATATCACTCGCACCATTAAGCTTCGCAACTCTCGCCGCCTAGTCAATGGAAAGCTTCGCTTCGCTATCAACGGTGTCTCCCATGTGGACGGAGAGACACCATTGAAGCTGGCCGAGTACTATGGCATGGCAGACAAAGTATTTACGTACGATCTTGTCAAGGATGAGCTGGAAGAAGGGGATGCGGTCATTGTTGCCCCTAGTGTGAAGAATGCAACATTCAGGAACTATGTTGAAATAATATTCGAGAACCACGAGAAGACAATCCAGACATGGCACTTGGATGGGTATTCTTTCTTTGCAGTGGGAATCGAGGCCGGAAGATGGAGCCCTGAGAAGAGGAAGGACTACAATCTGTTAGACGGTGTGAGCAGACACACCATACAAGTATATCCCAACTCCTGGGCTGCGGTGATGACCACACTAGACAATGCAGGTATGTGGAACTTGAGGTCAGATATGTGGGAGAGAGCATACTTGGGACAACAACTCTACCTTAGTGTTGTTTCACCTGCACTCTCCTTAAGGGATGAATACAATCTCCCTGGTTTTCAGCAACTATGTGGTATTGTCAAGGATCTATCAAAGCTTGCTCGATACACTTGAATTGTAGAAAACAAGATGTTGTATTATTTTATTTTGAAAATGTATAAAAAGAATAGGGAAACTAGTTGTAGAATCATAGAATTTTCTCCATCTCCAATGCTTCTTTGATTGAGTAGCTAAGAACCCCTCAAACATCCAAGGGAGTTCATGTAAAGGGCTGTCAAAGAAGATGGAAGGTTGACAAAGTCAAGCAAATATTGTAAGAAAACACAAGAACGACTTCAACTTAAGGATTGTTTAGACTGCATTGAGTCCAACTATTGTTTACTATACAAACTAATTCTTGCAACAATGGATTCTATTTTGTATAGTATATGTATATTTATGTTTTGCCAAACCATGTTAACTTAATTTGCCAATAATTGTCTAAAGAACTTGTTCAGTTTAATTTCCGCTTCTTGTTATAGTTGTGGCGAACACATATTTTCTACAAATCCGACGACAAATACTATCAATTGTTAACATTGTTATATATTTTCACGAAAAAAATATCTTTATCTATAACAAAGAATGATCAAATGTGCTATACGAGAAGCCTACATTTTTTTTCATTTTTTTTACAAATTAATTCTATAAAGAATTTTAAAGCTAATTAATTATATCAAATTTAATGTTGATAATAAACATTATTAAATAATATAGGAATTGTAACTAAGATTGTTAAAATGACACTTGCTAAACTTGAAATGCAAAAATCATTATATTCAAATTATTTAATTTAAAAAATTTAGAGAAATATTAGTTAATAATTAGTAGAAAAAAAAACTAAAATAAAGGTGGATTGATTGAAAAGAATTATTCAAACTTTTTAATCTTTTTTTTGAAACTTTTTAACTATTTTAATTGAATAGTTTTTGCAAATATGAAATTCTTTGGAAATATTGACCTTTTTTTTTAATCTTTAACTGAAAAGAAAATTGAGGATTATTCTAAAATTAAACAATAAAATCATTCTAAAATAATGGTGGGAGGATTGAATAATACAATAGACACAATACTATATATATTTTCAAATTATTAAATAAAAATGTTAATGTTTCTTTACAAATGCAACATATATTTAAATAATTAAATAATATATTGATCAGATTGTCTTATATTTAATGTTAAAGTAGGCGACGTGTACTACACAAAATCATAATTATATTTTTCTTATTTAAATAATCTTTAAACTTTTCATTTAAATATTTAATTTATTTTTAAAATTTTGTGTATTACACGAGTCAAATACTAATATGTATGAATGTATATTCGTTTTTTAATGACCACTATACACACTCTCATTACTTTAAATATTGCTAATGATAACTTCATTTTAAGTAGACATAAAAAATGGAGGTAAATATATGGAGATGAAATTAAGTAATAAAAAATAATTGGAAGTTAGATGATTTCTTCATCTATTCACTTAGATGGATTAAGTGTTTGACTTGAATGATGAGCCATGAAGCAATGCCAATGTATTGAGCTCACGTAATTTTTGACTGAGAATATGAATCGGCTAAAAACACGACTTCTTCCTTAACAGATTGACTCGAATGTAAATATAGTTTTCCCAAAGTAATTTTTTAAACTTAAAAGAAAAATACAATCAAATGAAAATCTGCATAATACTTTTTCATGGATGAAAATCTCTCAAAATTCACTACCAGCAATGACAAATGAACTATAGCTTACAACTTTATATCATGTTAGTTGGTCTCAGAAAATTAAATCCTGATCATATAAAATAGATTTTTGTTGCAACATTAGTCCATCTTTCATAATTTTGGGAAATACTTTCTATCTAAAAATTAGAATTATAAGAGAGGATAAGAGTAGAATAAGGAGATATGTTGGGGGAATGAAGAATCATGAAAGAAAGGAATGAATGAACGCAAAAGAAGGAGGTGATGGAATGGATGGAAAAAAGACAGCATTTAACAGCCAATTAACTCCCCAAATCTTACCTCATTTTCTTGCTATAAAAACACAACACATTTATTGGGATTAATACCATTCATTCTTCTCTTGCCGGGGGAAGACATCTTTACACCTCCCTCTTCTTCTTGGCAAACCCCTAATAAAAAAAAAAAAAAAAAAAAAAAAATGGGTTCCAACAGGAGCCAGATCTTTGTTGCATTGTCTCTCAGCTGCCTCCTGGCAATGGCCATGGCAGAGGACCCTTATCACTTCTTCGAATGGCATGTCACTTATGGCACCATTGCTCCTCTTGGAGTTCCCCAGCAGGGTATTCTTATTAATGGTCAATTTCCTGGCCCCGAAATCAACTGCACCTCCAACAACAACATCGTGGTGAATGTGTTCAACGAGCTGGATGAGCCTTTCCTCCTGACTTGGGCAGGCATCCAGCAGAGGAAGAACTCGTGGCAGGATGGCACCCCAGGAACTATGTGCCCCATCCTTCCGGGACAAAACTATACCTACCACTTCCAGGTCAAGGACCAAATTGGCAGCTATATCTACTTCCCCACCACTGGCCTTCAGAGGGCCTCTGGCGGCATCGGCATGCTCAAGGTCCACAGCCGGGACCTCATCCCCGTCCCCTTTGACAACCCTGCTGATGAGTATGCTCTTCTTCTTGGCGATTGGTACAGCAAGGGCCACAAGACCCTTAAACGCATTCTTGACTCTGGCCGTTCCATTGGCAGGCCTGATGGCATCCAAATCAACGGCAAGTCCAATAAAGTTGGTGACGTTGCTGCCGAGCCCCTCTTCACCATGGAGCCTGGCAAGACTTACAGGTACAGGGTTTGCAACGTCGGGCTCAGGCTCTCTGTCAACTTCAGGTTCCAGGGACACACTATGAAGTTGGTCGAAATGGAGGGGTCCCACACTGTCCAGAACACATACGACTCGTTGGATCTCCACGTAGGACAATGCCTGTCGGTGTTGGTGACGGCTGACAAAACCCCTAAAGACTACTACTTGGTGGCTTCCAGCAGGTTTGCCAAACAGGTTCTCTCGTCTGTTGCAATAATCCGCTACACAAACGGCAACGGGCCAGCATCCCCTGAGCTCCCCCCACCCCCTCCCGAGAACTCCATGGGCATTCTCTGGTCTATCAACCAGTTCCGCTCCTTCAGGTGGAACCTCACAGCCAGCGCTGCCCGCCCCAACCCGCAAGGTTCTTACCACTACGGCCAGATCAACATCACCCGCACCATTAAAGTTGTCAACTCTCGCCACCTGGTTGATGGCAAGCTTCGGTTTGCCATCAATGGTGTCTCCCACGTGGACGGGGAAACCCCATTGAAGCTGGCCGAGTACTATAACATGGCAGACAAAGTATTCACGTACGATCTTGCCAAGGACGAGCCGGAAGGATCAGGGGACCAAGTGATCGTTGCCCCAAGCGTGAAGAATGCAACATTCAGGAACTTTGTTGAGATCATCTTTGAGAACCACGAAAAGACGATCCAGACATGGCACCTGGATGGGTACTCCTTCTTCGCGGTGGCAATAGAGCCCGGGAGGTGGAGCCCAGAGAAGAGGAAGAACTACAATCTATTGGACGGCGTGAGCAGGCACACCATTCAGGTATACCCAAACTCGTGGGCGGCAGTGATGACGACCCTGGACAATGCAGGTATGTGGAACCTCAGGTCGGATATGCGGGAGAGGGCTTACTTAGGACAGCAGCTCTACTTCAGTGTTCTCTCACCAGCACTCTCTCTCAGAGATGAATACAACCTTCCTCTTACTCAACAACTATGTGGCATCGTCCGCTCTCTGCCCAACACCGCTAAATACACTTAGAACTGCTGCTTAATTCGCAA
This sequence comes from Scutellaria galericulata, assembly GCA_946896805.1. Taxonomy (NCBI): domain Eukaryota; kingdom Viridiplantae; phylum Streptophyta; class Magnoliopsida; order Lamiales; family Lamiaceae; genus Scutellaria; species Scutellaria galericulata. The sequence goes on along the minus strand of OX335787.1, from coordinate 228,325 downwards.
TCTTTTTTTCTATATGTAAATTATACTATATACCACCTAAATGTGCCAAATATATATATATATATATATATATCTATTATCTATTACTAATATAAAAGTGTGGATGTTCGCCCTGATATATCCGTATTAAAGATTATTATTTAAGATTATAGTAGAAGTTTAGGATTTTAATAATTAAATAATTTTATGTTGGAATAGATTCAAAAACCAGATAGATTTAAAAGAAATAAGTTTAGTACATCATAAAAGAAAAAAATTGGCAGCACACTCTCACGCCACAAAGAACATGACCAGAAATATAAATTTATACATCAAAACGATCCCTTTATAGAACCCATTCCAATTTTACTGTAAGGAAACAGTTTGACGAGTTCTCGGAAGCAAAGTTGATTCAATTGGTTGTGTTGTTTACATTGCTTTACGTTGCTAATGTTCTTGTTGTCTATGTGCTTGTGCTATCAAATGATTCACAAAATACTAAACACAAGTGTGTGTGAGGAAGTGAAGATATTAAGGCTGCACGGTGTGAAAGTAAGTGAAATTTTTTAGTGCGCGTTTACCCTTGTAAAAAGTACCATGTCAAGTAACCAGCTATCAATTAATCATGTATACTCAGTAAGTTTCATAACTTGATTTCAATATTGTTGATTCTCTAAGTGATCTAAAAGTTGTATTGACATACTAAGCATTATCTTTAGCTAGCTACCACATCATCTTGCTGAAGTCTACCTGATCCATCATTAGAAAGGCTCACTAATTTTCTTCTATATATTGCTCTAAAGTTTTATTAAATGTTTGTGCACTTTCGTCACTACTCGGCACGTAAGAGAAACTCTTGTACTAGTCCTGTGGATCACCCTGTCGTCTCCAGCTTCCTCATCAATCTTCAAGCCTGAAAAGGTCTCTGTTCGGCCATCACAACTCGGACTATTGGTAACATTTACAGCCTGCACAAGAAGGAATACCAGCAATAAGACTATATCCCATAACTCAGAATATCCACGTTTGTGTTTCTCATCCTACCTCATCATATTGGTGATCCTCAGAGTCTTTTATGCCATGCAGGTAGTCTGGAAGAAAACACGGGATGACCATGTTTAGAGTTAAATAACATGGAATAGAACATACTCAATAAGTAATAGGTGCAAAATAAATATTAACCTGAGTATGCCATATCTTTAAATATCAGCAAACTGCGAGGCATCAGTATGACAGAAAAGGGATGGTATTTTCTGAAACTCTTGCCGGGACTCGTCTCCATATCATGTGATGATCCGGAAGTTATACCATCATTATTGTTTTCTGATGCGTACACATTATTTTCCAAATTAGGGTGGGGAACAAAGTCCATAACAACAGGCGATCCTAGAGATAGGATAGCCACCACCGGCATATAAGCAGGCCCATCCTGGTGCGGCTGTTATGAAGAAACAAATTGTGAGTAGATGCAGTCACAGGCACTGGCACGTATAATTGCTCTATTTTCTTTACCCCTTCTGTTCTTGTTTGAGCATAAAAGCAACGCCTCCAGTAGAACACAATGGAGGAAAAAATATTAAATACAAATAAATTTGAAGAAACTATACAATGCACTTATGTTTAGTACCAACCATAATCCCTTGGTCTGGCAAATATTCATTGATAAGCACATGATTAATTGCTGATGGAAACAACCCCGATTCCTCGTATATCCTATTTGTAACCTTTTTTAGCCAAGGTGGCACTGCAATAAATAAACAAAAAATAAAACAAAGAACTTGGTAGTTCACCTTTATATACAAGTACTAATTCGAAGACCCAACCATATAATCATCTTCCAATGTCAGACCAACATTAACTTGTCTTTCTAGAGATTACATGACTTGTGCATCGCATACATAAGTACATATGTATAGAAACAACAATTCTAGGGCTAACCCCATAAAATGCAAAACATGATCAACCTGAAATGGGGAAAGAACTGAAATCACTTATCTAATGTAAAATGCTGGAAAATGCTATTTTGAATCACATCACTCTGGATGTAGACACTTGCTGTAAATTGTGTTTTTCTTCAAAATCAAATAAGCAAACCAATTCTGCAAACTGTCCCCTGTTATGCTTAAAATAGATCACAAAAAAGAGTAATGCAGATCCATTTTGGGGAAACAATGCTACAACTCTTCACTGAATAACATCATTCAATTATGCTACCGTTATGATAGATAAAATTGCATATTCTGTAGCATGCAACAAACTCTTTATATTAGCCTCCCTTATGATAAGGTAAGATTAAATTGCGAATATTGAAGTTTCTGCTGCAGAAGGTTTTACATTATTGCAGCAAAAAAAATCGAAACTTGAGGCAATAAACAATCAGGCAATACTGATGACAAGCGCAAGCACACACAAAAATAAAAAAACAAATAGTGGAGCACTTACGATCTTGAGGGAGAAGACCCTTTTCGTGCACAACTCCTCCTGTCAGTTGATGATCAATTACATAAGAATGAAAGCAGAATTAGGGTTTAGTATTTACAAAATAAGTACAGTCTCAAGTGAGGTACCCCAATTTTGTAGTCTCCTATTCTTCAAAGACTTCCATTTGGAAATCGGAGCTCCATAAATCTGCAAATCGCAGACAATGAAATCAGGAAATACAACTTGAATAATAAAATCTCCAACAACAAACTTGCAATTGGTTTACATTTTTTAAGAGCTGCTCTTGTTCAGCAGCGGATACGAATTCGGGGATGTAGAAGATGGTTGGCACCGACCCCACAATGAATTGGTTTGCTGCTGCTGCTAAAACCTTGTCTCTCCTCAAAATTTCTTCCATTCGATTTCTCAGACTCGACTGAATTTTGCTTTCTTTTCTTTATTGTCTTGTTTCCGCGTTCTGCAGGGCTAATATGCGCCGCATCGGGTTTCGTCCGCTTTCGGTTTTTGGTTCGCATGTATGCCCTCTAATTTTTTTATTCCAGGTAGAAAACAATTTAAAAAGGCTTAATAGCAAAAAAAGAAAAAAAATTAGATTTACATTTTTTTATTTTAGCCAATTCTTTTAAAATTATCAATTTTAACCATGATTAAACAAATTGATTCAATTTTAATTAATTCATGATTTTGGTAAGAATTAAATTATGTGTGTGGTGATGAGAATGCCTCATAAATAATATATAAATAATACATCACTTAAAATTAATTAAGTCTAATTAATTATGAATTAATCCACTATTATAACCTAAACAAATGAAAAAAAAATAGAAATAATAATTTAGGAAAACAACATAATATAACACAAATTTAAAGCAAGAAATTAACTATAGTTTTATTCACTTATACAGACAAATCCAAAATATTAATAGAAAAATAATACAAATTTCCAAGCAATTACATTCAAAAAAATATAGATACAAAAAGAAAAAAATGATCAATATTTTAAATATAAATAATTGAAGAAAAAACCCTTTTATATAATTCAAATTCTAAATTAATAAAAAAAATAAAACAATTTTGAAGCTTTGTGGGTGTGGACTGTGGAGCAGTTCATATCAATTGTTGTATTTGAAAAGTTAGGGGCCAAATTTTGGTGTAGGAAGATATTATTGACATTATTCTGAAATCATTACTTTTGTTGAATGTGCGATTTTGTTTTATAAATTTTCTTTCTTTTAATTTTAATTTATTTAGTTTAATGTAGTTAAATCATGATCATTTATTTATTATCTACTTGATTCACCTCAAAATATACACATTCAAAATTGAACATAAATCATGAAAATTGAAATCAATTTATGATTAAAATCGATAATTTTTAAAAAAGGACTAGATTAGAAAAAAAAAAACTATAAAATTTTGGATTTGTTTTGTCATTAAGGATATTTTATTTTATTCGAAGGTTGAGTTGAGTTAGCTTGCATGTCATTTTCCTGTTTTTTTCCTTTAAATTATTAATTAAAGATATTAAAAATGTTGAGATGAGGATAAGAATCGTCCTTCTTTCTCGGTCTTTAGTAGTTACTGGTAATGGAGTCTGTGTATCTATAGTTGCATCACTCTATACTTATGTCTAACGCCATAGTGAATGGGTTTGCCGGCGCCGGTGGAGGCATTGTTGCTCAGATCATCACTTACCCTCTCCAAACGGTATATAGCTGCTTTCCTCCTCTTCCAATTGCACATGATTTTGACGCTGTGTTGTCGGATCTTGGGTATTTTCTGGAAATCGTTAATGGCTGAAGCTGATTTTGTTGATTAATTTTGCCATAAAACACCTGCAGGTGAATACACGCCAGCAAACAGAGAGAGTTGCTAAGGGCTCAACGGCAACTCAACCTGCTGCTACTGGGAGTACTCTTGTTCACATTTTTCAGGTTATTCTCTCTCTCTCTCTCTCTCTCTCTCTCTCTCTCTCTCTCTCTCTCTCTCCCTCTCTCTCTCTCTCTCTCTCTCTCTCTCTCTCCGTCTCTCTAAATTGCAGTTGATTGACAGGTTATTAAGAGTGAAGGCCTCGGAGGGCTTTACAGCGGCCTCAAGCCTTCTTTGCTTGGCACTGCAGCTTCTCAGGTGCCATTTCCTGCCTATTTCTGTACATTAACTTCACGTACTGTTATGTCTATTGCTTTACATTTATGATCATTGCACCGATAAATATTCTTGTAATTGTACACGTTTTTTTTCTTCTTCTGCTATAGCCTGTAAGCTTTGACATAATCCATTTAACTTATATACTCAGGCTTGTTGTTCCTAACTAATTCTCTCCTCTTGAAGCTGCCAGGGTATCTATTATTCTTTTTACCAGGCTTTCAAGAACAAGGCTGAGGCTATCGCGCGTGCAAATAAAAGAAATGGACACGGAGATGGGTCTCCGGGAATGCTTTCTTGGCTTATCGTTGCTGCGCTTGCTGGGTATTTTTTTGTCCATTATTTCTATTGTTCGATGTCTGTGTTATGACTATTAAATAGTCCACTGTTTACCTCACTATTGGCATGCTTGCGATGAGAAATCAGGATTATTTTTGGAATCTTATATGAGATTGAAAATCTGTGTATCACAGGTCACTGAATGTACTGTTTACCAACCCTATATGGGTCCTTGTAACTCGTATGCAGGTAGCATTCTTCTGCTACTCTACAGGGATCGTAACATATGTTGAAGAAAAACTTGCAAGAATTAACTTTTATTTTCTTAGGTTACTATTTCATTGGTCACTTATCAAAATGTTTGCAATGCATTTGCATCTTTTGGTTAAGTGTTAGTTAAAAGTGCTTATTATGTTCCTCAGTTTGAAACTTGTCATTATTCCCTCTGTTAACAAATGAATGATTTTGTTATATATATATTTGGGATCCATTAAGAATGCTTTATTTCCTTGGATTATAATTTTTTTTTTTCTTGAAAGTATGTTTACTCTTCAAGTTGCACCATGAACCCCACTGTACTCCCCTCACCACTTTTCAGGTTGAAATTGTTAAAGCATCCAAAACATTAACTTTGAATACTTGTATAGATCACCAAACCATTTCATACAATTGGCAGAAACTTTTGTCGTAGCTCTCTTAAATTCTTGTGAAAATGCTCAACGACATAGTAAATTCTTGTGAAAATGCTCAACAACATAGTATTCCTGAAGAGTTTTTAAAAAACAAGCGGGCTATTTTTGCTGGTTCTGCTTAGAGTGCTTTCAGGGTGGAAATGTTGAAAGAGACGAAAATATCATGGGGTCTAGTGGAGAACTATAATGCACTCATCATGGATACTTTCTGGTTTAAACATAGGCAACTTGTAAATGTTTATATTTTCTGCTTGGATAATCTAAAATGATACAGTGAGTTCTGAGGATATGCTGCCTGACAATTATTTCACTTTTAGACTCACACTCAAGCAGAAAGAAAAATTATGGAGGCAAAAAAGGAAGCTCTATTAAATGAAGCTTCAGAAAATGTTGCATTGCAATCTTCTTTATCAGGCCGATTGGCTGCACTTGATTTGATAAAACCTCGTCCTTATGGAACATTTCAAGCGGTGAGTAGTGCTTACTTTATTCTTCTTTCTTCAGCTTCACATAGAACATATCATTTCAATAGTCAATTTTTTTGTAGATGTACACCTATAAAAATTAGGGGCTATAATTAAGATTAAAACTGAGTAAGAGTGCTAATTCAAAAACTTTATAAAATTGTTTGTTTTCAGAAATTCTACTGTTAGCTAATGAAGCATGTTAACTCCAATCTAATACAAAACCTAATTTCATAGAGCTCCTGTGTACATGTACAATTATAATAGCCTTAATCCTCTATTTGAGGAGATCTTCCAAATTACTCTCCCTTCGAGGAAAACATCATCCCAGCTTACCTACTAATGTGAACAGCACCATCTCTTACAATGTGTATATAGTGCGGTTTCATGGGATTCAACAGGGATAGAGTTTGTTGGTGATATCAGGCAGCACTAAATTTTCAATTGTGCAAGACATTTTGCTTCTTCCTTGGGCTGATATTCATTATCCCTCTCTTAATTCTCTCCACACAGTATAAGATAGGTGAAGGCACAGGACACTTGCCTGATGTTACTTGAATGAGCAAATGGAACTCCTTACTATGTAATAGTGCATTTGCCATTTAGTCAAGAATTTTTGAAACTTGATAATTACCAGATTGACCTCTACCTTCAACCTTAATGAAAATAAAAGAGAAGACTCAAATCATCAAAGACAATCCTTTTGACAAAAGCTCCATCATTCTTGTTATGCAGCTCCAGATTTTCAAATTAGGCTTTATATAATGTTTTTTGTTTGCTGTACTTTCACTTCTTGATATGCTAAACATACAATTGCATCAGTTGAGACTTGAGTGTAAAAAACTGCGAAAAAAACTTGTAATCATTGATTTCTTGTAGGATCAGAATTTGCTTTCTTTTGTTAGTTCATGAATGAATTTTATTATTTAGAACTAGAAGACACTTGGTCATCCTTTACTCTAGAAACATTTGAATATGTAATTCTTAAGTAATTTGACGTATCTGTTAATCAAATCTCTATTTGGATATCTTTAGTAGGCATGCGAGGTTTACAATGAGTCTGGAATTGCTGGATTCTGGAAAGGCATTGTTCCAACTCTGATAATGGCAAGTTTATGCTTCTATTATCTAATAAAATCAACTTCGAAGGTTGTATGAGTTCCTGCTGATACTGTAAAATTTTGGCTTGCCAGGTGTGCAATCCATCGATTCAGTTCATGATTTATGAGAGTTTGTTAAAACATCTGAGAACTAAGAGATCTGCTAAAAAACAAGGTTCAAGGGATATAAAAGCTCTGGAGGTATATCTGCTGGCATAACTTGGCATTAATTCTTTTCCAATTTTGTTTGGTCAAGTATAAGCTCTCTTCATTTATCTACAATTTCCCCTTGATGATACCCAAGGTGTATCTAAACTAAGGTCACGTTTGGTTCACATAAAATTCTGCAGTTAGGTGATTAAAAAAGTGCCTTGTGAAATCTAAATTGAGTTATCAAATCTTGGGCAAACTGCATGGAAATATTTATTCCAATTAGAATTGTGAAAAAAAAATCTGTTTTCTTTTTCACTGATTCATGTTGCTTTTTTTGTTTTGTTTTGTTTTTAATTACGTTGGTGAAACAAGTTGCATTCATTACTCTTGTAAGAGCATTTGATATCAAATTGTTTACCTAATTTAATTAGTTTCATGCAAACAGATTTTTTTAGTGGGAGCCATCGCAAAACTTGGAGCAACTGTTTGTACATACCCTTTGTTAGTAGTTAAGGTAAAATCATTTATTCATCTCTATAGTAACTGTGAAACTATAGTTATATCTCATCTTTACTGAAACAGTTTCATCTGTCATGCTATAACATGGATGAGGTTGAAGTGATTGAAATATTACTAGGAGGAGCATCATGCACTTAGAAACATGAGATGGTGACATGCTTTTCAACAGAATGAAATAATTGACAGACACTTCATTTAGCAACATGCAATAGATTGCAATATCATTAAATCATTTCTGTATGAGAAAGATCCGACTGAAAGCTTAGGATGCTAGAATGCTATGTTGTATGCATATATCTTGGAATTATGAGTGGGAACAAAAAAACAACTATGTGCAAGCTTTAGATCTGATGCTGTAGCTTACCTTAATTACTTAAGACAGTATGTTCACATTTGATGATGCATAATTAAGATTGATAACAGCATAGTATATATTTATTTATGTTTACCTGTTTAGTATGTCTCTGTGCATTAACGTAATCGTCGGTAACTATGCAGTCAAGACTCCAAGCGAAGCAGGAAATTGGTGGAAATCTTTCGCTAAGATATTCAGGTTTGTAAAAAAAAATTGTCAAAAATATCTTTGGTAAATGGTAATATCTGTTTGCTTTGTCACTAATATCATTCTTGGTATTAAAATGTCTACTCTAAGGGCACATTTGGATAGGTGGATTTGAGGAGGGATTTGAAATCCATGATAGCAAATCCATTGGTGTTGATTTGAAATTCATCACTTTCATTTTGAACTAATTTTGGAGTCATTTTAGTGGATTTCAAATTCATTCCAACTTGAGTGGATTTGAAATCCCTTCATTTGAAATCCGAAATTTCAAATCACTCTATCCAAATGGTGTCCAAGTGTTTATAAGTATATTTCCAAGAGAAAAATGGAGTGTCTCGTGTTTGTGTTAAGATTGTTGATTAACTATAATATTTCGTGATACAAAAGGTACACTTGATGCCATCCTTAAGATGATACGTTACGAAGGGCTTAGCAGCTTCTACAAAGGAATGAGCACGAAAATCGTACAAAGTGTTTTTGCTGCATCTGTTCTTTTTATGGTGAAGGAGGAGCTTGTTAAGACCTATGCTCTACTCTCACATAAAAGCCCCAAGAGCTTTCTTAGGATTGTCTAGTGATATTAGTTCATATGATTGATGTCAATAATAGTTGTGTGGTTTTATAAATTTTATTTTATTTTTTGTCAACTTTATATTTCTAATAACATTTCTCGATACCTATTATATGTATCTATCTATAATATATATATATATATATATATATATATAATATCAGAATCATACAATTGAAACTTTATTATCAATCTAGTGACTGGTATATTTATTATTTTCACATTCCATAATTTTAGGGGATAAAATCATTACACATCGGTGGACATCGGTGGACATATTAAGAATTGCTCAAGACGGACATTTTAATATTTTCGTTATCAATAACAAGTATTTGTTGGGAAAAAATGTTTATACACATGAATTTGTGCAATTCGACACGTTCCATTTCCATGCTTCTCTATGCCTCCTACATCTATATTCATCGGTACTCGTTTGTGTCTTATCAACAAGTATAACTTTTTAGATATATTAGTAATATTTTTAACTATATGATTAATATTTTTTTTAGTTATGATAGTAATACATTCAATCAAACAAGTAATACCTGTAGGTTATGTGAGTAATAATTTTGAATGTAACAATCAGTAGTTTTTCAATATATTAGTAATATCTTTTAATCAAATTATGTGAGTAATAATTTTGAATGTAACAATAAATAGTTTTTCAATATATTGGTAATATCTTTTAATCAAATTATGTGAGTAATAATTTTGAATGTAACAATAAATAGTTTTTCAATATATTGGTAATATCTTTTAATCAAATGATTAACACCTTTTAGATAAATATATAATACATATCATTCAACAAAACAACTAATATATTTTCATTATATTGATAATATCTTCTGGTCATACAATTGGTACCTTTTGTACCTTTTACATTTCATTGAACAAAACAATTAATACATTTTCAATATATTAATAAGAGTTTTTTAGTTATATGATTAATATTGTTTAGGTGTATGCATAATATTTTTTAGTGAAACAAACAATTTTATGACTATTTAAAAATCAAAATATACTATTGAAGAAGAAGATGATGATGTGCAAAGGAATACAAAAGAAAGAAAAGTTGAACCTTTTCATTTACTTAAAATGATATTTTTAATCTTTCCAATCATTTTTAAAACTTTTTTTGTTGTTGTGGAGTGTGTTTAGAAAAAAAGTATGAAAAATTAAATCAGAGATAAAATGTTCAAGTTTGTGTTACAAGGATATCAATATTTTGCAATTGGTTAAATGAATTCGGATTGTAATTAAAGTCAGCGACGGGATATTTTCATGCTAATTGCAATTGGTTAAATGTATCGGAATTGTAATTAAAGTAGCGTCTTAATTGAAAATCATCTCTACAAGATTAAAACATTATTCAACTGATTACCAACAAATCCAATATTCAATTATTCATTTCATCAATCATATCTACAAGACTAGAGGAGAATTAAGATTTTGGCAAAAATAAATGCTCATAAATGTAATGTGCTAGCGTCATCTTTTTTTAATTGAAAATCTTAGCCTCATTTTAATTCTTATTTTTCAGTTGATATAAGTTGTGTATGTGAGCATTTTGATAGCTACATTTGCATCATTTGACAGTCATCTCATATTCTATGGAAAATGCTAATCATTAGAATTGAAAATATTAATATGAAAATTTCAAATCATTCAAATCTTAATAAATTTCATCTTTCAGGTCAAACATTGATAGTTGAAAGATTAATTGAAAGATAATCTGACAGTTTCAAAATTTTCAAACCTTAATAAATTTCATCTATCAAGTCAACATTGATAATCGACATATCTTTCGATCTTAGTAAAATAACTTAATTAATTCATAAAATCAAATCTTTTTTTATATAATTATATTGGAAGATAAAAAAACTTGCTTATTGATCAAGTTTGTAATATTAGTAGTATATCTTTTATTATAAATTTTTAAAATTGCATGTTTATTAATATACATTAAATGTACATACTATATAATACATGATTGTATTTGTTAATTACTATGCTATTTTAGAGGATGAGTTTATAAACTTCTTAAAACATCTCATTAAGCTTATAAACTCAAAAGTGTTTAACTAAATTTTAAAAATAAAATTTTATTTTATTCAAAAGTAATGTATAAGGAGCTTAAAAGCTCTTTTTTGAAAAATAGGAGAATCTCAACTTATTTCTAAAACAAGATCTTATTTTTTAAATACCTTCAAATTTGATCATTGAAATCACACAAATGCTATTACTAACATCTTATAAGCTCCATCATCTTATTTATCCAAACACTTCAACAACTTATTTTAAATTAAAATTATACATCTTATAAGCTTTAAAAACATCTTATAAGCTGCAAGATAGCCAAACACCTCCTGAATCTATCATAGCCATGATGAAGGTGCTTATTTCAGTCACAAATAAAGAGAGCTTCGTGATCTAAATCTATGACATCGATTATGAAGGAAATAACTCAACTGCACATGAGTAAGTGTGTGTTTATCTACAAATGAACAATAGATATTACATCCGGTGTAATCCACTAGCTAGGGCATGAATTATGCCATAACAAGCTAAGGAGTTGGAAATAGACTGAAATAAGAGAGGAATGTCAGTTAAAAATACTTTCTCTTGATTCATAGTTTCGTATATCTTGGTAAGTGGTACAATGAAATACTGTAAAAGTCCCCTGGATTTGGAAATTTACATGCTTGCCAAGGAATCAAGTCTAAAAAATGATAAAAATTAGTATGTATTTATGTGGTTTTCTTTCTTCTGACTTCACATATAACCTAAAACAAAGGTCCACTTACATGAGGTGATTGTAGATGAGTTACGACGTTGGAGAAGAAACTGCAGGTGGTTCCCGCAGAAGTTGCTGCAGTAAGCGAGCAGCAAGGCGTTGAGTAATCCCACCAACTACACGCCCACCAAGAAGTCGTACTTCTGGTTCTTGCAGTACCTGCATACTCCACCTTATTTAGCTTGTATATTAAGAGTATATCATTCTTTTTAATGCAGAAAAAAGACTCACGGACATGAGATATATTTGAATCAACATTTTTTTTTTTACAAAAACCAAATTTGAGAAAGAAAAAAAGAGCAAAAAACTCTTATCTTAAAGAGGACATCCATAGAAAATGCAACAATGAGACACTCCTTTCTTGATTGAAAGAAAAGTAAAACCAAGTCAAATTCTTGTGAAGTGGGACATATAGGGAGCAGCTCAAAGCCTCATACATAAACAAATACAAGTTTTGACAAGTTAGGGACACAAAAAAGCAAGGTGAAGGCGGACATAAGATCTAATTACTTTATGGACAAATTATAAATCTCACTCTGTACGAGGCGGTATGTGAAGCTTATTCAGTGTTCAAAAGTGAGCAAGCCTTTTGACTAAAACACAAAACTTACATAAATGGATGCATAAGATTCTTACCTGCAGTATAGGCTGCAAAATACTAGGATCGAAGTTATCTGAGGATCGTAGAAGTTCCCATATTCTGAATACTTGAGCTCTAAGCTCCAACATGCTTTCCCGTTCAGCATTGTTCATTGCAAACGGACCAGTTGTATTGATATTAAAGATAAGAGTCCGAATAAGATCAGGAATCAAACTATATGATTCAATCACTGAGCCCAGGATAACAGCTTCAGTAACACAGACAGCTTCTTTAATTACTAAAACCCTAAGTTCTTCACCATCTGGACCCAACAATAGTTTGAGGACTGGTTGTAGAGCATCTTTTGCATTGAAATCTCTGTCTTTTCTACCCTGGACTAGCAAGTTTTCAAGTCTGTTCCACCTGTGGAAAACAATTTATTCAATCTTCTAGTTCAAGGAATGTCATTGGAGAATAACTCATCACGTAAAGTAATAAAATGATTTAGTCCATCAACATGCCTGAATCTCCCATCCTTGAAAAGGAGCTCAATAAGAGCATCTCTGAGATATGGATTAGGATCTGTAAGAAGCCTTTTAGCGAAATATGGATATGATGCAGCGAGCACCTTAAAATTAGGATCCGCATACAGTGCTAAACCTTCTAGAACAGTGAGAGACCTTAAGATCAAGGCATAATATGCAGGCACTGCAAGAATCAAGTAGCAATCACGAAACAACAGATAAGATTTGATGGCGTGCAATCATATCGAAAATTGCCAAGCCTGCTAGCTTCTTAAACATAAACAACGTAGAAAAGAGATGAAAAATAGTTTGGGAACTAGAAGAATAGGAAACTGGGATATTGTATACCATGATGGAAAGCTATAGTACATGGTAATGTTTTCGGGGGAGGTGTTTTCCAGAGATGGATTTGAGATCAAAAGTAACATTTATTTGTACTTTAGAGGGGAGAATTTGTACTATAGCAGTTATGTGATGCAGAGTTGTGTTCGATCAGTGGTTCCAGATCAGCATATTCTAATATTCCGCTGGCACAGTCCTACAACAGATAGAGCCTTGAATTATTTTTCTCCAGGTTTACCTAATATGAACTATCATCTAGAAAGAACTACGCTAGCCCCCATTTACAACTAAACGAGTCTTAAAATGTGTTTTTGGAGAAAAAAGCAATGATACATTTATACTATTAAAATAATTGGATAACAACATGGGTTCTAGTTGATTTGGGAAGAATGTATCTATTTCAAGAATGAGCAACATAAAAACAATTTCAGGTGGAAAAGAAAACATTCTACTCAAAGAAATCGAAACATAGCTCATATGTCTCCAGAGTAAGAATATATCAGCAATCAGAACTAAGCTTACCCAGCTAAAAGGCTCACATTCACATACATAATGTATCTGGTCTAAGAAAAAACTCATCCCACTCCACCTCTATAATAACAAACTTCTAGATGCAACTATTTCAGTTCGTGGGTCTAACATTAGATATCATATAGACATTCGAGTCATATTCCAGTAGAAGTGAATGTATTTGGTTCTATAATCAGCTTCTAGTAGCTTTGGCACTTGTTCCCGCAATGGAACACATGAGAACTTTTATTCCCCTTAGAACTCAACAATTTATGAGATGTCCCCGTTTAAACATTAACAAACAAGCAGTCTTCATTTTATATAATTTTTGTATTAGGATACTGTCCAACAGGAATAATCAGACCACAATCAGTCCTCCTATCTTATCCTATTTTTAATCCGTCATGCAATATTCATCATCAAGTTCTCAGCCAGACATCATGACAGAGCCAAAAGTTCATTTCTCCAACATTACTAATTGGAGAGTAGTTTGAATAGCCCTCTCAAATGCAGTCAGCATAAACAATGTTAAGGAAGCAGATGCTCACCATTAAATGGATATTGGTAAAGGACGGCACCCAAGCCATCTACGATGGTTTTAAAGTTGAGCTCACTCACAGTCGAGTTGAGTGCATCATCAAAGAAGTTCCTCAAAGCTGGCACAATGGGAGATACATCCACATCTGGAGACAAAAAGTCTAAAGCATAGTAATCACGAGCCATGGCTTCATAGTCCCGATTAACCATGTGTACAACATGACCAATTATGGCAGACCTTGCTTGTTCAGGAGTCTCACTCATCATTCCAAAATCAAGAAAAGCAAGCTTCCCATCTGGTGTTGCTAAGAGATTCCCTGGATGAGGATCTGCATGAAAGTAGCCATACTCAAGCAGCTGTCTAAGGCTGCACTGTATGCCAGTGTTTACCAGATCCAGGACTTTGAGCCCTTGTCTCTCAATGGCATCTTGCTCATTCAATTTAACTCCTTCAACCCATTCCATTGTTAGCACCTTTCCACTTGTGTAGTCCCAGAAAATATCTGGAACCAGTACATCTTCTTTGTCTGCATACAACTTTTTGAATCTCCTTGCATTTTGCCCCTCCTGCATAAAAAATCAAATCAAGACCTAATAGTTTTATAGTTCATACACCCTAAACAACACATTTGAAATATCACTACAAATTCAGTGACAAATACAAACAATGTAAAAAGTAACCTGTACATAATTGAGCTCCTGATAAACTCTTCGGGCGAATTCATCAATAAGAGCAACAACATCACTTGAGACAAAGTCAACATATTTGTTTATGAGGAAACCTAAACCTCTTATTAGGTAAAAGTCCAGCCCAATTGCTTCTTCAATACCGGGTCTCTGCACCTTCACAGCTACAACTTGCCCAGAGTACTTCAATTGTGCTTTGTAAACTTGACCTAGACTGGCAGCAGCAATTGGAGAAGCAGATATTGATGAGAAAATGGAATCAAGTGGACATCCCAACTCTCTCTCAATACATGAAAATGCTTCTGCATCTGGAAATGTTGGCAAAGCATCCTTCTCCGACAAAACAAAGTAAAATTTGATTATGCATAAAAACTTGAAACTTGTACTGATTGAATACACACGCTTTATGGTGTTGTTGGCTATAGTTCATAAAGTATCACCAACTTCTCCCTCAACAATTTTCTTGCTTTATGTAAATTTCATGCATTAAGGCAAGAAGGTGTATATCTCATGTTTATTTCATAATTGTGCTTTATTCTCTAGTGATTCCATTGCATATAAATGAATCCATTTTTCCTTCTAAAGATTAGAATGTGAAGAAATCAACCTGAGTCATCATTTCTCTTAATATAATCCTTTGTTAGCAAACAAGGGTATAAGCATGCTCCCTTCAATCATTCCATACACAAAAGAAAACAAAGATAAAAAGGTAGGTAAAATACAAGTGTAAATTAACATACCTGCAACTGAGAAAGCTCCTCCAGGTATTGGGGCGGGCATAAATCAGGCCTTGTGGATAAACCTTGGCCGATTTTGACGAAAGTAGGTCCTAATCTTGTAAAAGTCTTTCTCAGATTGATTGCCCGTTTTCTTTGATTCTGTTCGAGCTGCCCGTTGACCTTGTCGATCCACAAATTGAAGGCAAATGAACCCACCCCTGCTAATATCTCCGCAGCCCTACGCGCCACCCTGATTGGGCGCGTCCCGTATCTCCTGGCAAGAAGTTCTTGACTGTACACGGACGCGTTAGCGGCACGCGCCATAGCCGCCACTTCCGCTTGCATATCATCAGCTCGGTCTCTATAAGATGACGCGGCAGAGGAGGAGGATGAGAGAGTTACCGCAGCACCATTCTCGTCGCCGCCGCCGCCGCCGCCTCTGAGAGCAGGCAACGGTCTGGGCTTCGCCTCCACCAGCGCCGCGCGAGGAGGATACAATCTGGTAGTTGCTCCCACATAACAAGACACTGACAATGCAGCGCTACTCATCTGGCAAATGCGAAACCGATTTGTGAGGATAAATATTAGAAATTCGAGTTATAAATCAAGAGCCATTGATTTTTAGTTTCTGCATCCTCAGAATTCAGGAACACGATTGAGCTTTATTTCATTAATTAATTAATTATTTTTCTGGATGAAAATACGCAAAGCTTTTACAGTGACGTGTACGCAGTCAGCACCCAACTGCAGCACGCACTCTGTGGCCCATAAATTAGTCTAACTAGCAAAAATGAAAAATATTCCAAGATTTCTTCCATATTTGTATTTAAATATTTATAATATAGAAACAGGTTAATTCGAGGAAATTACATAAATATCATTTTTCATTCAAAATTATCCAATCATTTTCTGGATACTAAAAATAAAAAGTTATAATAAAATCAAGGCCAAATAGTAAAAAAAAAATTCAAATCTTTTCAAGTTTTCGTTATTTTGGCAAACACAAAGACTCCAGCGCATCAGGTGCATAATCCATTACGAATCGACCCGATTTGGGACCACCTTCCACTCGCTCTCACGATGCCTCCAAGCGTTCAGGTGTCCACGCCCAACTTGCTCCTGCGTATTATACCTTTTAGTTATATTAATCATACATTTTAGTTATGTTAGTTGTATCTTTACATTTTTTAGACCAACATAAAATACCTTTATACCTTTTAGTTATGTTAGTTATACTTTTTAGTTATGTTAGTTGAACCTTTATATATTACATAAATATATAAGTAATATCACACTAATGCATGAGTAATATCACATAAAGATATATATGTACAATGTGGAGAAATATGTTTTTGTTAGAAGTTAAAATATTAAATAAAAATTATGATATTTGTACATCAATGTATGACTAATATACCATAAAAGTCATACTAAATATAACGTAAAAGTCAGCGTATGAATAAACAAAAATAAAATAATAAAGGGGAGCAAAATCAGGTCGACTCGGGTGTACCGTCCAACTGAACTGTCTGGATGGCCTCATTTTTTATGCATTGGAAAACTAACTTGATGGACTACAAATATGTGTTATGAAGCCATCCACATTTCTCATCCGAAAAGAGTAAAAAAATGTCATAAATCAAAATTTGAGCGTAACGAATGGTTTAGGCGTATCGTAAAACACTGACTCCAGGGTCTTCCTGGCCAGGTGAAGCTAATTTTTTCTCATATATATTGTTTAAACATTCCATTAAACCCGTTGTAAAACATTCAAATGTCGCAAACATTCAAAAAACCCAAAGGGGTACCCCTTTGGATTTTTTACATGCTCGACGTATAATTTTAATAAAAAGGCTATAAATCCCAACTTAAATGTCATGATGACTTCATTTTTAATGCATTGGAAAGCTAACTCGACGGTCTACAAATATGGCTTTTGTAGCCATTCTCATAAAAACAAAAAAAAATCATGAATCAAAATTTCGGCGTAACGAGGGGTTTAGGCGTATCGTAAAAAATTGACTCCAGGGTCTACCAGGCCATGTGAAGTTAGTTTTTCCTTATATATATTGTTTGAACATTCCATTAAGTCGGTCTGTTGGACCCGTTGTCGAAAATTCAAACGTCACAAAAATTCGAAAAAACCCAAAGGGGTATCCCTTTGGGATTTTTACGGGGTCGAAATGAGTTTTAGTAAAATGGCTGTAATTCCCAACTGTACTTGCATGACCTCCCTCGTACTGCATGGATGAGAATACCACTTATCATTCTTATGAAAGATCCGTTGGATGTATATTGTCATCTCAGTAAGCTACTGTAGCTCTTCCTTGCTTGCTGCTTTTGCCGTGCTGCCTCCTTCAACTTACTTCGCCTTTCAGCTTACTTACTACATGCTGCTTCCAGAGTGCTACTCGCTGCATGTTGCGTCCTCCATACTTCCTCCTACAGCTTACTGCTCCTAGAAGATATTTTCTTATATCTTTCTAAGGTTGGTTTTCCTTCACTTGGAAAACCATTACATGATCTTATCTGAAGATCACGTAATAAGTATGGAAACTGGGTGTTGATACCCTAAGCGACTGTTTTTGTCTTCTTAAGCATACTGTTTTATCTCATCAAAATAACTATAGACATATCCCAATAGCTACAAATATGTCTTTAGTAGCCATCCCTATTTCTCAACCGAAAAGGGCTAAAAAATGTCACGAATCAAAATTTTTGCGTAACGAGACATTTAGGCGTATATTCAAAAACTGACTACAGGATCTTCCTGGCAACGTGAGGCTAGTTTTTCCACAAATATATTATTTGGACATTCCATTAAGTCAGTTTGTTGGACTCGTTCTTGAAAATTCAAATGTTGAAAATATTCGAAAAAACCCAAAGGGGGTACCCCTTTGGGTTTTCAACGGGCTCGGCGTACAGTTTTAGTGAAAAGGCTGTAACTACCAACTTGAGCGTCCGATTCGCAACATTTTTGATGCATTGGAAAGCTAACTCAACGAGCTACAAACATGGTTTCTGTAGCCATCCCTATTTCTCAACCGAAAAAGGGCTAAAAAATGTCACGAATCAAAATTTTTGCGTAACGAGACATTTAGGCGTATCGTCAAAAACTGACTACAGGGTGTTCCTGGCAACGTGAGGCTAGTTTTTCCTCATATATATTATTTGGACATTCCATTAAGTCAGTTTGTTGGACTCGTTCTTGAAAATTCAAACTTTGAAAATATTAGAAAAAACCCAAAGGGGTACCCCTTTGGGTTTTCAACGGGTTCGACATACAGTTTTAGTGAAAAGGCTGTAACTCCCAACTGGAGCGTCCGATTCTCAACATTCTTGATGCATTGGAAAGCTAACTCAACAAGCTACAAACATGTCTTCTGTAGCCGTCCCTATTTCTCAACCGAAAAGGGCTAAAAATGTCACGAATTAAAATTTTTGCGTAACGAGACATTTAGGCTTATATTCAAAAACTGACTACAGGGTCTTCCTGGCAACGTGACGCTAGTTTTTCCTCAAATATATTATTTGGACATTCCATTAAGTCAGTTTGTTGGACTCGTTCTTGAAAATTCAAACGTTGAAAATATTTGAAAAAACCCAAAGGGGTACCCCTTTGGGTATTCAACGGGCTCGGCGTACAGTTTTAGTGAAAAAGCTGTAACTCCCAACTGGAGCGTCCGATTTGAAATTTTTTTGATGAATTAAAAAGCTAACTCAACGAGCTACAAACAAGTCTTCTGTAGCCATTCCTATTTCAAAACCGAAAAGGGCTAAAAAATGTCACGAATCAAAATTTTTGCGTAACGAGACATTTAGGCGTATCGTCAAAAACTGACTACAGGGTGTTCCTGGCAACGTGAGGCTAGTTTTTCATAATATATATTATTTGGACATTCCATTAAATCAGTTTGTTGGACTCGTTCTTGAAAATTCAAACGTTGAAAATATTCGAAAAAACCCAGAGGGGTACCCCTTTGGGTTTTCAACGGGCTCGACGTACAGTTTTAGTGAAAAGGCTGTAACTCCCAACTGGAGCATCCGATTCGCAACATTCTTGATGCATTAGAAAGCTAACTCAACGAGCTACAAACATGTGTTCGGTAGCCATCCCTATTTCTCAACTGAAAAAGGGCTAAAAATTGTCACGAATCAAAATTTTTACGTAACGAGACATTTAGGTGTATCTTCACAAACTGACTACAGTGTGTTCCTGGCAACGTGAGGCTAGTTTTTCCTCATATATATTATTTGGACATTCCATTAAGTCAATTTGTTGGACTCGTTCTTGAAAATTCAAACGTTGAAAATATTCGACAAAACCCAAAGGGGTACCCCTTTGGGTTTTCAACGGGCTCGGCGTACAGTTTTAGTGAAAAGGCTGTAACTACCAACTGGAGCGTCCGATTCGCAACATTTTTGATGCATTGGAAAGCTAACTCAACGAGCTACAAACATGTCTTCTGTAGCCATCCCTATTTCTCAACTAAAAAGGGCTAAAAAATGTCACGAATCAAAATTTTTGCGTAACGAGACATTTATGCGTATCGTCACAAACTGACTACAGTGTGTTCCTGGCAACGTGAGGCTAGTTTTTCCTCATATATATTATTTGGACATTCCATTAAGTCAGTTTGTTGGACTCGTTCTTGAAAATTCAAACGTTGAAACTATTCGAAAAAACCCAAAGGGGTACCCCTTTGGGTTTTCAACGGGCTCGACGTACAATTTTAGTGAAAAGGCTGTAACTCACAACTGGAGCGTTCGATTCGCAACATTCTTGATGCATTGGATAGCTAACTCAACGAGCTACAAACATGTCTTCTGTAGCCGTCTCTATTTCTCAACCGAAAAGGGCTAAAAATGTCATGAATTAAAATTTTTACGTAACGAGACATTTAGGCTTATATTCAAAAACTGACTACAGGGTTTTCCTGACAACGTGAGGGTAGTTTTTCCTCAAATATATTATTTGGACATTCCATTAAGTCAGTTTGTTGGACTCGTTCTTGAAAATTCAAACGTTGAAAATATTCGAAAAAACCCAAAGGGGTACCCCTTTGGGTTTTCAACGGGCTCGACGTACAGTTTTAGTGAAAAGGCTGTAACTCCCAACTGCAGCGTCCGATTCGAAACATCCTTGATGCATTGGAAAGCTAACTCAACGAGCTACAAACATGTGTTCTGTAGCAGTCCCTATTTCTCAACTGAAAAGGGCTAAAAATTTTCACGAATCAAAATTTTTACGTAACGAGATATTTAGGCGTATCGTCACAAACTGACTACAGTGTGTTCCTGGCAACGTGAGGCTAGTTTTTACTCATATATATTATTTGGACATTCCATTAAGTCAGTTTGTTGGACTCGTTCTTGAAAATTCAAACGTTGAAAATATTCGACAAAACCCAAAGGGGTACCCCTTTGGGTTTTCAACGGGCTCGGCGTACAGTTTTAGTGAAAAGGCTGTAACTACCAACTGGAGCGTCCGATTCGAAACATTTTTGATGCATTGGAAAGCTAACTCAACGAGCTACAAACATGTCTTCTGTAGCCATCCCTATTTCTCAACCAAAAAGGGCTAAAAAATGTCACGAATCAAAATTTTTGCGTAACGAGACATTTAGGCGTATCGTCAAAAACTGACTACAGGATGTTCCTGGCAACGTGAGGCTAGTTTTTACTCAAATATATTATTTGGACATTCCATTAAGTCAGTTTGTTGGACTCGTTCTTGAAGATTCAAACGTTGAAAATATTAGAAAAAACCCAAAGGGGTACCCCTTTGGGTTTTCAACGGGCTCGACGTACAATTTTAGTGAAAAGGCTGTAACTCCCAACTAGAGCGTCCAATTCGCAACATTCTTGATGCATTGGATAGCTAACTCAACGAGCTACAAACAAGTCTTCTGTAGCCGTCCCTATTTCTCAACCGAAAAGGGCTAAAAATGTCATGAATTAAAATTTTTACGTAACGAGACATTTAGGCTTATATTCAAAAACTGACTACAGGGTTTTCCTGACAACGTGAGGGTAGTTTTTCCTCAAATATATTATTTGGACAGTCTATTAAGTCAGTTTGTTGGACTCGTTCTTGAAAATTCAAACGTTGAAAATATTCGAAAAAACCCAAAGGGGTACCCCTTTGGGTTTTCAACGGGCTCGACGTATAGTTTTAGTGAAAAGGCTGTAACTCCCAACTGCAGCGTCCGATTCGCAACATCCTTGATGCATTGGAAAGCTAACTCAACGAGCTACAAACATGTGTTCTGTAGCAGTCCCTATTTCTCAACTGAAAAGGGCTAAAAATTTTCACGAATCAAAATTTTTACGTAACGAGACATTTAGGCGTATCGTCACAAACTGACTACAGTGTGTTCCTGGCAACGTGAGGCTAGTTTTTACTCATATATATTATTTGGACATTCCATTAAGTCAGTTTGTTGGACTCGTTCTTGAAAATTCAAACGTTGAAAATATTCGAAAAAACCCAAAGGGGTACCCCTTTGGGTTTTCAACGGGCTCGACGTACAATTTTAGTGAAAAGGCTGTAACTCACAACTGGAGCGTCCGATTTGCAACATTCTTGATGCATTGGATAGCTAACTCAACGAGCTACAAACATGTCTTCTGTAGCCGTCCCTATTTCTCAACTGAAAAGGGCTAAAAATGTCACGAATTAAAATTTTTACGTAACGAGACATTTAGGCTTCTATTCAAAAACTGACTACAGTGTCTTCCTGGCAACGTGAGGCTAGTTTTTCCTCAAAGATATTATTTGGACATTCCATTAAGTCAGTTTGTTGGACTCGTTCTTGAAAATTCAAACGTTGAAAATATTCGAAAAAACCCAAAGGGGTACCCCTTTGGGTTTTCAACGGGCTCGGCGTACAGTTTTAGTGAAAAGGCTTTAACTCCCGACTGGTGCATCCGATTCGCAACATTTTTGATGCATTGTTAAGCTAACTCAACGAGCTACAAACATGTGTTCTGTAGCCATCCCTATTTCTCAACCAAAAAGGGCTAAAAAAGGTCACGAATCAAAATTTTTGCGTAACGAGACATTTAGGCGTATCGTAAAAAACTGACTACAAGATGTTCCTGGCAACGTGAGGCTAGTTTTTACTAAAATATATTATTTGGACATTCCATTAAGTCAGTTTGTTGGACTCGTTCTTGAAGATTCAAACGTTGAAAATATTCAAAAAAACCCAAAGGGGTACCCCTTTGGGTTTTCAACGGGCTCGACGTACAATTTTAGTGAAAAGGCTGTAACTTCCAACTGGAGCGTCCGATTCGCAACATTCTTGATGCATTGGATAGCTAACTCAACGAGCTACAAACATGTCTTCTGTAGCCATCCCTATTTCTCAACCGAAAAGGGCTAAAAATGTCATGAATTAAAATTTTTGCGTAACGAGACATTTAGGCTTATATTCGAAAACTGACTACAGGGTTTTCCTGGCAACGTGAGGGTAGTTTTTCCTCAAATATATTATTTGGACATTCCATTAAGTCAGTTTGTTGGACTCGTTCTTGAAAATTCAAACGTTGAAAATATTCGAAAAAACCCAAAGGGGTACCCCTTTGGGTTTTCAACGGGCTCGACGTACAGTTTTAGTGAAAAGGCTGTAACTGCCAACTGCAGCGTCCGATTCGCAACATCCTTGATGCATTGGAAAGCTAACTCAACGAGCTACAAACATGTGTTCTGTAGCAGTCCCTATTTCTCAACTGAAAAGGGCTAAAAATTTTCACGAATCAAAATTTTTACGTAACGAGACATTTAGGCGTATCGTCACAAACTGACTACAGTGTGTTCCTGGCAACGTGAGGCTAGTTTTTACTCATATATATTATTTGGACATTCCATTAAGTCAGTTTGTTGGACTCGTTCTTGAAAATTCAAACGTTGAAAATATTCGACAAAACCCAAAGGGGTACCCCTTTGGGTTTTCAACGGGCTCGGCGTACAGTTTTAGTGAAAAGGCTGTAACTACCAACTGGAGCGTCCGATTCGAAACATTATTGATGCATTGGAAAGCTAACTCAACGAGCTACAAACATGTCTTCTGTAGCCATCCCTATTTCTCAACCAAAAAGGGCTAAAAAATGTCACGAATCAAAATTTTTGCGTAACGAGACATTTAGGCGTATCGTCAAAAACTGACTACAGGATGTTCCTGGCAACGTGAGGCTAGTTTTTACTCAAATATATTATTTGGACATTCCATTAAGTCAGTTTGTTGGACTCGTTCTTGAAGATTCAAACGTTGAAAATATTCGAAAAAACCCAAAGGGGTACCCCTTTGGGTTTTCAACGGGCTCGGCGTACAGTTTTAGTGAAAAGGCTGTAACTACCAACTGGAGCGTCCGATTCGAAACATTTTTGATGCATTGGAAAGCTAACTCAACGAGCTACAAACATGTCTTCTGTAGCCATCCCTATTTCTCAACCAAAAAGGGCTAAAAAATGTCACGAATCAAAATTTTTGCGTAACGAGACATTTAGGCGTATCGTCAAAAACTGACTACAGGATGTTCCTGGCAACGTGAGGCTAGTTTTTACTCAAATATATTATTTGGACATTCCATTAAGTCAGTTTGTTGGACTCGTTCTTGAAGATTCAAACGTTGAAAATATTAGAAAAAACCCAAAGGGGTACCCCTTTGGGTTTTCAACGGGCTCGACGTACAATTTTAGTGAAAAGGCTGTAACTCCCAACTAGAGCGTCCAATTCGCAACATTCTTGATGCATTGGATAGCTAACTCAACGAGCTACAAACAAGTCTTCTGTAGCCGTCCCTATTTCTCAACCGAAAAGGGCTAAAAATGTCATGAATTAAAATTTTTACGTAACGAGACATTTAGGCTTATATTCAAAAACTGACTACAGGGTTTTCCTGACAACGTGAGGGTAGTTTTTCCTCAAATATATTATTTGGACAGTCTATTAAGTCAGTTTGTTGGACTCGTTCTTGAAAATTCAAACGTTGAAAATATTCGAAAAAACCCAAAGGGGTACCCCTTTGGGTTTTCAACGGGCTCGACGTATAGTTTTAGTGAAAAGGCTGTAACTCCCAACTGCAGCGTCCGATTCGCAACATCCTTGATGCATTGGAAAGCTAACTCAACGAGCTACAAACATGTGTTCTGTAGCAGTCCCTATTTCTCAACTGAAAAGGGCTAAAAATTTTCACGAATCAAAATTTTTACGTAACGAGACATTTAGGCGTATCGTCACAAACTGACTACAGTGTGTTCCTGGCAACGTGAGGCTAGTTTTTACTCATATATATTATTTGGACATTCCATTAAGTCAGTTTGTTGGACTCGTTCTTGAAAATTCAAACGTTGAAAATATTCGAAAAAACCCAAAGGGGTACCCCTTTGGGTTTTCAACGGGCTCGACGTACAATTTTAGTAAAAAGGCTGTAACTCACAACTGGAGCGTCCGATTTGCAACATTCTTGATGCATTGGATAGCTAACTCAACGAGCTACAAACATGTCTTCTGTAGCCGTCCCTATTTCTCAACTGAAAAGGGCTAAAAATGTCACGAATTAAAATTTTTACGTAACGAGACATTTAGGCTTCTATTCAAAAACTGACTACAGTGTCTTCCTGGCAACGTGAGGCTAGTTTTTCCTCAAATATATTATTTGGACATTCCATTAAGTCAGTTTGTTGGACTCGTTCTTGAAAATTCAAACGTTGAAAATATTCGAAAAAACCCAAAGGGGTACCCCTTTGGGTTTTCAACGGGCTCGGCGTACAGTTTTAGTGAAAAGGCTTTAACTCCCGACTGGTGCATCCGATTCGCAACATTTTTGATGCATTGGAAAGCTAACTCAACGAGCTACAAACATGTGTTCTGTAGCCATCCCTATTTCTCAACCAAAAAGGGCTAAAAAAGGTCACGAATCAAAATTTTTGCGTAACGAGACATTTAGGCGTATCGTAAAAAACTGACTACAAGATGTTCCTGGCAACGTGAGGCTAGTTTTTACTAAAATATATTATTTGGACATTCCATTAAGTCAGTTTGTTGGACTCGTTCTTGAAGATTCAAACGTTGAAAATATTCAAAAAAACCCAAAGGGGTACCCCTTTGGGTTTTCAACGGGCTCGACGTACAATTTTAGTGAAAAGGCTGTAACTTCCAACTGGAGCGTCTGATTCGCAACATTCTTGATGCATTGGATAGCTAACTCAACGTGCTACAAACATGTCTTCTGTAGCCATCCCTATTTCTCAACCGAAAAGGGCTAAAAATGTCATGAATTAAAATTTTTGCGTAACGAGACATTTAGGCTTATATTCGAAAACTGACTACAGGGTTTTCCTGGCAACGTGAGGGTAGTTTTTCCTCAAATATATTATTTGGACATTCCATTAAGTCAGTTTGTTGGACTCGTTCTTGAAAATTCAAACGTTGAAAATATTCGAAAAAACCCAAAGGGGTACCCCTTTGGGTTTTCAACGGGCTCGACGTACAGTTTTAGTGAAAAGGCTGTAACTGCCAACTGCAGCGTCCGATTCGCAACATCCTTGATGCATTGGAAAGCTAACTCAACGAGCTACAAACATGTGTTCTGTAGCAGTCCCTATTTCTCAACTGAAAAGGGCTAAAAATTTTCACGAATCAAAATTTTTACGTAACGAGACATTTAGGCGTATCGTCACAAACTGACTACAGTGTGTTCCTGGCAACGTGAGGCTAGTTTTTACTCATATATATTATTTGGACATTCCATTAAGTCAGTTTGTTGGACTCGTTCTTGAAAATTCAAACGTTGAAAATATTCGACAAAACCCAAAGGGGTACCCCTTTGGGTTTTCAACGGGCTCGGCGTACAGTTTTAGTGAAAAGGCTGTAACTACCAACTGGAGCGTCCGATTCGAAACATTATTGATGCATTGGAAAGCTAACTCAACGAGCTACAAACATGTCTTCTGTAGCCATCCCTATTTCTCAACCAAAAAGGGCTAAAAAATGTCACGAATCAAAATTTTTGCGTAACGAGACATTTAGGCGTATCGTCAAAAACTGACTACAGGATGTTCCTGGCAACGTGAGGATAGTTTTTACTCAAATATATTATTTGGACATTCCATTAAGTCAGTTTGTTGGACTCGTTCTTGAAGATTCAAATGTTGAAAATATTCGAAAAAACCCAAAGGGGTACCCCTTTGGGTTTTCAACGGGCTCGACGTACAATTTTAGTGAAAAGGCTGTAACTCACAACTGGAGCGTCCGATTTGCAACATTCTTGATGCATTGGATAGCTAACTCAACGAGCTACAAACATGTCTTCTGTAGCCGTCCCTATTTCTCAACTGAAAAGGGCTAAAAATGTCACGAATTAAAATTTTTACGTAACGAGACATTTAGGCTTCTATTCAAAAACTGACTACAGTGTCTTCCTGGCAACGTGAGGCTAGTTTTTCCTCAAATATATTATTTGGACATTCCATTAAGTCAGTTTGTTGGACTCGTTCTTGAAAATTCAAACGTTGAAAATATTCGAAAAAACCCAAAGGGGTACCCCTTTGGGTTTTCAACGGGCTCGGCGTACAGTTTTAGTGAAAAGGCTTTAACTCCCGACTGGTGCATCCGATTCGCAACATTTTTGATGCATTGGAAAGCTAACTCAACGAGCTACAAACATGTGTTCTGTAGCCATCCCTATTTCTCAACCAAAAAGGGCTAAAAAAGGTCACGAATCAAAATTTTTGCGTAACGAGACATTTAGGCGTATCGTCAAAAACTGACTACAAGATGTTCCTGGCAACGTGAGGCTAGTTTTTACTAAAATATATTATTTGGACATTCCATTAAGTCAGTTTGTTGGACTCGTTCTTGAAGATTCAAACGTTGAAAATATTCAAAAAAACCCAAAGGCGTACCCCTTTGGGTTTTCAACGGGCTCGGCGTACAGTTTTAGTGAAAAGGCTTTAACTCCCGACTGGAGCATCCGATTCGCAACATTTTTGATGCATTGGAAAGCTAACTCAACGAGCTACAAACATGTCTTCTGTAGCCATCCCTATTTCTCAACCAAAAAGGGCTAAAAAATGTCACGAATCAAAATTTTTGCGTAACGAGACATTTAGGCGTATCGTCAAAAACTGACTACAGGATGTTCCTGGCAACGTGAGGCTAGTTTTTACTCAAATATATTATTTGGACATTCCATTAAGTCAGTTTGTTGGACTCGTTCTTGAAGATTCAAACGTTGAAAATATTCGAAAAAACCCAAAGGGGTACCCCTTTGGGTTTTCAACGGGCTCGACGTACAATTTTAGTGAAAAGGCTGTAACTCACAACTGGAGCGTCCGATTTGCAACATTCTTGATGCATTGGATAGCTAACTCAACGAGCTACAAACATGTCTTCTGTAGCCGTCCCTATTTCTCAACTGAAAAGGGCTAAAAATGTCACGAATTAAAATTTTTACGTAACGAGACATTTAGGCTTCTATTCAAAAACTGACTACAGTGTCTTCCTGGCAACGTGAGGCTAGTTTTTCCTCAAATATATTATTTGGACATTCCATTAAGTCAGTTTGTTGGACTCGTTCTTGAAAATTCAAACGTTGAAAATATTCGAAAAAACCCAAAGGGGTACCCCTTTGGGTTTTCAACGGGCTCGGCGTACAGTTTTAGTGAAAAGGCTTTAACTCCCGACTGGTGCATCCGATTCGCAACATTTTTGATGCATTGGAAAGCTAACTCAACGAGCTACAAACATGTGTTCTGTAGCCATCCCTATTTCTCAACCAAAAAGGGCTAAAAAAGGTCACGAATCAAAATTTTTGCGTAACGAGACATTTAGGCGTATCGTAAAAAACTGACTACAAGATGTTCCTGGCAACGTGAGGCTAGTTTTTACTAAAATATATTATTTGGACATTCCATTAAGTCAGTTTGTTGGACTCGTTCTTGAAAATTCAAACGTTGAAAATATTCGAAAAAACCCAAAGGGGTACCCCTTTGGGTTTTCAACGGGCTCGGCGTACAGTTTTAGTGAAAAGGCTTTAACTCCCGACTGGTGCATCCGATTCGCAACATTTTTGATGCATTGGAAAGCTAACTCAACGAGCTACAAACATGTGTTCGGTAGCCATCCCTATTTCTCAACTGAAAAAGGGCTAAAAAAGGTCACGAATCAAAATTTTTGCGTAACGAGACATTTAGGCGTATCGTAAAAAACTGACTACAAGATGTTCCTGGCAACGTGAGGCTAGTTTTTACTAAAATATATTATTTGGACATTCCATTAAGTCAGTTTGTTGGACTCGTTCTTGAAAATTCAAACGTTGAAAATATTCGAAAAAACCCAAAGGGGTACCCCTTTGGGTTTTCAACGGGCTCGGCGTACAGTTTTAGTGAAAAGGCTTTAACTCCCGACTGGTGCATCCGATTCGCAACATTTTTGATGCATTGGAAAGCTAACTCAACGAGCTACAAACATGTGTTCGGTAGCCATCCCTATTTCTCAACTGAAAAAGGGCTAAAAATTGTCACGAATCAAAATTTTTACGTAACGAGACATTTAGGTGTATCTTCACAAACTGACTACAGTGTGTTCCTGGCAACGTGAGGCTAGTTTTTCCTCATATATATTATTTGGACATTCCATTAAGTCAATTTGTTGGACTCGTTCTTGAAAATTCAAACGTTGAAAATATTCGACAAAACCCAAAGGGGTACCCCTTTGGGTTTTCAACGGGCTCGGCGTACAGTTTTAGTGAAAAGGCTGTAACTACCAACTGGAGCGTCCGATTCGCAACATTTTTGATGCATTGGAAAGCTAACTCAACGAGCTACAAACATGTCTTCTGTAGCCATCCCTATTTCTCAACTAAAAAGGGCTAAAAAATGTCACGAATCAAAATTTTTGCGTAACGAGAAATTTATGCGTATCGTCACAAACTGACTACAGTGTGTTCCTGGCAACGTGAGGCTAGTTTTTCCTCATATATATTATTTGGACATTCCATTAAGTCAGTTTGTTGGACTCGTTCTTGAAAATTCAAACGTTGAAACTATTCGAAAAAACCCAAAGGGGTACCCCTTTGGGTTTTCAACGGGCTCGACGTACAATTTTAGTGAAAAGGCTGTAACTCACAACTGGAGCGTCCGATTCGCAACATTCTTGATGCATTGGATAGCTAACTCAACGAGCTACAAACATGTCTTGTGTAGCCGTCTCTATTTCTCAACCGAAAAGGGCTAAAAATGTCATGAATTAAAATTTTTACGTAACGAGACATTTAGGCTTATATTCAAAAACTGACTACAGGGTTTTCCTGACAACGTGAGGGTAGTTTTTCCTAAAATATATTATTTGGACATTCCATTAAGTCAGTTTGTTGGACTCGTTCTTGAAAATTCAAACGTTGAAAATATTCGAAAAAACCCAAAGGGGTACCCCTTTGGGTTTTCAACGGGCTCGACGTACAGTTTTAGTGAAAAGGCTGTAACTCCCAACTGCAGCGTCCGATTCGAAACATCCTTGATGCATAGGAAAGCTAACTCAACGAGCTACAAACATGTGTTCTGTAGCAGTCCCTATTTCTCAACTGAAAAGGGCTAAAAATTTTCACGAATCAAAATTTTTACGTAACGAGATATTTAGGCGTATCGTCACAAACTGACTACAGTGTGTTCCTGGCAACGTGAGGCTAGTTTTTACTCATATATATTATTTGGACATTCCATTAAGTCAGTTTGTTGGACTCGTTCTTGAAAATTCAAACGTTGAAAATATTCGACAAAACCCAAAGGGGTACCCCTTTGGGTTTTCAACGGGCTCGGCGTACAGTTTTAGTGAAAAGGCTGTAACTACCAACTGGAGCGTCTGATTCGAAACATTTTTGATGCATTGGAAAGCTAACTCAACGAGCTACAAACATGTCTTCTGTAGCCATCCCTATTTCTCAACCAAAAAGGGCTAAAAAATGTCACGAATCAAAATTTTTGCGTAACGAGACATTTAGGCGTATCGTCAAAAACTGACTACAGGATGTTCCTGGCAACGTGAGGCTAGTTTTTACTCAAATATATTATTTGGACATTCCATTAAGTCAGTTTGTTGGACTCGTTCTTGAAGATTCAAACGTTGAAAATATTAGAAAAAACCCAAAGGGGTACCCCTTTGGGTTTTCAACGGGCTCGACGTATAATTTTAGTGAAAAGGCTGTAACTCCCAACTAGACCGTCCAATTCGCAACATTCTTGATGCATTGGATAGCTAACTCAACGAGCTACAAACAAGTCTTCTGTAGCCGTCCCTATTTCTCAACCGAAAAGGGCTAAAAATGTCATGAATTAAAATTTTTACGTAACGAGACATTTAGGCTTATATTCAAAAACTGACTACAGGGTTTTCCTGACAACGTGAGGGTAGTTTTTCCTCAAATATATTATTTGGACAGTCTATTAAGTCAGTTTGTTGGACTCGTTCTTGAAAATTCAAACGTTGAAAATATTCGAAAAAACCCAAAGGGGTACCCCTTTGGGTTTTCAACGGGCTCGACGTACAGTTTTAGTGAAAAGGCTGTAACTCCCAACTGCAGCGTCCGATTCGCAACATCCTTGATGCATTGGAAAGCTAACTCAACGAGCTACAAACATGTGTTCTGTAGCAGTCCCTATTTCTCAACTGAAAAGGGCTAAAAATTTTCACGAATCAAAATTTTTACGTAACGAGACATTTAGGCGTATCGTCACAAACTGACTACAGTGTGTTCCTGGCAACGTGAGGCTAGTTTTTACTCATATATATTATTTGGACATTCCATTAAGTCAGTTTGTTGGACTCGTTCTTGAAAATTCAAACGTTGAAAATATTCGAAAAAACCCAAAGGGGTACCCCTTTGGGTTTTCAACGGGCTCGACGTACAATTTTAGTGAAAAGGCTGTAACTCACAACTGGAGCGTCCGATTTGCAACATTCTTGATGCATTGGATAGCTAACTCAACGAGCTACAAACATGTCTTCTGTAGCCGTCCCTATTTCTCAACTGAAAAGGGCTAAAAATGTCACGAATTAAAATTTTTACGTAACGAGACATTTAGGCTTCTATTCAAAAACTGACTACAGTGTCTTCCTGGCAACGTGAGGCTAGTTTTTCCTCAAATATATTATTTGGACATTCCATTAAGTCAGTTTGTTGGACTCGTTCTTGAAAATTCAAACGTTGAAAATATTCGAAAAAACCCAAAGGGGTACCCCTTTGGGTTTTCAACGGGCTCGGCGTACAGTTTTAGTGAAAAGGCTTTAACTCCCGACTGGTGCATCCGATTCGCAACATTTTT
The DNA here is from genome assembly GCA_946896805.1 of Scutellaria galericulata. NCBI lineage: Eukaryota > Viridiplantae > Streptophyta > Magnoliopsida > Lamiales > Lamiaceae > Scutellaria > Scutellaria galericulata. Next base: position 196,396 of record OX335787.1, on the reverse strand, counting down.
GATGCATTGTTAAGCTAACTCAACGAGCTACAAACATGTGTTCTGTAGCCATCCCTATTTCTCAACCAAAAAGGGCTAAAAAAGGTCACGAATCAAAATTTTTGCGTAACGAGACATTTAGGCGTATCGTAAAAAACTGACTACAAGATGTTCCTGGCAACGTGAGGCTAGTTTTTACTAAAATATATTATTTGGACATTCCATTAAGTCAGTTTGTTGGACTCGTTCTTGAAGATTCAAACGTTGAAAATATTCAAAAAAACCCAAAGGGGTACCCCTTTGGGTTTTCAACGGGCTCGACGTACAATTTTAGTGAAAAGGCTGTAACTTCCAACTGGAGCGTCCGATTCGCAACATTCTTGATGCATTGGATAGCTAACTCAACGTGCTACAAACATGTCTTCTGTAGCCATCCCTATTTCTCAACCGAAAAGGGCTAAAAATGTCATGAATTAAAATTTTTGCGTAACGAGACATTTAGGCTTATATTCGAAAACTGACTACAGGGTTTTCCTGGCAACGTGAGGGTAGTTTTTCCTCAAATATATTATTTGGACATTCCATTAAGTCAGTTTGTTGGACTCGTTCTTGAAGATTCAAACGTTGAAAATATTCGAAAAAACCCAAAGGGGTACCCCTTTGGGTTTTCAACGGGCTCGACGTACAATTTTAGTGAAAAGGCTGTAACTCACAACTGGAGCGTCCGATTTGCAACATTCTTGATGCATTGGATAGCTAACTCAACGAGCTACAAACATGTCTTCTGTAGCCGTCCCTATTTCTCAACTGAAAAGGGCTAAAAATGTCACGAATTAAAATTTTTACGTAACGAGACATTTAGGCTTCTATTCAAAAACTGACTACAGTGTCTTCCTGGCAACGTGAGGCTAGTTTTTCCTCAAATATATTATTTGGACATTCCATTAAGTCAGTTTGTTGGACTCGTTCTTGAAAATTCAAACGTTGAAAATATTCGAAAAAACCCAAAGGGGTACCCCTTTGGGTTTTCAACGGGCTCGGCGTACAGTTTTAGTGAAAAGGCTTTAACTCCCGACTGGTGCATCCGATTCGCAACATTTTTGATGCATTGGAAAGCTAACTCAACGAGCTACAAACATGTGTTCTGTAGCCATCCCTATTTCTCAACCAAAAAGGGCTAAAAAAGGTCACGAATCAAAATTTTTGCGTAACGAGACATTTAGGCGTATCGTAAAAAACTGACTACAAGATGTTCCTGGCAACGTGAGGCTAGTTTTTACTAAAATATATTATTTGGACATTCCATTAAGTCAGTTTGTTGGACTCGTTCTTGAAAATTCAAACGTTGAAAATATTCGAAAAAACCCAAAGGGGTACCCCTTTGGGTTTTCAACGGGCTCGGCGTACAGTTTTAGTGAAAAGGCTTTAACTCCCGACTGGTGCATCCGATTCGCAACATTTTTGATGCATTGGAAAGCTAACTCAACGAGCTACAAACATGTGTTCGGTAGCCATCCCTATTTCTCAACTGAAAAAGGGCTAAAAATTGTCACGAATCAAAATTTTTACGTAACGAGACATTTAGGCGTATCTTCACAAACTGACTACAGTGTGTTCCTGGCAACGTGAGGCTAGTTTTTCCTCATATATATTATTTGGACATTCCATTAAGTCAATTTGTTGGACTCGTTCTTGAAAATTCAAACGTTGAAAATATTCGACAAAACCCAAAGGGGTACCCCTTTGGGTTTTCAACGGGCTCGGCGTACAGTTTTAGTGAAAAGGCTGTAACTACCAACTGGAGCGTCCGATTCGCAACATTTTTGATGCATTGGAAAGCTAACTCAACGAGCTACAAACATGTCTTCTGTAGCCATCCCTATTTCTCAACTAAAAAGGGCTAAAAAATGTCACGAATCAAAATTTTTGCGTAACGAGACATTTATGCGTATCGTCACAAACTGACTACAGTGTGTTCCTGGCAACGTGAGGCTAGTTTTTCCTCATATATATTATTTGGACATTCCATTAAGTCAGTTTGTTGGACTCGTTCTTGAAAATTCAAACGTTGAAACTATTCGAAAAAACCCAAAGGGGTACCCCTTTGGGTTTTCAACGGGCTCGACGTACAATTTTAGTGAAAAGGCTGTAACTCACAACTGGAGCGTCCGATTCGCAACATTCTTGATGCATTGGATAGCTAACTCAACGAGCTACAAACATGTCTTCTGTAGCCGTCTCTATTTCTCAACCGAAAAGGGCTAAAAATGTCATGAATTAAAATTTTTACGTAACGAGACATTTAGGCTTATATTCAAAAACTGACTACAGGGTTTTCCTGACAACGTGAGGGTAGTTTTTCCTCAAATATATTATTTGGACATTCCATTAAGTCAGTTTGTTGGACTCGTTCTTGAAAATTCAAACGTTGAAAATATTCGAAAAAACCCAAAGGGGTACCCCTTTGGGTTTTCAACGGGCTCGACGTACAGTTTTAGTGAAAAGGCTGTAACTCCCAACTGCAGCGTCCGATTCGAAACATCCTTGATGCATTGGAAAGCTAACTCAACGAGCTACAAACATGTGTTCTGTAGCAGTCCCTATTTCTCAACTGAAAAGGGCTAAAAATTTTCACGAATCAAAATTTTTACATAACGAGATATTTAGGCGTATCGTCACAAACTGACTACAGTGTGTTCCTGGCAACGTGAGGCTAGTTTTTACTCATATATATTATTTGGACATTCCATTAAGTCAGTTTGTTGGACTCGTTCTTGAAAATTCAAACGTTGAAAATATTCGACAAAACCCAAAGGGGTACCCCTTTGGGTTTTCAACGGGCTCGGCGTACAGTTTTAGTGAAAAGGCTGTAACTACCAACTGGAGCGTCTGATTCGAAACATTTTTGATGCATTGGAAAGCTAACTCAACGAGCTACAAACATGTCTTCTGTAGCCATCCCTATTTCTCAACCAAAAGGGCTAAAAAATGTCACGAATCAAAATTTTTGCGTAACGAGACATTTAGGCGTATCGTCAAAAACTGACTACAGGATGTTCCTGGCAACGTGAGGCTAGTTTTTACTCAAATATATTATTTGGACATTCCATTAAGTCAGTTTGTTGGACTCGTTCTTGAAGATTCAAACGTTGAAAATATTAGAAAAAACCCAAAGGGGTACCCCTTTGGGTTTTCAACGGGCTCGACGTACAATTTTAGTGAAAAGGCTGTAACTCCCAACTAGAGCGTCCAATTCACAACATTCTTGATGCATTGGATAGCTAACTCAACGAGCTACAAACAAGTCTTCTGTAGCCGTCCCTATTTCTCAACCGAAAAGGGCTAAAAATGTCATGAATTAAAATTTTTACGTAACGAGACATTTAGGCTTATATTCAAAAACTGACTACAGGGTTTTCCTGACAACGTGAGGGTAGTTTTTCCTCAAATATATTATTTGGACAGTCTATTAAGTCAGTTTGTTGGACTCGTTCTTGAAAATTCAAACGTTGAAAATATTCGAAAAAACCCAAAGGGGTACCCCTTTGGGTTTTCAACGGGCTCGACGTACAGTTTTAGTGAAAAGGCTGTAACTCCCAACTGCAGCGTCCGATTCGCAACATCCTTGATGCATTGGAAAGCTAACTCAACGAGCTACAAACATGTGTTCTGTAGCCATCCCTATTTCTCAACCAAAAAGGGCTAAAAAAGGTCACGAATCAAAATTTTTGCGTAACGAGACATTTAGGCGTATCGTAAAAAACTGACTACAAGATGTTCCTGGCAACGTGAGGCTAGTTTTTACTAAAATATATTATTTGGACATTCCATTAAGTCAGTTTGTTGGACTCGTTCTTGAAAATTCAAACGTTGAAAATATTCGAAAAAACCCAAAGGGGTACCCCTTTGGGTTTTCAACGGGCTCGGCGTACAGTTTTAGTGAAAAGGCTTTAACTCCCGACTGGTGCATCCGATTCGCAACATTTTTGATGCATTGGAAAGCTAACTCAACGAGCTACAAACATGTGTTCGGTAGCCATCCCTATTTCTCAACTGAAAAAGGGCTAAAAATTGTCACGAATCAAAATTTTTACGTAACGAGACATTTAGGTGTATCTTCACAAACTGACTACAGTGTGTTCCTGGCAACGTGAGGCTAGTTTTTCCTCATATATATTATTTGGACATTCCATTAAGTCAATTTGTTGGACTCGTTCTTGAAAATTCAAACGTTGAAAATATTCGACAAAACCCAAAGGGGTACCCCTTTGGGTTTTCAACGGGCTCGGCGTACAGTTTTAGTGAAAAGGCTGTAACTACCAACTGGAGCGTCCGATTCGCAACATTTTTGATGCATTGGAAAGCTAACTCAACGAGCTACAAACATGTCTTCTGTAGCCATCCCTATTTCTCAACTAAAAAGGGCTAAAAAATGTCACGAATCAAAATTTTTGCGTAACGAGACATTTATGCGTATCGTCACAAACTGACTACAGTGTGTTCCTGGCAACGTGAGGCTAGTTTTTCCTCATATATATTATTTGGACATTCCATTAAGTCAGTTTGTTGGACTCGTTCTTGAAAATTCAAACGTTGAAACTATTCGAAAAAACCCAAAGGGGTACCCCTTTGGGTTTTCAACGGGCTCGACGTACAATTTTAGTGAAAAGGCTGTAACTCACAACTGGAGCGTCCGATTCGCAACATTCTTGATGCATTGGATAGCTAACTCAACGAGCTACAAACATGTCTTTTGTAGCCGTCTCTATTTCTCAACCGAAAAGGGCTAAAAATGTCATGAATTAAAATTTTTACGTAACGAGACATTTAGGCTTATATTCAAAAACTGACTACAGGGTTTTCCTGACAACGTGAGGGTAGTTTTTCCTCAAATATATTATTTGGACATTCCATTAAGTCAGTTTGTTGGACTCGTTCTTGAAAATTCAAACGTTGAAAATATTCGAAAAAACCCAAAGGGGTACCCCTTTGGGTTTTCAACGGGCTCGACGTACAGTTTTAGTGAAAAGGCTGTAACTCCCAACTGCAGCGTCCGATTCGAAACATCCTTGATGCATTGGAAAGCTAACTCAACGAGCTACAAACATGTGTTCTGTAGCAGTCCCTATTTCTCAACTGAAAAGGGCTAAAAATTTTCACGAATCAAAATTTTTACGTAACGAGATATTTAGGCGTATCGTCACAAACTGACTACAGTGTGTTCCTGGCAACGTGAGGCTAGTTTTTACTCATATATATTATTTGGACATTCCATTAAGTCAGTTTGTTGGACTCGTTCTTGAAAATTCAAACGTTGAAAATATTCGACAAAACCCAAAGGGGTACCCCTTTGGGTTTTCAACGGGCTCGGCGTACAGTTTTAGTGAAAAGGCTGTAACTACCAACTGGAGCGTCCGATTCGCAACATTTTTGATGCATTGGAAAGCTAACTCAACGAGCTACAAACATGTCTTCTGTAGCCATCCCTATTTCTCAACTAAAAAGGGCTAAAAAATGTCACGAATCAAAATTTTTGCGTAACGAGACATTTATGCGTATCGTCACAAACTGACTACAGTGTGTTCCTGGCAACGTGAGGCTAGTTTTTCCTCATATATATTATTTGGACATTCCATTAAGTCAGTTTGTTGGACTCGTTCTTGAAAATTCAAACGTTGAAACTATTCGAAAAAACCCAAAGGGGTACCCCTTTGGGTTTTCAACGGGCTCGACGTACAATTTTAGTGAAAAGGCTGTAACTCACAACTGGAGCGTCCGATTCGCAACATTCTTGATGCATTGGATAGCTAACTCAACGAGCTACAAACATGTCTTCTGTAGCCGTCTCTATTTCTCAACCGAAAAGGGCTAAAAATGTCATGAATTAAAATTTTTACGTAACGAGACATTTAGGCTTATATTCAAAAACTGACTACAGGGTTTTCCTGACAACGTGAGGGTAGTTTTTCCTCAAATATATTATTTGGACATTCCATTAAGTCAGTTTGTTGGACTCGTTCTTGAAAATTCAAACGTTGAAAATATTCGAAAAAACCCAAAGGGGTACCCCTTTGGGTTTTCAACGGGCTCGACGTACAGTTTTAGTGAAAAGGCTGTAACTCCCAACTGCAGCGTCCGATTCGAAACATCCTTGATGCATTGGAAAGCTAACTCAACGAGCTACAAACATGTGTTCTGTAGCAGTCCCTATTTCTCAACTGAAAAGGGCTAAAAATTTTCACGAATCAAAATTTTTACGTAACGAGATATTTAGGCGTATCGTCACAAACTGACTACAGTGTGTTCCTGGCAACGTGAGGCTAGTTTTTACTCATATATATTATTTGGACATTCCATTAAGTCAGTTTGTTGGACTCGTTCTTGAAAATTCAAACGTTGAAAATATTCGACAAAACCCAAAGGGGTACCCCTTTGGGTTTTCAACGGGCTCGGCGTACAGTTTTAGTGAAAAGGCTGTAACTACCAACTGGAGCGTCTGATTCGAAACATTTTTGATGCATTGGAAAGCTAACTCAACGAGCTACAAACATGTCTTCTGTAGCCATCCCTATTTCTCAACCAAAAGGGCTAAAAAATGTCACGAATCAAAATTTTTGCGTAACGAGACATTTAGGCGTATCGTCAAAAACTGACTACAGGATGTTCCTGGCAACGTGAGGCTAGTTTTTACTCAAATATATTATTTGGACATTCCATTAAGTCAGTTTGTTGGACTCGTTCTTGAAGATTCAAACGTTGAAAATATTAGAAAAAACCCAAAGGGGTACCCCTTTGGGTTTTCAACGGGCTCGACGTACAATTTTAGTGAAAAGGCTGTAACTCCCAACTAGAGCGTCCAATTCGCAACATTCTTGATGCATTGGATAGCTAACTCAACGAGCTACAAACAAGTCTTCTGTAGCCGTCCCTATTTCTCAACCGAAAAGGGCTAAAAATGTCATGAATTAAAATTTTTACGTAACGAGACATTTAGGCTTATATTCAAAAACTGACTACAGGGTTTTCCTGACAACGTGAGGGTAGTTTTTCCTCAAATATATTATTTGGACAGTCTATTAAGTCAGTTTGTTGGACTCGTTCTTGAAAATTCAAACGTTGAAAATATTCGAAAAAACCCAAAGGGGTACCCCTTTGGGTTTTCAACGGGCTCGACGTACAGTTTTAGTGAAAAGGCTGTAACTCCCAACTGCAGAGTCCGATTCGCAACATCCTTGATGCATTGGAAAGCTAACTCAACGAGCTACAAACATGTGTTCTGTAGCAGTCCCTATTTCTCAACTGAAAAGGGCTAAAAATTTTCACGAATCAAAATTTTTACGTAACGAGACATTTAGGCGTATCGTCACAAACTGACTACAGTGTGTTCCTGGCAACGTGAGGCTAGTTTTTACTCATATATATTATTTGGACATTCCATTAAGTCAGTTTGTTGGACTCGTTCTTGAAAATTCAAACGTTGAAAATATTCGAAAAAACCCAAAGGGGTACCCCTTTGGGTTTTCAACGGGCTCGACGTACAATTTTAGTGAAAAGGCTGTAACTCACAACTGGAGCGTCCGATTTGCAACATTCTTGATGCATTGGATAGCTAACTCAACGAGCTACAAACATGTCTTCTGTAGCCGTCCCTATTTCTCAACTGAAAAGGGCTAAAAATGTCACGAATTAAAATTTTTACGTAACGAGACATTTAGGCTTCTATTCAAAAACTGACTACAGTGTCTTCCTGGCAACGTGAGGCTAGTTTTTCCTCAAATATATTATTTGGACATTCCATTAAGTCAGTTTGTTGGACTCGTTCTTGAAAATTCAAACGTTGAAAATATTCGAAAAAACCCAAAGGGGTACCCCTTTGGGTTTTCAACGGGCTCGGCGTACAGTTTTAGTGAAAAGGCTTTAACTCCCGACTGGTGCATCCGATTCGCAACATTTTTGATGCATTGTTAAGCTAACTCAACGAGCTACAAACATGTGTTCTGTAGCCATCCCTATTTCTCAACCAAAAAGGGCTAAAAAAGGTCACGAATCAAAATTTTTGCGTAACGAGACATTTAGGCGTATCGTAAAAAACTGACTACAAGATGTTCCTGGCAACGTGAGGCTAGTTTTTACTAAAATATATTATTTGGACATTCCATTAAGTCAGTTTGTTGGACTCGTTCTTGAAGATTCAAACGTTGAAAATATTCAAAAAAACCCAAAGGGGTACCCCTTTGGGTTTTCAACGGGCTCGACGTACAATTTTAGTGAAAAGGCTGTAACTTCCAACTGGAGCGTCCGATTCGCAACATTCTTGATGCATTGGATAGCTAACTCAACGTGCTACAAACATGTCTTCTGTAGCCATCCCTATTTCTCAACCGAAAAGGGCTAAAAATGTCATGAATTAAAATTTTTGCGTAACGAGACATTTAGGCTTATATTCGAAAACTGACTACAGGGTTTTCCTGGCAACGTGAGGGTAGTTTTTCCTCAAATATATTATTTGGACATTCCATTAAGTCAGTTTGTTGGACTCGTTCTTGAAGATTCAAACGTTGAAAATATTCGAAAAAACCCAAAGGGGTACCCCTTTGGGTTTTCAACGGGCTCGACGTACAATTTTAGTGAAAAGGCTGTAACTCACAACTGGAGCGTCCGATTTGCAACATTCTTGATGCATTGGATAGCTAACTCAACGAGCTACAAACATGTCTTCTGTAGCCGTCCCTATTTCTCAACTGAAAAGGGCTAAAAATGTCACGAATTAAAATTTTTACGTAACGAGACATTTAGGCTTCTATTCAAAAACTGACTACAGTGTGTTCCTGGCAACGTGAGGCTAGTTTTTCCTCAAATATATTATTTGGACATTCCATTAAGTCAGTTTGTTGGACTCGTTCTTGAAAATTCAAACGTTGAAAATATTCGAAAAAACCCAAAGGGGTACCCCTTTGGGTTTTCAACGGGCTCGGCGTACAGTTTTAGTGAAAAGGCTTTAACTCCCGACTGGTGCATCCGATTCGCAACATTTTTGATGCATTGGAAAGCTAACTCAACGAGCTACAAACATGTGTTCTGTAGCCATCCCTATTTCTCAACCAAAAAGGGCTAAAAAAGGTCACGAATCAAAATTTTTGCGTAACGAGACATTTAGGCGTATCGTAAAAAACTGACTACAAGATGTTCCTGGCAACGTGAGGCTAGTTTTTACTAAAATATATTATTTGGACATTCCATTAAGTCAGTTTGTTGGACTCGTTCTTGAAAATTCAAACGTTGAAAATATTCGAAAAAACCCAAAGGGGTACCCCTTTGGGTTTTCAACGGGCTCGGCGTACAGTTTTAGTGAAAAGGCTTTAACTCCCGACTGGTGCATCCGATTCGCAACATTTTTGATGCATTGGAAAGCTAACTCAACGAGCTACAAACATGTGTTCGGTAGCCATCCCTATTTCTCAACTGAAAAAGGGCTAAAAATTGTCACGAATCAAAATTTTTACGTAACGAGACATTTAGGTGTATCTTCACAAACTGACTACAGTGTGTTCCTGGCAACGTGAGGCTAGTTTTTCCTCATATATATTATTTGGACATTCCATTAAGTCAATTTGTTGGACTCGTTCTTGAAAATTCAAACGTTGAAAATATTCGACAAAACCCAAAGGGGTACCCCTTTGGGTTTTCAACGGGCTCGGCGTACAGTTTTAGTGAAAAGGCTGTAACTACCAACTGGAGCGTCCGATTCGCAACATTTTTGATGCATTGGAAAGCTAACTCAACGAGCTACAAACATGTCTTCTGTAGCCATCCCTATTTCTCAACTAAAAAGGGCTAAAAAATGTCACGAATCAAAATTTTTGCGTAACGAGACATTTATGCGTATCGTCACAAACTGACTACAGTGTGTTCCTGGCAACGTGAGGCTAGTTTTTCCTCATATATATTATTTGGACATTCCATTAAGTCAGTTTGTTGGACTCGTTCTTGAAAATTCAAACGTTGAAACTATTCGAAAAAACCCAAAGGGGTACCCCTTTGGGTTTTCAACGGGCTCGACGTACAATTTTAGTGAAAAGGCTGTAACTCACAACTGGAGCGTCCGATTCGCAACATTCTTGATGCATTGGATAGCTAACTCAACGAGCTACAAACATGTCTTGTGGAGCCATCTCTATTTCTCAACCGAAAAGGGCTAAAAATGTCATGAATTAAAATTTTTACGTAACGAGACATTTAGGCTTATATTCAAAAACTGACTACAGGGTTTTCCTGACAACGTGAGGGTAGTTTTTCCTCAAATATATTATTTGGACATTCCATTAAGTCAGTTTGTTGGACTCGTTCTTGAAAATTCAAACGTTGAAAATATTCGAAAAAACCCAAAGGGGTACCCCTTTGGGTTTTCAACGGGCTCGACGTACAGTTTTAGTGAAAAGGCTGTAACTCCCAACTGCAGCGTCCGATTCGAAACATCCTTGATGCATTGGAAAGCTAACTCAACGAGCTACAAACATGTGTTCTGTAGCAGTCCCTATTTCTCAACTGAAAAGGGCTAAAAATTTTCACGAATCAAAATTTTTACGTAACGAGATATTTAGGCGTATCGTCACAAACTGACTACAGTGTGTTCCTGGCAACGTGAGGCTAGTTTTTACTCATATATATTATTTGGACATTCCATTAAGTCAGTTTGTTGGACTCGTTCTTGAAAATTCAAACGTTGAAAATATTCGACAAAACCCAAAGGGGTACCCCTTTGGGTTTTCAACGGGCTCGGCGTACAGTTTTAGTGAAAAGGCTGTAACTACCAACTGGAGCGTCTGATTCGAAACATTTTTGATGCATTGGAAAGCTAACTCAACGAGCTACAAACATGTCTTCTGTAGCCATCCCTATTTCTCAACCAAAAAGGGCTAAAAAATGTCACGAATCAAAATTTTTGCGTAACGAGACATTTAGGCGTATCGTCAAAAACTGACTACAGGATGTTCCTGGCAACGTGAGGCTAGTTTTTACTCAAATATATTATTTGGACATTCCATTAAGTCAGTTTGTTGGACTCGTTCTTGAAGATTCAAACGTTGAAAATATTAGAAAAAACCCAAAGGGGTACCCCTTTGGGTTTTCAACGGGCTCGACGTACAATTTTAGTGAAAAGGCTGTAACTCCCAACTAGAGCGTCCAATTCGCAACATTCTTGATGCATTGGATAGCTAACTCAACGAGCTACAATCAAGTCTTCTGTAGCCGTCCCTATTTCTCAACCGAAAAGGGCTAAAAATGTCATGAATTAAAATTTTTACGTAACGAGACATTTAGGCTTATATTCAAAAACTGACTACAGGGTTTTCCTGACAACGTGAGGGTAGTTTTTCCTCAAATATATTATTTGGACATTCTATTAAGTCAGTTTGTTGGACTCGTTCTTGAAAATTCAAACGTTGAAAATATTCGAAAAAACCCAAAGGGGTACCCCTTTGGGTTTTCAACGGGCTCGACGTACAGTTTTAGTGAAAAGGCTGTAACTCCCAACTGCAGCGTCCGATTCGCAACATCCTTGATGCATTGGAAAGCTAACTCAACGAGCTACAAACATGTGTTCTGTAGCAGTCCCTATTTCTCAACTGAAAAGGGCTAAAAATTTTCACGAATCAAAATTTTTACGTAACGAGACATTTAGGCGTATCGTCACAAACTGACTACAGTGTGTTCCTGGCAACGTGAGGCTAGTTTTTACTCATATATATTATTTGGACATTCCATTAAGTCAGTTTGTTGGACTCGTTCTTGAAAATTCAAACGTTGAAAATATTCGAAAAAACCCAAAGGGGTACCCCTTTGGGTTTTCAACGGGCTCGACGTACAATTTTAGTGAAAAGGCTGTAACTCACAACTGGAGCGTCCGATTTGCAACATTCTTGATGCATTGGATAGCTAACTCAACGAGCTACAAACATGTCTTCTGTAGCCGTCCCTATTTCTCAACTGAAAAGGGCTAAAAATGTCACGAATTAAAATTTTTACGTAACGAGACATTTAGGCTTCTATTCAAAAACTGACTACAGTGTCTTCCTGCCAACGTGAGGCTAGTTTTTCCTCAAATATATTATTTGGACATTCCATTAAGTCAGTTTGTTGGACTCGTTCTTGAAAATTCAAACGTTGAAAATATTCGAAAAAACCCAAAGGGGTACCCCTTTGGGTTTTCAACGGGCTCGGCGTACAGTTTTAGTGAAAAGGCTTTAACTCCCGACTGGTGCATCCGATTCGCAACATTTTTGATGCATTGTTAAGCTAACTCAACGAGCTACAAACATGTGTTCTGTAGCCATCCCTATTTCTCAACCAAAAAGGGCTAAAAAAGGTCACGAATCAAAATTTTTGCGTAACGAGACATTTAGGCGTATCGTAAAAAACTGACTACAAGATGTTCCTGGCAACGTGAGGCTAGTTTTTACTAAAATATATTATTTGGACATTCCATTAAGTCAGTTTGTTGGACTCGTTCTTGAAGATTCAAACGTTGAAAATATTCAAAAAAACCCAAAGGGGTACCCCTTTGGGTTTTCAACGGGCTCGACGTACAATTTTAGTGAAAAGGCTGTAACTTCCAACTGGAGCGTCCGATTCGCAACATTCTTGATGCATTGGATAGCTAACTCAACGTGCTACAAACATGTCTTCTGTAGCCATCCCTATTTCTCAACCGAAAAGGGCTAAAAATGTCATGAATTAAAATTTTTGCGTAACGAGACATTTAGGCTTATATTCGAAAACTGACTACAGGGTTTTCCTGGCAACGTGAGGGTAGTTTTTCCTCAAATATATTATTTGGACATTCCATTAAGTCAGTTTGTTGGACTCGTTCTTGAAGATTCAAACGTTGAAAATATTCGAAAAAACCCAAAGGGGTACCCCTTTGGGTTTTCAACGGGCTCGACGTACAATTTTAGTGAAAAGGCTGTAACTCACAACTGGAGCGTCCGATTTGCAACATTCTTGATGCATTGGATAGCTAACTCAACGAGCTACAAACATGTCTTCTGTAGCCGTCCCTATTTCTCAACTGAAAAGGGCTAAAAATGTCACGAATTAAAATTTTTACGTAACGAGACATTTAGGCTTCTATTCAAAAACTGACTACAGTGTCTTCCTGGCAACGTGAGGCTAGTTTTTCCTCAAATATATTATTTGGACATTCCATTAAGTCAGTTTGTTGGACTCGTTCTTGAAAATTCAAACGTTGAAAATATTCGAAAAAACCCAAAGGGGTACCCCTTTGGGTTTTCAACGGGCTCGGCGTACAGTTTTAGTGAAAAGGCTTTAACTCCCGACTGGTGCATCCGATTCGCAACATTTTTGATGCATTGGAAAGCTAACTCAACGAGCTACAAACATGTGTTCTGTAGCCATCCCTATTTCTCAACCAAAAAGGGCTAAAAAAGGTCACGAATCAAAATTTTTGCGTAACGAGACATTTAGGCGTATCGTAAAAAACTGACTACAAGATGTTCCTGGCAACGTGAGGCTAGTTTTTACTAAAATATATTATTTGGACATTCCATTAAGTCAGTTTGTTGGACTCGTTCTTGAAAATTCAAACGTTGAAAATATTCGAAAAAACCCAAAGGGGTACCCCTTTGGGTTTTCAACGGGCTCGGCGTACAGTTTTAGTGAAAAGGCTTTAACTCCCGACTGGTGCATCCGATTCGCAACATTTTTGATGCATTGGAAAGCTAACTCAACGAGCTACAAACATGTGTTCGGTAGCCATCCCTATTTCTCAACTGAAAAAGGGCTAAAAATTGTCACGAATCAAAATTTTTACGTAACGAGACATTTAGGTGTATCTTCACAAACTGACTACAGTGTGTTCCTGGCAACGTGAGGCTAGTTTTTCCTCATATATATTATTTGGACATTCCATTAAGTCAATTTGTTGGACTCGTTCTTGAAAATTCAAACGTTGAAAATATTCGACAAAACCCAAAGGGGTACCCCTTTGGGTTTTCAACGGGCTCGGCGTACAGTTTTAGTGAAAAGGCTGTAACTACCAACTGGAGCGTCCGATTCGCAACATTTTTGATGCATTGGAAAGCTAACTCAACGAGCTACAAACATGTCTTCTGTAGCCATCCCTATTTCTCAACTAAAAAGGGCTAAAAAATGTCACGAATCAAAATTTTTGCGTAACGAGACATTTATGCGTATCGTCACAAACTGACTACAGTGTGTTCCTGGCAACGTGAGGCTAGTTTTTCCTCATATATATTATTTGGACATTCCATTAAGTCAGTTTGTTGGACTCGTTCTTGAAAATTCAAACGTTGAAACTATTCGAAAAAACCCAAAGGGGTACCCCTTTGGGTTTTCAACGGGCTCGACGTACAATTTTAGTGAAAAGGCTGTAACTCACAACTGGAGCGTCCGATTCGCAACATTCTTGATGCATTGGATAGCTAACTCAACGAGCTACAAACATGTCTTCTGTAGCCGTCTCTATTTCTCAACCGAAAAGGGCTAAAAATGTCATGAATTAAAATTTTTACGTAACGAGACATTTAGGCTTATATTCAAAAACTGACTACAGGGTTTTCCTGACAACGTGAGGGTAGTTTTTCCTCAAATATATTATTTGGACATTCCATTAAGTCAGTTTGTTGGACTCGTTCTTGAAAATTCAAACGTTGAAAATATTCGAAAAAACCCAAAGGGGTACCCCTTTGGGTTTTCAACGGGCTCGACGTACAGTTTTAGTGAAAAGGCTGTAACTCCCAACTGCAGCGTCCGATTCGCAACATCCTTGATGCATTGGAAAGCTAACTCAACGAGCTACAAACATGTCTTCTGTAGCCATCCCTATTTCTCAACTAAAAAGGGCTAAAAAATGTCACGAATCAAAATTTTTGCGTAACGAGACATTTAGGCGTATCGTCAAAAACTGACTACAGGATGTTCCTGGCAACGTGAGGCTAGTTTTTACTCAAATATATTATTTGGACATTCCATTAAGTCAGTTTGTTGGACTCGTTCTTGAACATTCAAACGTTGAAAATATTCGAAAAAACGCAAAGGGGTACCCCTTTGGGTTTTCAACGGGCTCGACGTACAATTTTAGTGAAAAGGCTGTAACTCACAACTGGAGCGTCCGATTTGCAACATTCTTGATGCATTGGATAGCTAACTCAACGAGCTACAAACATGTCTTCTGTAGCCATCCCTATTTCTCAACTGAAAAGGGCTAAAAATGTCACGAATTAAAATTTTTACGTAACGAGACATTTAGGCTTCTATTCAAAAACTGACTACAGGGTTTTCCTGACAACGTGAGGGTAGTTTTTCCTCAAATATATTATTTGGACATTCCATTAAGTCAGTTTGTTGGACTCGTTCTTGAAAATTCAAACGTTGAAAATATTCGAAAAAACCCAAAGGGGTACCCCTTTGGGTTTTCAACGGGCTCGACGTACAGTTTTAGTGAAAAGGCTGTAACTCCCAACTGCAGCGTCCGATTCGAAACATCCTTGATGCATTGGAAAGCTAACTCAACGAGCTACAAACATGTGTTCTGTAGCAGTCCCTATTTCTCAACTGAAAAGGGCTAAAAATTTTCACGAATCAAAATTTTTACGTAACGAGATATTTAGGCGTATCGTCACAAACTGACTACAGTGTGTTCCTGGCAACGTGAGGCTAGTTTTTACTCATATATATTATTTGGACATTCCATTAAGTCAGTTTGTTGGACTCGTTCTTGAAAATTCAAACGTTGAAAATATTCGACAAAACCCAAAGGGGTACCCCTTTGGGTTTTCAACGGGCTCGGCGTACAGTTTTAGTGAAAAGGCTGTAACTACCAACTGGAGCGTCTGATTCGAAACATTTTTGATGCATTGGAAAGCTAACTCAACGAGCTACAAACATGTCTTCTGTAGCCATCCCTATTTCTCAACCAAAAAGGGCTAAAAAATGTCACGAATCAAAATTTTTGCGTAACGAGACATTTAGGCGTATCGTCAAAAACTGACTACAGGATGTTCCTGGCAACGTGAGGCTAGTTTTTACTCAAATATATTATTTGGACATTCCATTAAGTCAGTTTGTTGGACTCGTTCTTGAAGATTCAAACGTTGAAAATATTAGAAAAAACCCAAAGGGGTACCCCTTTGGGTTTTCAACGGGCTCGACGTACAATTTTAGTGAAAAGGCTGTAACTCCCAACTAGAGCGTCCAATTCGCAACATTCTTGATGCATTGGATAGCTAACTCAACGAGCTACAATCAAGTCTTCTGTAGCCGTCCCTATTTCTCAACCGAAAAGGGCTAAAAATGTCATGAATTAAAATTTTTACGTAACGAGACATTTACGCTTATATTCAAAAACTGACTACAGGGTTTTCCTGACAACGTGAGGGTAGTTTTTCCTCAAATATATTATTTGGACAGTCTATTAAGTCAGTTTGTTGGACTCGTTCTTGAAAATTCAAACGTTGAAAATATTCGAAAAAACCCAAAGGGGTACCCCTTTGGGTTTTCAACGGGCTCGACGTACAGTTTTAGTGAAAAGGCTGTAACTCCCAACTGCAGCGTCCGATTCGCAACATCCTTGATGCATTGGAAAGCTAACTCAACGAGCTACAAACATGTGTTCTGTAGCCATCCCTATTTCTCAACCAAAAAGGGCTAAAAAAGGTCACGAATCAAAATTTTTGCGTAACGAGACATTTAGGCGTATCGTAAAAAACTGACTACAAGATGTTCCTGGCAACGTGAGGCTAGTTTTTACTAAAATATATTATTTGGACATTCCATTAAGTCAGTTTGTTGGACTCGTTCTTGAAAATTCAAACGTTGAAAATATTCGAAAAAACCCAAAGGGGTACCCCTTTGGGTTTTCAACGGGCTCGGCGTACAGTTTTAGTGAAAAGGCTTTAACTCCCGACTGGTGCATCCGATTCGCAACATTTTTGATGCATTGGAAAGCTAACTCAACGAGCTACAAACATGTGTTCGGTAGCCATCCCTATTTCTCAACTGAAAAAGGGCTAAAAATTGTCACGAATCAAAATTTTTACGTAACGAGACATTTAGGTGTATCTTCACAAACTGACTACAGTGTGTTCCTGGCAACGTGAGGCTAGTTTTTCCTCATATATATTATTTGGACATTCCATTAAGTCAATTTGTTGGACTCGTTCTTGAAAATTCAAACGTTGAAAATATTCGACAAAACCCAAAGGGGTACCCCTTTGGGTTTTCAACGGGCTCGGCGTACAGTTTTAGTGAAAAGGCTGTAACTACCAACTGGAGCGTCCGATTCGCAACATTTTTGATGCATTGGAAAGCTAACTCAACGAGCTACAAACATGTCTTCTGTAGCCATCCCTATTTCTCAACTAAAAAGGGCTAAAAAATGTCACGAATCAAAATTTTTGCGTAACGAGACATTTATGCGTATCGTCACAAACTGACTACAGTGTGTTCCTGGCAACGTGAGGCTAGTTTTTCCTCATATATATTATTTGGACATTCCATTAAGTCAGTTTGTTGGACTCGTTCTTGAAAATTCAAACGTTGAAACTATTCGAAAAAACCCAAAGGGGTACCCCTTTGGGTTTTCAACGGGCTCGACGTACAATTTTAGTGAAAAGGCTGTAACTCACAACTGGAGCGTCCGATTCGCAACATTCTTGATGCATTGGATAGCTAACTCAACGAGCTACAAACATGTCTTGTGTAGCCGTCTCTATTTCTCAACCGAAAAGGGCTAAAAATGTCATGAATTAAAATTTTTACGTAACGAGACATTTAGGCTTATATTCAAAAACTGACTACAGGGTTTTCCTGACAACGTGAGGGTAGTTTTTCCTCAAATATATTATTTGGACATTCCATTAAGTCAGTTTGTTGGACTCGTTCTTGAAAATTCAAACGTTGAAAATATTCGAAAAAACCCAAAGGGGTACCCCTTTGGGTTTTCAACGGGCTCGACGTACAGTTTTAGTGAAAAGGCTGTAACTCCCAACTGCAGCGTCCGATTCGAAACATCCTTGATGCATTGGAAAGCTAACTCAACGAGCTACAAACATGTGTTCTGTAGCAGTCCCTATTTCTCAACTGAAAAGGGCTAAAAATTTTCACGAATCAAAATTTTTACGTAACGAGATATTTAGGCGTATCGTCACAAACTGACTACAGTGTGTTCCTGGCAACGTGAGGCTAGTTTTTACTCATATATATTATTTGGACATTCCATTAAGTCAGTTTGTTGGACTCGTTCTTGAAAATTCAAACGTTGAAAATATTCGACAAAACCCAAAGGGGTACCCCTTTGGGTTTTCAACGGGCTCGGCGTACAGTTTTAGTGAAAAGGCTGTAACTACCAACTGGAGCGTCTGATTCGAAACATTTTTGATGCATTGGAAAGCTAACTCAACGAGCTACAAACATGTCTTCTGTAGCCATCCCTATTTCTCAACCAAAAAGGGCTAAAAAATGTCACGAATCAAAATTTTTGCGTAACGAGACATTTAGGCGTATCGTCAAAAACTGACTACAGGATGTTCCTGGCAACGTGAGGCTAGTTTTTACTCAAATATATTATTTGGACATTCCATTAAGTCAGTTTGTTGGACTCGTTCTTGAAGATTCAAACGTTGAAAATATTAGAAAAAACCCAAAGGGGTACCCCTTTGGGTTTTCAACGGGCTCGACGTACAATTTTAGTGAAAAGGCTGTAACTCCCAACTAGAGCGTCCAATTCGCAACATTCTTGATGCATTGGATAGCTAACTCAACGAGCTACAAACAAGTCTTCTGTAGCCGTCCCTATTTCTCAACCGAAAAGGGCTAAAAATGTCATGAATTAAAATTTTTACGTAACGAGACATTTAGGCTTATATTCAAAAACTGACTACAGGGTTTTCCTGACAACGTGAGGGTAGTTTTTCCTCATATATATTATTTGGACAGTCTATTAAGTCAGTTTGTTGGACTCGTTCTTGAAAATTCAAACGTTGAAAATATTCGAAAAAACCCAAAGGGGTACCCCTTTGGGTTTTCAACGGGCTCGACGTACAGTTTTAGTGAAAAGGCTGTAACTCCCAACTGCAGCGTCCGATTCGCAACATCCTTGATGCATTGGAAAGCTAACTCAACGAGCTACAAACATGTGTTCTGTAGCAGTCCCTATTTCTCAACTGAAAAGGGCTAAAAATTTTCACGAATCAAAATTTTTACGTAACGAGACATTTAGGCGTATCGTCACAAACTGACTACAGTGTGTTCCTGGCAACGTGAGGCTAGTTTTTACTCATATATATTATTTGGACATTCCATTAAGTCAGTTTGTTGGACTCGTTCTTGAAAATTCAAACGTTGAAAATATTCGAAAAAACCCAAAGGGGTACCCCTTTGGGTTTTCAACGGGCTCGACGTACAATTTTAGTGAAAAGGCTGTAACTCACAACTGGAGCGTCCGATTTGCAACATTCTTGATGCATTGGATAGCTAACTCAACGAGCTACAAACATGTCTTCTGTAGCCGTCCCTATTTCTCAACTGAAAAGGGCTAAAAATGTCACGAATTAAAATTTTTACGTAACGAGACATTTAGGCTTCTATTCAAAAACTGACTACAGTGTCTTCCTGGCAACGTGAGGCTAGTTTTTCCTCAAATATATTATTTGGACATTCCATTAAGTCAGTTTGTTGGACTCGTTCTTGAAAATTCAAACGTTGAAAATATTCGAAAAAACCCAAAGGGGTACCCCTTTGGGTTTTCAACGGGCTCGGCGTACAGTTTTAGTGAAAAGGCTTTAACTCCCGACTGGTGCATCCGATTCGCAACATTTTTGATGCATTGTTAAGCTAACTCAACGAGCTACAAACATGTGTTCTGTAGCCATCCCTATTTCTCAACCAAAAAGGGCTAAAAAAGGTCACGAATCAAAATTTTTGCGTAACGAGACATTTAGGCGTATCGTAAAAAACTGACTACAAGATGTTCCTGGCAACGTGAGGCTAGTTTTTACTAAAATATATTATTTGGACATTCCATTAAGTCAGTTTGTTGGACTCGTTCTTGAAGATTCAAACGTTGAAAATATTCAAAAAAACCCAAAGGGGTACCCCTTTGGGTTTTCAACGGGCTCGACGTACAATTTTAGTGAAAAGGCTGTAACTTCCAACTGGAGCGTCCGATTCGCAACATTCTTGATGCATTGGATAGCTAACTCAACGTGCTACAAACATGTCTTCTGTAGCCATCCCTATTTCTCAACCGAAAAGGGCTAAAAATGTCATGAATTAAAATTTTTGCGTAACGAGACATTTAGGCTTATATTCGAAAACTGACTACAGGGTTTTCCTGGCAACGTGAGGGTAGTTTTTCCTCAAATATATTATTTGGACATTCCATTAAGTCAGTTTGTTGGACTCGTTCTTGAAAATTCAAACGTTGAAAATATTCGAAAAAACCCAAAGGGGTACCCCTTTGGGTTTTCAACGGGCTCGACGTACAGTTTTAGTGAAAAGGCTGTAATTGCCAACTGCAGCGTCCGATTCGCAACATCCTTGATGCATTGGAAAGCTAACTCAACGAGCTACAAACATGTGTTCTGTAGCAGTCCCTATTTCTCAACTGAAAAGGGCTAAAAATTTTCACGAATCAAAATTTTTACGTAACGAGACATTTAGGCGTATCGTCACAAACTGACTACAGTGTGTTCCTGGCAACGTGAGGCTAGTTTTTACTCATATATATTATTTGGATATTCCATTAAGTCAGTTTGTTGGACTCGTTCTTGAAAATTCAAACGTTGAAAATATTCGACAAAACCCAAAGGGGTACCCCTTTGGGTTTTCAACGGGCTCGGCGTACAGTTTTAGTGAAAAGGCTGTAACTACCAACTGGAGCGTCCGATTCGAAACATTATTGATGCATTGGAAAGCTAACTCAACGAGCTACAAACATGTCTTCTGTAGCCATCCCTATTTCTCAACCAAAAAGGGCTAACAAATGTCACGAATCAAAATTTTTGCGTAACGAGACATTTAGGCGTATCGTCAAAAACTGACTACAGGATGTTCCTGGCAACGTGAGGCTAGTTTTTACTCAAATATATTATTTGGACATTCCATTAAGTCAGTTTGTTAGACTCGTTCTTGAAGATTCAAACGTTGAAAATATTCGAAAAAACGCAAAGGGGTACCCCTTTGGGTTTTCAACGGGCTCGACGTACAATTTTAGTGAAAAGGCTGTAACTCACAACTGGAGCGTCCGATTTGCAACATTCTTGATGCATTGGATAGCTAACTCAACGAGCTACAAACATGTCTTCTGTAGCCATCCCTATTTCTCAACTGAAAAGGGCTAAAAATGTCACGAATTAAAATTTTTACGTAACGAGACATTTAGGCTTCTATTCAAAAACTGACTACAGGGTTTTCCTGACAACGTGAGGGTAGTTTTTCCTCAAATATATTATTTGGACATTCCATTAAGTCAGTTTGTTGGACTCGTTCTTGAAAATTCAAACGTTGAAAATATTCGAAAAAACCCAAAGGGGTACCCCTTTGGGTTTTCAACGGGCTCGACGTACAGTTTTAGTGAAAAGGCTGTAACTCCCAACTGCAGCGTCCGATTCGAAACATCCTTGATGCATTGGAAAGCTAACTCAACGAGCTACAAACATGTGTTCTGTAGCAGTCCCTATTTCTCAACTGAAAAGGGCTAAAAATTTTCACGAATCAAAATTTTTACGTAACGAGATATTTAGGCGTATCGTCACAAACTGACTACAGTGTGTTCCTGGCAACGTGAGGCTAGTTTTTACTCATATATATTATTTGGACATTCCATTAAGTCAGTTTGTTGGACTCGTTCTTGAAAATTCAAACGTTGAAAATATTCGACAAAACCCAAAGGGGTACCCCTTTGGGTTTTCAACGGGCTCGGCGTACAGTTTTAGTGAAAAGGCTGTAACTACCAACTGGAGCGTCTGATTCGAAACATTTTTGATGCATTGGAAAGCTAACTCAACGAGCTACAAACATGTCTTCTGTAGCCATCCCTATTTCTCAACCAAAAAGGGCTAAAAAATGTCACGAATCAAAATTTTTGCGTAACGAGACATTTAGGCGTATCGTCAAAAACTGACTACAGGATGTTCCTGGCAACGTGAGGCTAGTTTTTACTCAAATATATTATTTGGACATTCCATTAAGTCAGTTTGTTGGACTCGTTCTTGAAGATTCAAACGTTGAAAATATTAGAAAAAACCCAAAGGGGTACCCCTTTGGGTTTTCAACGGGCTCGACGTACAATTTTAGTGAAAAGGCTGTAACTCCCAACTAGAGCGTCCAATTCGCAACATTCTTGATGCATTGGATAGCTAACTCAACGAGCTACAATCAAGTCTTCTGTAGCCGTCCCTATTTCTCAACCGAAAAGGGCTAAAAATGTCATGAATTAAAATTTTTACGTAACGAGACATTTACGCTTATATTCAAAAACTGACTACAGGGTTTTCCTGACAACGTGAGGGTAGTTTTTCCTCAAATATATTATTTGGACAGTCTATTAAGTCAGTTTGTTGGACTCGTTCTTGAAAATTCAAACGTTGAAAATATTCGAAAAAACCCAAAGGGGTACCCCTTTGGGTTTTCAACGGGCTCGACGTACAGTTTTAGTGAAAAGGCTGTAACTCCCAACTGCAGCGTCCGATTCGCAACATCCTTGATGCATTGGAAAGCTAACTCAACGAGCTACAAACATGTGTTCTGTAGCCATCCCTATTTCTCAACCAAAAAGGGCTAAAAAAGGTCACGAATCAAAATTTTTGCGTAACGAGACATTTAGGCGTATCGTAAAAAACTGACTACAAGATGTTCCTGGCAACGTGAGGCTAGTTTTTACTAAAATATATTATTTGGACATTCCATTAAGTCAGTTTGTTGGACTCGTTCTTGAAAATTCAAACGTTGAAAATATTCGAAAAAACCCAAAGGGGTACCCCTTTGGGTTTTCAACGGGCTCGGCGTACAGTTTTAGTGAAAAGGCTTTAACTCCCGACTGGTGCATCCGATTCGCAACATTTTTGATGCATTGGAAAGCTAACTCAACGAGCTACAAACATGTGTTCGGTAGCCATCCCTATTTCTCAACTGAAAAAGGGCTAAAAATTGTCACGAATCAAAATTTTTACGTAACGAGACATTTAGGTGTATCTTCACAAACTGACTACAGTGTGTTCCTGGCAACGTGAGGCTAGTTTTTCCTCATATATATTATTTGGACATTCCATTAAGTCAATTTGTTGGACTCGTTCTTGAAAATTCAAACGTTGAAAATATTCGACAAAACCCAAAGGGGTACCCCTTTGGGTTTTCAACGGGCTCGGCGTACAGTTTTAGTGAAAAGGCTGTAACTACCAACTGGAGCGTCCGATTCGCAACATTTTTGATGCATTGGAAAGCTAACTCAACGAGCTACAAACATGTCTTCTGTAGCCATCCCTATTTCTCAACTAAAAAGGGCTAAAAAATGTCACGAATCAAAATTTTTGCGTAACGAGACATTTATGCGTATCGTCACAAACTGACTACAGTGTGTTCCTGGCAACGTGAGGCTAGTTTTTCCTCATATATATTATTTGGACATTCCATTAAGTCAGTTTGTTGGACTCGTTCTTGAAAATTCAAACGTTGAAACTATTCGAAAAAACCCAAAGGGGTACCCCTTTGGGTTTTCAACGGGCTCGACGTACAATTTTAGTGAAAAGGCTGTAACTCACAACTGGAGCGTCCGATTCGCAACATTCTTGATGCATTGGATAGCTAACTCAACGAGCTACAAACATGTCTTCTGTAGCCGTCTCTATTTCTCAACCGAAAAGGGCTAAAAATGTCATGAATTAAAATTTTTACGTAACGAGACATTTAGGCTTATATTCAAAAACTGACTACAGGGTTTTCCTGACAACGTCAGGGTAGTTTTTCCTCAAATATATTATTTGGACATTCCATTAAGTCAGTTTGTTGGACTCGTTCTTGAAAATTCAAACGTTGAAAATATTCGAAAAAACCCAAAGGGGTACCCCTTTGGGTTTTCAACGGGCTCGACGTACAGTTTTAGTGAAAAGGCTGTAACTCCCAACTGCAGCGTCCGATTCGAAACATCCTTGATGCATTGGAAAGCTAACTCAACGAGCTACAAACATGTGTTCTGTAGCAGTCCCTATTTCTCAACTGAAAAGGGCTAAAAATTTTCACGAATCAAAATTTTTACGTAACGAGATATTTAGGCGTATCGTCACAAACTGACTACAGTGTGTTCCTGGCAACGTGAGGCTAGTTTTTACTCATATATATTATTTGGACATTCCATTAAGTCAGTTTGTTGGACTCGTTCTTGAAAATTCAAACGTTGAAAATATTCGACAAAACCCAAAGGGGTACCCCTTTGGGTTTTCAACGGGCTCGGCGTACAGTTTTAGTGAAAAGGCTGTAACTACCAACTGGAGCGTCTGATTCGAAACATTTTTGATGCATTGGAAAGCTAACTCAACGAGCTACAAACATGTCTTCTGTAGCCATCCCTATTTCTCAACCAAAAAGGGCTAAAAAATGTCACGAATCAAAATTTTTGCGTAACGAGACATTTAGGCGTATCGTCAAAAACTGACTACAGGATGTTCCTGGCAACGTGAGGCTAGTTTTTACTCAAATATATTATTTGGACATTCCATTAAGTCAGTTTGTTGGACTCGTTCTTGAAGATTCAAACGTTGAAAATATTAGAAAAAACCCAAAGGGGTACCCCTTTGGGTTTTCAACGGGCTCGACGTACAATTTTAGTGAAAAGGCTGTAACTCCCAACTAGAGCGTCCAATTCGCAACATTCTTGATGCATTGGATAGCTAACTCAACGAGCTACAAACAAGTCTTCTGTAGCCGTCCCTATTTCTCAACCGAAAAGGGCTAAAAATGTCATGAATTAAAATTTTTACGTAACGAGACATTTAGGCTTATATTCAAAAACTGACTACAGGGTTTTCCTGACAACGTGAGGGTAGTTTTTCCTCATATATATTATTTGGACAGTCTATTAAGTCAGTTATTTGGACTCGTTCTTGAAAATTCAAACGTTGAAAATATTCGAAAAAACCCAAAGGGGTACCCCTTTGGGTTTTCAACGGGCTCGACGTACAGTTTTAGTGAAAAGGCTGTAACTCCCAACTGCAGCGTCCGATTCACAACATCCTTGATGCATTGGAAAGCTAACTCAACGAGCTACAAACATGTGTTCTGTAGCAGTCCCTATTTCTCAACTGAAAAGGGCTAAAAATTTTCACGAATCAAAATTTTTACGTAACGAGACATTTAGGCGTATCGTCACAAACTGACTACAGTGTGTTCCTGGCAACGTGAGGCTAGTTTTTACTCATATATATTATTTGGACATTCCATTAAGTCAGTTTGTTGGACTCGTTCTTGAAAATTCAAACGTTGAAAATATTCGAAAAAACCCAAAGGGGTACCCCTTTGGGTTTTCAACGGGCTCGACGTACAATTTTAGTGAAAAGGCTGTAACTCACAACTGGAGCGTCCGATTTGCAACATTCTTGATGCATTGGATAGCTAACTCAACGAGCTACAAACATGTCTTCTGTAGCCGTCCCTATTTCTCAACTGAAAAGGGCTAAAAATGTCACGAATTAAAATTTTTACGTAACGAGACATTTAGGCTTCTATTCAAAAACTGACTACAGTGTCTTCCTGGCAACGTGAGGCTAGTTTTTCCTCAAATATATTATTTGGACATTCCATTAAGTCAGTTTGTTGGACTCGTTCTTGAAAATTCAAACGTTGAAAATATTCGAAAAAACCCAAAGGGGTACCCCTTTGGGTTTTCAACGGGCTCGGCGTACAGTTTTAGTGAAAAGGCTTTAACTCCCGACTGGTGCATCCGATTCGCAACATTTTTGATGCATTGTTAAGCTAACTCAACGAGCTACAAACATGTGTTCTGTAGCCATCCCTATTTCTCAACCAAAAAGGGCTAAAAAAGGTCACGAATCAAAATTTTTGCGTAACGAGACATTTAGGCGTATCGTAAAAAACTGACTACAAGATGTTCCTGGCAACGTGAGGCTAGTTTTTACTAAAATATATTATTTGGACATTCCATTAAGTCAGTTTGTTGGACTCGTTCTTGAAGATTCAAACGTTGAAAATATTCAAAAAAACCCAAAGGGGTACCCCTTTGGGTTTTCAACGGGCTCGACGTACAATTTTAGTGAAAAGGCTGTAACTTCCAACTGGAGCGTCCGATTCGCAACATTCTTGATGCATTGGATAGCTAACTCAACGTGCTACAAACATGTCTTCTGTAGCCATCCCTATTTCTCAACCGAAAAGGGCTAAAAATGTCATGAATTAAAATTTTTGCGTAACGAGACATTTAGGCTTATATTCGAAAACTGACTACAGGGTTTTCCTGGCAACGTGAGGGTAGTTTTTCCTCAAATATATTATTTGGACATTCCATTAAGTCAGTTTGTTGGACTCGTTCTTGAAAATTCAAACGTTGAAAATATTCGAAAAAACCCAAAGGGGTACCCCTTTGGGTTTTCAACGGGCTCGACGTACAGTTTTAGTGAAAAGGCTGTAACTGCCAACTGCAGCGTCCGATTCGCAACATCCTTGATGCATTGGAAAGCTAACTCAACGAGCTACAAACATGTGTTCTGTAGCAGTCCCTATTTCTCAACTGAAAAGGGCTAAAAATTTTCACGAATCAAAATTTTTACGTAACGAGACATTTAGGCGTATCGTCACAAACTGACTACAGTGTGTTCCTGGCAACGTGAGGCTAGTTTTTACTCATATATATTATTTGGATATTCCATTAAGTCAGTTTGTTGGACTCGTTCTTGAAAATTCAAACGTTGAAAATATTCGACAAAACCCAAAGGGGTACCCCTTTGGGTTTTCAACGGGCTCGGCGTACAGTTTTAGTGAAAAGGCTGTAACTACCAACTGGAGCGTCCGATTCGAAACATTATTGATGCATTGGAAAGCTAACTCAACGAGCTACAAACATGTCTTCTGTAGCCATCCCTATTTCTCAACCAAAAAGGGCTAACAAATGTCACGAATCAAAATTTTTGCGTAACGAGACATTTAGGCGTATCGTCAAAAACTGACTACAGGATGTTCCTGGCAACGTGAGGCTAGTTTTTACTCAAATATATTATTTGGACATTCCATTAAGTCAGTTTGTTGGACTCGTTCTTGAAGATTCAAACGTTGAAAATATTCGAAAAAACGCAAAGGGGTACCCCTTTGGGTTTTCAACGGGCTCGACGTACAATTTTAGTGAAAAGGCTGTAACTCACAACTGGAGCGTCCGATTTGCAACATTCTTGATGCATTGGATAGCTAACTCAACGAGCTACAAACATGTCTTCTGTAGCCATCCCTATTTCTCAACTGAAAAGGGCTAAAAATGTCACGAATTAAAATTTTTACGTAACGAGACATTTAGGCTTCTATTCAAAAACTGACTACAGTGTCTTCCTGGCAACGTGAGGCTAGTTTTTCCTCAAATATATTATTTGGACATTCCATTAAGTCAGTTTGTTGGACTCGTTCTTGAAAATTCAAACGTTGAAAATATTCTAAAAAACCCAAAGGGGTACCCCTTTGGGTTTTCAACGGGCTCGGCGTACAGTTTTAGTGAAAAGGCTTTAACTCCCGACTGGTGCATCCGATTCGCAACATTTTTGATGCATTGGAAAGCTAACTCAACGAGCTACAAACATGTGTTCTGTAGCCATCCCTATTTCTCAACCAAAAAGGGCTAAAAAAGGTCACGAATCAAAATTTTTGCGTAACGAGACATTTAGGCGTATCGTCAAAAACTGACTACAAGATGTTCCTGGCAACGTGAGGCTAGTTTTTACTAAAATATATTATTTGGACATTCCATTAAGTCAGTTTGTTGGATTCGTTCTTGAAGATTCAAACGTTGAAAATATTCAAAAAAACCCAAAGGCGTACCCCTTTGGGTTTTCAACGGGCTCGGCGTACAGTTTTAGTGAAAAGGCTTTAACTCCCGACTGGAGCATCCGATTCGCAACATTTTTGATGCATTGGAAAGCTAACTCAACGAGCTACAAACATGTCTTCTGTAGCCATCCCTATTTCTCAACCAAAAAGGGCTAAAAAATGTCACGAATCAAAATTTTTGCGTAACGAGACATTTAGGCGTATCGTCAAAAACTGACTACAGGATGTTCCTGGCAACGTGAGGCTAGTTTTTACTCAAATATATTATTTGGACATTCCATTAAGTCAGTTTGTTGGACTCGTTCTTGAAGATTCAAACGTTGAAAATATTCGAAAAAACCCAAAGGGGTACCCCTTTGGGTTTTCAACGGGCTCGACGTACAATTTTAGTGAAAAGGCTGTAACTCACAACTGGAGCGTCCGATTTGCAACATTCTTGATGCATTGGATAGCTAACTCAACGAGCTACAAACATGTCTTCTGTAGCCGTCCCTATTTCTCAACTGAAAAGGGCTAAAAATGTCACGAATTAAAATTTTTACGTAACGAGACATTTAGGCTTCTATTCAAAAACTGACTACAGTGTCTTCCTGGCAACGTGAGGCTAGTTTTTCCTCAAATATATTATTTGGACATTCCATTAAGTCAGTTTGTTGGACTCGTTCTTGAAAATTCAAACGTTGAAAATATTCGAAAAAACCCAAAGGGGTACCCCTTTGGGTTTTCAACGGGCTCGGCGTACAGTTTTAGTGAAAAGGCTTTAACTCCCGACTGGTGCATCCGATTCGCAACATTTTTGATGCATTGGAAAGCTAACTCAACGAGCTACAAACATGTGTTTTGTAGCCATCCCTATTTCTCAACCAAAAAGGGCTAAAAAAGGTCACGAATCAAAATTTTTGCGTAACGAGACATTTAGGCGTATCGTCAAAAACTGACTACAAGATGTTCCTGGCAACGTGAGGCTAGTTTTTACTAAAATATATTATTTGGACATTCCATTAAGTCAGTTTGTTGGACTCGTTCTTGAAGATTCAAACGTTGAAAATATTCAAAAAAACCCAAAGGCGTACCCCTTTGGGTTTTCAACAGGCTCGGCGTACAGTTTTAGTGAAAAGGCTTTAACTCCCGACTGGAGCATCCGATTCGCAACATTTTTGATGCATTGGAAAGCTAACTCAACGAGCTACAAACATGTCTTTTGTAGCCATCCCTATTTCTCAACCAAAAAGGGCTAAAAAATGTCACGAATCAAAATTTTTGCGTAACGAGACATTTAGGCGTATCGTCAAAAACTGACTACAGGATGTTCCTGGCAACGTGAGGCTAGTTTTTACTCAAATATATTATTTGGACATTCCATTAAGTCAGTTTGTTGGACTCGTTCTTGAAGATTCAAACGTTGAAAATATTCGAAAAAACCCAAAGGGGTACCCCTTTGGGTTTTCAACGGGCTCGACGTACAATTTTAGTGAAAAGGCTGTAACTCACAACTGGAGCGTCCGATTTGCAACATTCTTGATGCATTGGATAGCTAACTCAACGAGCTACAAACATGTCTTCTGTAGCCGTCCCTATTTCTCAACTGAAAAGGGCTAAAAATGTCACGAATTAAAATTTTTACGTAACGAGACATTTAGGCTTCTATTCAAAAACTGACTACAGTGTCTTCCTGGCAACGTGAGGCTAGTTTTTCCTCAAATATATTATTTGGACATTCCATTAAGTCAGTTTGTTGGACTCGTTCTTGAAAATTCAAACGTTGAAAATATTCGAAAAAACCCAAAGGGGTACCCCTTTGGGTTTTCAACGGGCTCGGCGTACAGTTTTAGTGAAAAGGCTTTAACTCCCGACTGGTGCATCCGATTCGCAACATTTTTGATGCATTGGAAAGCTAACTCAACGAGCTACAAACATGTGTTCTGTAGCCATCCCTATTTCTCAACCAAAAAGGGCTAAAAAAGGTCACGAATCAAAATTTTTGCGTAACGAGACATTTAGGCATATCGTCAAAAACTGACTACAAGATGTTCCTGGCAACGTGAGGCTAGTTTTTACTAAAATATATTATTTGGACATTCCATTAAGTCAGTTTGTTGGACTCGTTCTTGAAGATTCAAACGTTGAAAATATTCAAAAAAACCCAAAGGGGTACCCCTTTGGGTTTTCAACGGGCTCGACGTACAATTTTAGTGAAAAGGCTTTAACTTCCAACTGGAGCGTCCGATTCGCAACATTTTTGATGCATTGGATAGCTAACTCAACGAGCTACAAACATGTCTTCTGTAGCCATCCCTATTTCTCAACCGAAAAGAGCTAAAAATGTCATGAATTAAAATTTTTGCGTAACGAGACATTTAGGCTTATATTCAAAAACTGACTACAGGGTTTTCCTGACAACGTGAGGGTAGTTTTTCCTCAAATATATTATTTGGACATTCCATTAAGTCAGTTTGTTGGACTCGTTCTTGAAAATTCAAACGTTGAAAATATTCGAAAAAACCCAAAGGGGTACCCCTTTGGGTTTTCAACGGGCTCGACGTACAGTTTTAGTGAAAAGGCTGTAACTGCCAACTGCAGCGTCCGATTCGCAACATCCTTGATGCATTGGAAAGCTAACTCAACGAGCTACAAACATGTGTTCTGTAGCCGTCCCTATTTCTCAACTGAAAAGGGCTAAAAATTTTCACGAATCAAAATTTTTACGTAACGAGACATTTAGGCGTATCGTCACAAACTGACTACAGTGTGTTCCTGGCAACGTGAGGCTAGTTTTTACTCATATATATTATTTGGACATTCCATTAAGTCAGTTTGTTGGACTCGTTCTTGAAAATTCAAACGTTGAAAATATTCGACAAAACCCAAAGGGGTACCCCTTTGGGTTTTCAACGGGCTCGGCGTACAGTTTTAGTGAAAAGACTGTAACTACCAACTGGAGCGTCCGATTCGAAACATTATTGATGCATTGGAAAGCTAACTCAACGAGCTACAAACATGTCTTCTGTAGCCATCCCTATTTCTCAACCAAAAAGGGCTAAAAAATGTCACGAATCAAAATTTTTGCGTAACGAGACATTTAGGCGTATCGTCAAAAACTGACTACAGGATGTTCCTGGCAACGTGAGGCTAGTTTTTACTCAAATATATTATTTGGACATTCCATTAAGTCAGTTTGTTGGACTCGTTCTTGAAGATTCAAACGTTGAAAATATTAGAAAAAACCCAAAGGGGTACCCCTTTGGGTTTTCAACGGGCTCGACGTACAATTTTAGTGAAAAGGCTGTAACTCCCAACTGGAGCGTCCAATTCGCAACATTCTTGATGCATTGGATAGCTAACTCAACGAGCTACAAACATGTCTTCTGTAGCCGTCCCTATTTCTCAACCGAAAAGGGTTAAAAATGTCACGAATCAAAATTTTTGCGTAACGAGACATTTATGCGTATCGTCACAAACTGACTACAGTGTGTTCCTGGCAACGTGAGGCTAGTTTTTCCTAATATATATTATTTGGACATTCCATTAAGTCAGTTTGTTGGACTCATTCTTGAAAATTCAAACGTTGAAAATATTCGAAAAAACCCAGAGGGGTACCCCTTTGGGTTTTCAACGGGCTCGACGTACAGTTTTAGTGAAAAGGCTGTAACTCCCAACTGGAGCGTCCGATTCGCAACATTCTTGATGCATTAAAAAGCTAACTCAACGAGCTACAAACATGTGTTCGGTAGCCATCCCTATTTCTCAACTGAAAAAGGGCTAAAAATTGTCACGAATCAAAATTTTTACGTAACGAGACATTTAGGCGTATCGTCACAAACTGACTACAGTGTGTTCCTGGCAACGTGAGGCTAGTTTTTCCTAATATATATTATTTAGACATTCCATTAAGTCAGTTTGTTGGACTCGTTGTTGAAAATTGAAACGTTGAAAATATTCGAAAAAACCCAAAGGGGTACCCCTTTGGGTTTTCAACGGGCTCGACGTACAATTTTAGTGAAAAGGCTGTAACTCACAACTGGAGCGTCCGATTTGCAACATTCTTGATGCATTGGATAGCTAACTCAACGAGCTACAAACATGTCTTCTGTAGCCATCCCTATTTCTCAACCGAAAAGGGCTAAAAATGTCATGAATTAAAATTTTTACGTAACGAGACATTTAGGCTTATATTCAAAAACTGACTACAGGGTTTTCCTGACAACGTGAGGGTAGTTTTTCCTCAAATATATTATTTGGACATTCCATTAAGTCAGTTTGTTGGACTCGTTCTTGAAAATTCAAACGTTGAAAATATTCGAAAAAACCCAAAGGGGTACCCCTTTGGGTTTTCAACAGGCTCGACGTACAGTTTTAGTGAAAAGGCTGTAACTCCCAACTGCTGCGTCCAATTCGCAACATCCTTGATGCATTGGAAAGCTAACTCAACGAGCTACAAACATGTGTTCTGTAGCAGTCCCTATTTCTCAACTGAAAAGGGCTAAAAATTTTCACGAATCAAAATTTTTACGTAACGAGACATTTAGGCGTATCGTCACAAACTGACTACAGTGTGTTCCTGGCAACGTGAGGCTAGTTTTTACTCATATATATTATTTGGACATTCCATTAAGTCAGTTTGTTAGACCCGTTCTTGAAATTTCAAACGTTGAAAATATTCGAAAAAACCCAAAGGGGTACCCCTTTGGGTTTTCAACGGGCTCGGCGTACAGTTTTACTGAAAAGGCTGTAACTCCCGACTGGAGCGTCCGATTCGCAACATTCTTGATGCATTGGAAAGCTAACTCAACGAGCTACAAACATGTCTTATGTACCCGTCCCTATTTCTCAACCGAAAAGGGCTAAAAAATGTCACGAATCAAAATTTTTGCGTAACGAGACATTTAGGCGTATATTCAAAAACTGACTACAGGGTCTTCCTGGCAACGTGAGGCTAGTTTTTCCTAATATATATTATTTGGACATTCCATTAAGTCAGTTTGTTGGACTCGTTGTTGAAAATTCAAACGTTGAAAATATTCGAAAAAACCCAGAGGGGTACCCCTTTGGGTTTTCAACGGGCTCGACGTACAGTTTTAGTGAAAAGGCTGTAACTCCCAACTGGAGCGTCCGATTCGCAACATTCTTGATGCATTAGAAAGCTAACTCAACGAGCTACAAACATGTCTTCGGTAGCCATCACTATTTCTCAACCGAAAAGGGCTAAAAAATATCACGAATCAAAATTTTTACGTAACGAGACATTTAGGCGTATCGTCAAAAACTGACTATAGGGTGTTCCTGGCAACGTGAGGCTAGTTTTTCTAATATATATTATTTGGACATTCCATTAAGTCAGTTTGTTGGACTCGTTCTTGAAAATTCAAACGTTGAAAATATTAGAAAAAACCCAAAGGGGTACCCCTTTGGGTTTTCAACGGGCTCTGCGTACAGTTTTAGTGAAAACGCAGTAACTACCAACTGGAGCGTGCGATTCACAACATTTTTGATGCATTGGAAAGCTAACTCAACGAGCTACAAACATGTCTTCTGTAGCCATCCCTATTTGTCAACCGAAAAGGGCTAAAAAATGTCATGAATCAAAATTTTTGCGTAACGAGACATTTAGGCGTATCGTCAAAAAACTGACTACAGGGTGTTCCTGGCAACGTGAGGCTAGTTTTTCCTCAAATATATTATTTGGACATTCCATTAAGTCAGTTTGTTGGACTCGTTCTTGAAAATTCAAACGTTGAAACTATTCGAAAAAACTCAGAGGGGTACCCCTTTGGGTTTTCAACGGGCTCGACTTACAGTTTTAGTGAAAAGGCTGTAACTCCCAACTGGAGCATCCGATTCGCAACATTCTTGATGCATTAGAAAGCTAACTCAACAAGCTACAAACATGTGTTCGGTAGCCATCCCTATTTCTTAACTGAAAAAGGGCTAAAAATTGTCACGAATCAAAATTTTTACGTAACGAGACATTTAGGTGTATCGTCACAAACTGACTACAGTGTGTTCCTGGCAACGTGAGGCTAGTTTTTCCTCATATATATTATTTGGAAATTCCATTAAGTCAGTTTGTTGGACTCGTTCTTGAAAATTCAAACGTTGAAAATATTCGACAAAACCCAAAGGGGTACCCCTTTGGGTTTTCAACGGGCTCGGCGTACAGTTTTAGTGAAAAGGCTGTAACTACCAACTGGAGCGTCCGATTCGAAACATTTTTGATGCATTGGAAAGCTAACTCAACGAGCTACAAACATGTCTTCTGTAGCCATCCCTATTTCTCAACTAAAAAGGGCTAAAAAATGTCACGAATCAAAATTTTTGCGTAACGAGACATTTATGCGTATCGTCACAAACTGACTACAGTGTGTTCCTGGCAACGTGAGGCTAGTTTTTCCTCATATATATTATTTGGACATTCTATTAAGTTAGTTTGTTGGACTCGTTCTTGAAAATTCAAATGTTGAAAATATTCGAAACAACCCAAAGGGGTACCCCTTTGGGTTTTCAAAGGGCTCGACGTACAATTTTAGTGAAAAGGCTGTAACTCACAACTGGAGTGTCCGATTTGCAACATTCTTGATGCATTGGATAGCTAACTCAACGAGCTACAAACATGTCTTCTGTAGCCGTCCCTATTTTCAACCGAAAAGGGCTAAAAATGTCACGAATTAAAATTTTTACGTAACGAGACATTTAGGCTTCTATTCAAAAACTGACTACAGGGTCTTCCTGGCAACGTGAGGCTAGTTTTTCCTCAAATATATTATTTGGACATTCTATTAAGTCAGTTTGTTGGACTCGTTCTTGAAAATTCAAAAGTTGAAAATATTCGAAAAAACCCAAAGGGGTACCCCTTTGGGTTTTCAACGGGCTCGGCGTACAGTTTTAGTGAAAGGCTTTAACTCCCGACTGGAGCATCCGATTCGCAACATTTTTGATGCATTGGAAAGCTAACTCAACGAGCTACAAACATGTCTTCTGTAGCCATCCCTATTTCTCAACCAAAAAGGGCTAAAAAATGTCACGAATCAAAATTTTTGCGTAACGAGACATTTAGGCGTATCGTCAAAAACTGACTATAGGATGTTCCTAGCAACGTGAGGCTAGTTTTTACTCAAATATATTATTTGGACATTCCATTAAGTCAGTTTGTTGGACTCGTTCTTGAAGATTCAAACGTTGAAAATATTCGAAAAAACCCAAAGGGGTACCCCTTTGTGTTTTCAACGGGCTCGACGTACAATTTTAGTGAAAAGGCTGTAACTCCCAACTGGAGCGTCCGATTCGCAACATTCTTGATGCATTGGATAGCTAACTCAACGAGCTACAAACATGTCTTCTGTAGCCGTCCCTATTTCTCTACCGAAAAGGGCTAAAAATATCATGAATTAAAATTTTTACGTAACGAGACATTTAGGCTTATATTCAAAAACTGACTACAGGGTTTTCCTGGCAACGTGAGGGTAGTTTTTCCTCAAATATATTATTTGGACATTCCATTAAGTCAGTTTGTTGGACTCGTTCTTGAAAATTCAAACGTTGAAAATATTTGAAAAAACCCAAACGGGTACCCCTTTGGGTTTTCAATGGGCTCGACGTACAGTTTTAGTGAAAAGGCTGTAACTCCCAACTGCAGCGTCCGATTCGCAACATCCTTGATTCATTGGAAAGCTAACTCAACGAGCTACAAACATGTGTTCTGTAGCAGTCCCTATTTCTCAACTGAAATGGGCTAAAAATTTTCACGAATCAAAATTTTTACGTAACGAGACATTTAGGCGTATCGTCACAAACTGACTACAGTGTGTTCCTGGCAACGTGAGGCTAGTTTTTACTCATATATATTATTTGGACATTCTATTAAGTCAGTTTGTTAGACCCGTTCTTGAAAATTCAAACGTTGAAAATATTCGAAAAAACCCAAAGGGGTACCTCTTTGGGATTTCAACGGGCTCGGCGTACAGTTTTACTGAAAAGGCTGTAACTCCCGACTGGAGCGTCTGATTCGCAACATTCTTGATGCATTGGAAAGCTAACTCAATGAGCTACAAACATGTCTTATGTACCCGTCCCTATTTCTCAACCAAAAAGGGCTAAAAAATGTCACGAATCAAAATTTTTGCGTAACGAGACATTTAGTCGTATCGTCAAAAACTGACTATAGGGTGTTCCTGGCAACGTGAGGCTAGTTTTTCTAATATATATTATTTGGACATTCCATTAAGTCAGTTTGTTGGACTCGTTCTTGAAAATTCAAACGTTGAAAATATTAGAAAAAACCCAAAGGGGTACCCCTTTGGGTTTTCAACGGGCTCTGCGTACAGTTTTAGTGAAAAGGCAGTAACTACCAACTGGAGCGTGCGATTCGCAACATTTTTGATGCATTGGAAAGCTAACTCAACGAGCTACAAACATGTCTTCTGTAGCCATCCCTATTTCTCAACCAAAAAGGGCTAAAAAATGTCACTAATCAAAATTTTTGCGTAACGAGACATTTAGGCGTATCGTCAAAAACTGACTACAGGATGTTCCAGGCAACGTGAGGCTAGTTTTTACTCAAATATATTATTCGGACATTCCATTAAGTCAGTTTGTTGGACTCGTTCTTGAAGATTCAAACGTTGAAAATATTCGAAAAAACCCAAAGGGGTACCCCTTTGGGTTTTCAACGGGCTCGTCGTACAATTTTAGTGAAAAGGCTGTAACTCCCAACTGGAGAGTCCGATTCGCAACATTCTTGATGCATTGGATAGCTAACTCAACGAGCTACAAACATGTCTTCTGTAGCCATCCCTATTTCTCAACCGAAAAGGGCTAAAAATGTCATGAATTAAAATTTTTACGTAACGAGACATTTAGGCTTATATTCAAAAACTGACTACAGGGTTTTCCTGGAAACGTGAGGGTAGTTTTTCCTCAAATATATTATTTGGACATTCCATTAAGTCAGTTTGTTGGACTCGTTCTTGAAAATTCAAACGTTGAAAATATTCGAAAAAACCCAAAGGGGTACCCCTTTGGGTTTTCAACGGGCTCGACGTACAGTTTTAGTGAAAAGGCTGTAACTCCCAACTGGAGCATCCGATTCGCAACATTCTTGATGCATTAGAAAGCTAACTCAACAAGCTACAAACATGTGTTCGGTAGCCATCCCTATTTCTTAACTGAAAAAGGGCTAAAAATTGTCACGAATCAAAATTTTTACGTAACGAGATATTTAGGCGTATCGTCACAAACTGACTACAGTGTGTTCCTGGCAACGTGAGGCTAGTTTTTCCTCATATATATTATTTGGACATTCCATTAAGTCAGTTTGTTGGACTCGTTCTTGAAAATTCAAACGTTGAAAATATTCGACAAAACCCAAAGGGGTACCCCTTAAGGTTTTCAACGGGCTCGGCGTACAGTTTTAGTGAAAAGGCTGTAACTACCAACTGGAGCGTTCGATTCGAAACATTTTTGATGCATTGGAAAGCTAACTCAACGATCTACAAACATGTCTTCTGTAGCCATCCCTATTTCTCAACTAAAAAGGGCTAAAAAATGTCACGAATCAAAATTTTTGCGTAACGAGACATTTATGCGTATCGTCACAAACTGACTACAGTGTGTTCCTGGCAACGTGAGGCTAGTTTTTCCTCATATATATTATTTGGACATTCCATTAAGTTAGTTTGTTGGACTCGTTCTTGAAAATTCAAACGTTGAAAATATTCGAAACAACCCAAAGGGGTACCCCTTTGGGTTTTCAACGGGCTCGACGTACAATTTTAGTGAAAAGGCTGTAACTCACAACTGGAGGGTCCGATTTGCAACATTCTTGATGCATTGGATAGCTAACTCAACGAGCTACAAACATGTCTTCTGTAGCCGTCCCTATTTCTCAACCGAAAAGGGCTAAAAATGTCACGAATTAAAATTTTTACGTAACGAGACATTTAGGCTTCTATTCAAAAACTGACTACAGGGTCTTCCTGGCAACGTGAGGCTAGTTTTTCCTCAAATATATTATTTGGACATTCCATTAAGTCAGTTTGTTGGACTCGTTCTTGAAAATTCAAACATTGAAAATATTCGACAAAACCCAAAGGGGTACCCCTTTGGGTTTTCAACGGGCTCGGCGTACAGTTTTAGTGAAAAGGCTGTAACTACCAACTAGTGCGTCCGATTCGCAACATTTTTGATGCATTGGAAAGCTAACTCAACGAGCTACAAACATGTCTTCTGTAGCCATCCCTATTTCTCAACTAAAAAGGGCTAAAAAGTGTCACGAATCAAAATTTTTACGTAACGAGACATTTATGCGTATCGTCACAAACTGACTACAGTGTGTTCCTGGCAACGTGAGGCTAGTTTTTCCTCATATATATTATTTGGACATTCCATTAAGTCAGTTTGTTGGACTCGTTCTTGAAAATTCAAACGTTGAAAATATTCGACAAAACCCAAAGGGGTACCCCTTAAGGTTTTCAACGGGCTCGGCGTACAGTTTTAGTGAAAAGGCTGTAACTACCAACTGGAGCGTCCGATTCGAAACATTTTTGATGCATTGGAAAGCTAACTCAACGAGCTACAAACATGTCTTCTGTAGCCATCCCTATTTCTCAACTAAAAAGGGCTAAAAAATGTCACGAATCAAAATTTTTGCGTAACGAGACATTTATGCGTATCGTCACAAACTGACTACAGTGTGTTCCTTGCAACGTGAGGCTAGTTTTTCCTCATATATATTATTTGGACATTCCATTAAGTTAGTTTGTTGGACTCGTTCTTGAAAATTCAAACGTTGAAAATATTCGAAACAACCCAAAGGGGTACCCCTTTGGGTTTTCAACGGGCTCGACGTACAATTTTAGTGAAAAGGCTGTAACTCACAACTAGAGCGTCCGATTTGCAACATTCTTGATGCATTGGATAGCTAACTCAACGAGCTACAAACATATCTTCTGTAGCCGTCCCTATTTCTCAACCAAAAAGGGCTAAAAATGTCACGAATTAAAATTTTTACGTAACGAGACATTTAGGCTTCTATTCAAAAACTGACTACAGGGTCTTCCTGGCAACGTGAGGCTAGTTTTTCCTCAAATATATTATTTGGACATTCCATTAAGTCAGTTTGTTGGACTCGTTCTTGAAAATTCAAACGTTGAAAATATTCGACAAAACCCAAAGGGGTACCCCTTTGGGTTTTCAACGGGCTCGGCGTACAGTTTTAGTGAAAAGGCTGTAACTACCAACTGGAGCGTCCGATTCGCAACATTTTTGATGCATTGGAAAGCTAACTCAACGAGCTAGAAACATGTCTTCTGTAGCCATCCCTATTTCTCAACTAAAAAGGGCTAAAAAGTGTCACGAATCAAAATTTTTACGTAACGAGACATTTATGCGTATCGTCACAAACTGACTACAGTGTGTTCCTGGCAACGTGAGGCTAGTTTTTCCTCATATATATTATTTGGACATTCCATTAAGTCAGTTTGTTGGACTCGTTCTTGAAAATTCAAACGTTGAAAATATTCGACAAAACCCAAAGTGGTACCCCTTTGGGTTTTCAACGGGCTCGGCGTACAGTTTTAGTGAAAAGGCTGTAACTACCAACTGGAGCGTTCGATTCGAAACATTTTTGATGCATTGGAAAGCTAACTCAACGATCTACAAACATGTCTTCTGTAGCCATCCCTATTTCTCAACTAAAAAGGGCTAAAAAATGTCACGAATCAAAATTTTTGCGTAACGAAACATTTATGCGTATCGTCACAAACTGACTACAGTGTGTTCCTGGCAACGTGAGGCTAGTTTTTCCTCATATATATTATTTGGACATTCCATTAAGTTAGTTTGTTGGACTCGTTCTTGAAAATTCAAACGTTGAAAATATTCGAAACAACCCAAAGGGGTACCCCTTTGGGTTTTCAACGGGCTCGACGTACAATTTTAGTGAAAAGGCTGTAACTCACAACTGGAGGGTCCGATTTGCAACATTCTTGATGCATTGGATAGCTAACTCAACGAGCTACAAACATGTCTTGTGTAGCCGTCCCTATTTCTCAACCGAAAAGGGCTAAAAATGTCACGAATTAAAATTTTTACGTAACGAGACATTTAGGCTTCTATTCAAAAACTGACTACAGGGTCTTCCTGGCAACGTGAGGCTAGTTTTTCCTCAAATATATTATTTGGACATTCCATTAAGTCAGTTTGTTGGACTCGTTCTTGAAAATTCAAACGTTGAAAATATTCGACAAAACCCAAAGGGGTACCCCTTTGGGTTTTCAACGGGCTCGGCGTACAGTTTTAGTGAAAAGGCTGTAACTACCAACTAGAGCGTCCGATTCGCAACATTTTTGATGCATTGGAAAGCTAACTCAACGAGCTACAAACATGTCTTCTGTAGCCATCCCTATTTCTCAACTAAAAAGGGCTAAAAAGTGTCACGAATCAAAATTTTTACGTAACGAGACATTTATGCGTATCGTCACAAACTGACTACAGTGTGTTCCTGGCAACGTGAGGCTAGTTTTTCCTCATATATATTATTTGGACATTCCATTAAGTCAGTTTGTTGGACTCGTTCTTGAAAATTCAAACGTTGAAAATATTCGACAAAACCCAAAGTGGTACCCCTTTGGGTTTTCAACGGGCTCGGCCTACAGTTTTAGTGAAAAGGCTGTAAATACCAACTGGAGCGTTCGATTCGAAACATTTTTGATGCATTGGAAAGCTAACTCAACGATCTACAAACATGTCTTCTGTAGCCATCCCTATTTCTCAACTAAAAAGGGCTAAAAAATGTCACGAATCAAAATTTTTGCGTAACGAGACATTTATGCGTATCGTCACAAACTGACTACAGTGTGTTCCTGGCAACGTGAGGCTAGTTTTTCCTCATATATATTATTTGGACATTCCATTAAGTTAGTTTGTTGGACTCGTTCTTGAAAATTCAAACGTTGAAAATATTCGAAACAACCCAAAGGGGTACCCCTTTGGGTTTTCAACGGGCTCGACGTACAATTTTAGTGAAAAGGCTGTAACTCACAACTGGAGGGTCCGATTTGCAACATTCTTGATGCATTGGATAGCTAACTCAACGAGCTACAAACATGTCTTCTGTAGCCGTCCCTATTTCTCAACCGAAAAGGGCTAAAAATGTCACGAATTAAAATTTTTACGTAACGAGACATTTAGGCTTCTATTCAAAAACTGACTACAGGGTCTTCCTGGCAACGTGAGGCTAGTTTTTCCTCAAATATATTATTTGGACATTCCATTAAGTCAGTTTGTTGGACTCGTTCTTGAAAATTCAAACGTTGAAAATATTCGACAAAACCCAAAGGGGTACCCCTTTGGGTTTTCAACGGGCTCGGCGTACAGTTTTAGTGAAAAGGCTGTAACTACCAACTAGTGCGTCCGATTCGCAACATTTTTGATGCATTGGAAAGCTAACTCAACGAGCTACAAACATGTCTTCTGTAGCCATCCCTATTTCTCAACTAAAAAGGGCTAAAAAGTGTCACGAATCAAAATTTTTACGTAACGAGACATTTATGCGTTTCGTCACAAACTGACTACAGTGTGTTCCTGGCAACGTGAGGCTAGTTTTTCCTCATATATATTATTTGGACATTCCATTAAGTCAGTTTGTTGGACTCGTTCTTGAAAATTCAAACATTGAAAATATTCGACAAAACCCAAAGGGGTACCCCTTAAGGTTTTCAACGGGCTCGGCGTACAGTTTTAGTGAAAAGGCTGTAACTACCAACTGGAGCGTCCGATTCGAAACATTTTTGATGCATTGGAAAGCTAACTCAACGAGCTACAAACATGTCTTCTGTAGC
The DNA here is from genome assembly GCA_946896805.1 of Scutellaria galericulata. Lineage (NCBI taxonomy): Eukaryota > Viridiplantae > Streptophyta > Magnoliopsida > Lamiales > Lamiaceae > Scutellaria > Scutellaria galericulata. The sequence continues at coordinate 154,508 of OX335787.1, read as the reverse complement.
CATCCCTATTTCTCAACTAAAAAGGGCTAAAAAATGTCACGAATCAAAATTTTTGCGTAACGAGACATTTATGCGTATCGTCACAAACTGACTACAGTGTGTTCCTTGCAACGTGAGGCTAGTTTTTCCTCATATATATTATTTGGACATTCCATTAAGTTAGTTTGTTGGACTCGTTCTTGAAAATTCAAACGTTGAAAATATTCGAAAAAACCCAAAGGGGTACCCCTTTGGGTTTTCAACGGGCTCGACGTACAGTTTTAGTGAAAAGGCTGTAACTCCCAACTGCAGCGTCCGATTCGAAACATCCTTGATGCATTGGAAAGCTAACTCAACGAGCTACAAACATGTGTTCTGTAGCAGTCCCTATTTCTCAACTGAAAAGGGCTAAAAATTTTCACGAATCAAAATTTTTACGTAACGAGATATTTAGGCGTATCGTCACAAACTGACTACAGTGTGTTCCTGGCAACGTGAGGCTAGTTTTTACTCATATATATTATTTGGACATTCCATTAAGTCAGTTTGTTGGACTCGTTCTTGAAAATTCAAACGTTGAAAATATTCGACAAAACCCAAAGGGGTACCCCTTTGGGTTTTCAACGGGCTCGGCGTACAGTTTTAGTGAAAAGGCTGTAACTACCAACTAGTGCGTCCGATTCGCAACATTTTTGATGCATTGGAAAGCTAACTCAACGAGCTAGAAACATGTCTTGTGTAGCCATCCCTATTTCTCAACTAAAAAGGGCTAAAAAGTGTCACGAATCAAAATTTTTACGTAACGAGACATTTATGCGTATCGTCACAAACTGACTACAGTGTGTTCCTGGCAACGTGAGGCTAGTTTTTCCTCATATATATTATTTGGACATTCCATTAAGTCAGTTTGTTGGACTCGTTCTTGAAAATTCAAACGTTGAAAATATTCGACAAAACCCAAAGGGGTACCCCTTAAGGTTTTCAACGGGCTCGGCGTACAGTTTTAGTGAAAAGGCTGTAACTACCAACTGGAGCGTCCGATTCGAAACATTTTTGATGCATTGGAAAGCTAACTCAACGAGCTACAAACATGTCTTCTGTAGCCATCCCTATTTCTCAACTAAAAAGGGCTAAAAAATGTCACGAATCAAAATTTTTGCGTAACGAGACATTTATGCGTATCGTCACAAACTGACTACAGTGTGTTCCTTGCAACGTGAGGCTAGTTTTTCCTCATATATATTATTTGGACATTCCATTAAGTTAGTTTGTTGGACTCGTTCTTGAAAATTCAAACGTTGAAAATATTCGAAACAACCCAAAGGGGTACCCCTTTGGGTTTTCAACGGGCTCGACGTACAATTTTAGTGAAAAGGCTGTAACTCACAACTAGAGCGTCCGATTTGCAACATTCTTGATGCATTGGATAGCTAACTCAACGAGCTACAAACATATCTTCTGTAGCCGTCCCTATTTCTCAACCAAAAAGGGCTAAAAATGTCACGAATTAAAATTTTTACGTAACGAGACATTTAGGCTTCTATTCAAAAACTGACTACAGGGTCTTCCTGGCAACGTGAGGCTAGTTTTTCCTCAAATATATTATTTGGACATTCCATTAAGTCAGTTTGTTGGACTCGTTCTTGAAAATTCAAACGTTGAAAATATTCGACAAAACCCAAAGGGGTACCCCTTTGGGTTTTCAACGGGCTCGGCGTACAGTTTTAGTGAAAAGGCTGTAACTACCAACTGGAGCGTCCGATTCGCAACATTTTTGATGCATTGGAAAGCTAACTCAACGAGCTAGAAACATGTCTTCTGTAGCCATCCCTATTTCTCAACTAAAAAGGGCTAAAAAGTGTCACGAATCAAAATTTTTACGTAACGAGACATTTATGCGTATCGTCACAAACTGACTACAGTGTGTTCCTGGCAACGTGAGGCTAGTTTTTCCTCATATATATTATTTGGACATTCCATTAAGTCAGTTTGTTGGACTCGTTCTTGAAAATTCAAACGTTGAAAATATTCGACAAAACCCAAAGTGGTACCCCTTTGGGTTTTCAACGGGCTCGGCGTACAGTTTTAGTGAAAAGGCTGTAACTACCAACTGGAGCGTTCGATTCGAAACATTTTTGATGCATTGGAAAGCTAACTCAACGATCTACAAACATGTCTTCTGTAGCCATCCCTATTTCTCAACTAAAAAGGGCTAAAAAATGTCACGAATCAAAATTTTTGCGTAACGAAACATTTATGCGTATCGTCACAAACTGACTACAGTGTGTTCCTGGCAACGTGAGGCTAGTTTTTCCTCATATATATTATTTGGACATTCCATTAAGTTAGTTTGTTGGACTCGTTCTTGAAAATTCAAACGTTGAAAATATTCGAAACAACCCAAAGGGGTACCCCTTTGGGTTTTCAACGGGCTCGACGTACAATTTTAGTGAAAAGGCTGTAACTCACAACTAGAGCGTCCGATTTGCAACATTCTTGATGCATTGGATAGCTAACTCAACGAGCTACAAACATATCTTCTGTAGCCGTCCCTATTTCTCAACCAAAAAGGGCTAAAAATGTCACGAATTAAAATTTTTACGTAACGAGACATTTAGGCTTCTATTCAAAAACTGACTACAGGGTCTTCCTGGCAACGTGAGGCTAGTTTTTCCTCAAATATATTATTTGGACATTCCATTAAGTCAGTTTGTTGGACTCGTTCTTGAAAATTCAAACGTTGAAAATATTCGACAAAACCCAAAGGGGTACCCCTTTGGGTTTTCAACGGGCTCGGCGTACAGTTTTAGTGAAAAGGCTGTAACTACCAACTAGTGCGTCCGATTCGCAACATTTTTGATGCATTGGAAAGCTAACTCAACGAGCTAGAAACATGTCTTCTGTAGCCATCCCTATTTCTCAACTAAAAAGGGCTAAAAAGTGTCACGAATCAAAATTTTTACGTAACGAGACATTTATGCGTATCGTCACAAACTGACTACAGTGTGTTCCTGGCAACGTGAGGCTAGTTTTTCCTCATATATATTATTTGGACATTCCATTAAGTCAGTTTGTTGGACTCGTTCTTGAAAATTCAAACGTTGAAAATATTCGACAAAACCCAAAGGGGTACCCCTTAAGGTTTTCAACGGGCTCGGCGTACAGTTTTAGTGAAAAGGCTGTAACTACCAACTGGAGCGTCCGATTCGAAACATTTTTGATGCATTGGAAAGCTAACTCAACGAGCTACAAACATGTCTTCTGTAGCCATCCCTATTTCTCAACTAAAAAGGGCTAAAAAATGTCACGAATCAAAATTTTTGCGTAACGAGACATTTATGCGTATCGTCACAAACTGACTACAGTGTGTTCCTTGCAACGTGAGGCTAGTTTTTCCTCATATATATTATTTGGACATTCCATTAAGTTAGTTTGTTGGACTCGTTCTTGAAAATTCAAACGTTGAAAATATTCGAAACAACCCAAAGGGGTACCCCTTTGGGTTTTCAACGGGCTCGACGTACAATTTTAGTGAAAAGGCTGTAACTCACAACTAGAGCGTCCGATTTGCAACATTCTTGATGCATTGGATAGCTAACTCAACGAGCTACAAACATATCTTCTGTAGCCGTCCCTATTTCTCAACCAAAAAGGGCTAAAAATGTCACGAATTAAAATTTTTACGTAACGAGACATTTAGGCTTCTATTCAAAAACTGACTACAGGGTCTTCCTGGCAACGTGAGGCTAGTTTTTCCTCAAATATATTATTTGGACATTCCATTAAGTCAGTTTGTTGGACTCGTTCTTGAAAATTCAAACGTTGAAAATATTCGACAAAACCCAAAGGGGTACCCCTTTGGGTTTTCAACGGGCTCGGCGTACAGTTTTAGTGAAAAGGCTGTAACTACCAACTGGAGCGTCCGATTCGCAACATTTTTGATGCATTGGAAAGCTAACTCAACGAGCTAGAAACATGTCTTCTGTAGCCATCCCTATTTCTCAACTAAAAAGGGCTAAAAAGTGTCACGAATCAAAATTTTTACGTAACGAGACATTTATGCGTATCGTCACAAACTGACTACAGTGTGTTCCTGGCAACGTGAGGCTAGTTTTTCCTCATATATATTATTTGGACATTCCATTAAGTCAGTTTGTTGGACTCGTTCTTGAAAATTCAAACGTTGAAAATATTCGACAAAACCCAAAGTGGTACCCCTTTGGGTTTTCAACGGGCTCGGCGTACAGTTTTAGTGAAAAGGCTGTAACTACCAACTGGAGCGTTCGATTCGAAACATTTTTGATGCATTGGAAAGCTAACTCAACGATCTACAAACATGTCTTCTGTAGCCATCCCTATTTCTCAACTAAAAAGGGCTAAAAAATGTCACGAATCAAAATTTTTGCGTAACGAAACATTTATGCGTATCGTCACAAACTGACTACAGTGTGTTCCTGGCAACGTGAGGCTAGTTTTTCCTCATATATATTATTTGGACATTCCATTAAGTTAGTTTGTTGGACTCGTTCTTGAAAATTCAAACGTTGAAAATATTCGAAACAACCCAAAGGGGTACCCCTTTGGGTTTTCAACGGGCTCGACGTACAATTTTAGTGAAAAGGCTGTAACTCACAACTGGAGGGTCCGATTTGCAACATTCTTGATGCATTGGATAGCTAACTCAACGAGCTACAAACATGTCTTCTGTAGCCGTCCCTATTTCTCAACCGAAAAGGGCTAAAAATGTCACGAATTAAAATTTTTACGTAACGAGACATTTAGGCTTCTATTCAAAAACTGACTACAGGGTCTTCCTGGCAACGTGAGGCTAGTTTTTCCTCAAATATATTATTTGGACATTCCATTAAGTCAGTTTGTTGGACTCGTTCTTGAAAATTCAAACGTTGAAAATATTCGACAAAACCCAAAGGGGTACCCCTTTGGGTTTTCAACGGGCTCGGCGTACAGTTTTAGTGAAAAGGCTGTAACTACCAACTAGAGCGTCCGATTCGCAACATTTTTGATGCATTGGAAAGCTAACTCAACGAGCTACAAACATGTCTTCTGTAGCCATCCCTATTTCTCAACTAAAAAGGGCTAAAAAGTGTCACGAATCAAAATTTTTACGTAACGAGACATTTATGCGTATCGTCACAAACTGACTACAGTGTGTTCCTGGCAACGTGAGGCTAGTTTTTCCTCATATATATTATTTGGACATTCCATTAAGTCAGTTTGTTGGACTCGTTCTTGAAAATTCAAACGTTGAAAATATTCGACAAAACCCAAAGTGGTACCCCTTTGGGTTTTCAACGGGCTCGGCGTACAGTTTTAGTGAAAAGGCTGTAACTACCAACTGGAGCGTTCGATTCGAAACATTTTTGATGCATTGGAAAGCTAACTCAACGATCTACAAACATGTCTTCTGTAGCCATCCCTATTTCTCAACTAAAAAGGGCTAAAAAATGTCACGAATCAAAATTTTTGCGTAACGAGACATTTATGCGTATCGTCACAAACTGACTACAGTGTGTTCCTGGCAACGTGAGGCTAGTTTTTCCTCATATATATTATTTGGACATTCCATTAAGTTAGTTTGTTGGACTCGTTCTTGAAAATTCAAACGTTGAAAATATTCGAAACAACCCAAAGGGGTACCCCTTTGGGTTTTCAACGGGCTCGACGTACAATTTTAGTGAAAAGGCTGTAACTCACAACTGGAGGGTCCGATTTGCAACATTCTTGATGCATTGGATAGCTAACTCAACGAGCTACAAACATGTCTTCTGTAGCCGTCCCTATTTCTCAACCGAAAAGGGCTAAAAATGTCACGAATTAAAATTTTTACGTAACGAGACATTTAGGCTTCTATTCAAAAACTGACTACAGGGTCTTCCTGGCAACGTGAGGCTAGTTTTTCCTCAAATATATTATTTGGACATTCCATTAAGTCAGTTTGTTGGACTCGTTCTTGAAAATTCAAACGTTGAAAATATTCGACAAAACCCAAAGGGGTACCCCTTTGGGTTTTCAACGGGCTCGGCGTACAGTTTTAGTGAAAAGGCTGTAACTCACAACTGGAGGGTCCGATTTGCAACATTCTTGATGCATTGGATAGCTAACTCAACGAGCTACAAACATGTCTTCTGTAGCCGTCCCTATTTCTCAACCGAAAAGGGCTAAAAATGTCACGAATTAAAATTTTTACGTAACGAGACATTTAGGCTTCTATTCAAAAACTGACTACAGGGTCTTCCTGGCAACGTGAGGCTAGTTTTTCCTCAAATATATTATTTGGACATTCCATTAAGTCAGTTTGTTGGACTCGTTCTTGAAAATTCAAACGTTGAAAATATTCGACAAAACCCAAAGGGGTACCCCTTTGGGTTTTCAACGGGCTCGGCGTACAGTTTTAGTGAAAAGGCTGTAACTACCAACTAGTGCGTCCGATTCGCAACATTTTTGATGCATTGGAAAGCTAACTCAACGAGCTACAAACATGTCTTCTGTAGCCATCCCTATTTCTCAACTAAAAAGGGCTAAAAAGTGTCACGAATCAAAATTTTTACGTAACGAGACATTTATGCGTATCGTCACAAACTGACTACAGTGTGTTCCTGGCAACGTGAGGCTAGTTTTTCCTCATATATATTATTTGGACATTCCATTAAGTCAGTTTGTTGGACTCGTTCTTGAAAATTCAAACGTTGAAAATATTCGACAAAACCCAAAGGGGTACCCCTTAAGGTTTTCAACGGGCTCGGCGTACAGTTTTAGTGAAAAGGCTGTAACTACCAACTGGAGCGTCCGATTCGAAACATTTTTGATGCATTGGAAAGCTAACTCAACGAGCTACAAACATGTCTTCTGTAGCCATCCCTATTTCTCAACTAAAAAGGGCTAAAAAATGTCACGAATCAAAATTTTTGCGTAACGAGACATTTATGCGTATCGTCACAAACTGACTACAGTGTGTTCCTTGCAACGTGAGGCTAGTTTTTCCTCATATATATTATTTGGACATTCCATTAAGTTAGTTTGTTGGACTCGTTCTTGAAAATTCAAACGTTGAAAATATTCGAAACAACCCAAAGGGGTACCCCTTTGGGTTTTCAACGGGCTCGACGTACAATTTTAGTGAAAAGGCTGTAACTCACAACTAGAGCGTCCGATTTGCAACATTCTTGATGCATTGGATAGCTAACTCAACGAGCTACAAACATATCTTCTGTAGCCGTCCCTATTTCTCAACCAAAAAGGGCTAAAAATGTCACGAATTAAAATTTTTACGTAACGAGACATTTAGGCTTCTATTCAAAAACTGACTACAGGGTCTTCCTGGCAACGTGAGGCTAGTTTTTCCTCAAATATATTATTTGGACATTCCATTAAGTCAGTTTGTTGGACTCGTTCTTGAAAATTCAAACGTTGAAAATATTCGACAAAACCCAAAGGGGTACCCCTTTGGGTTTTCAACGGGCTCGGCGTACAGTTTTAGTGAAAAGGCTGTAACTACCAACTGGAGCGTCCGATTCGCAACATTTTTGATGCATTGGAAAGCTAACTCAACGAGCTAGAAACATGTCTTCTGTAGCCATCCCTATTTCCCAACTAAAAAGGGCTAAAAAGTGTCACGAATCAAAATTTTTACGTAACGAGACATTTATGCGTATCGTCACAAACTGACTACAGTGTGTTCCTGGCAACGTGAGGCTAGTTTTTCCTCATATATATTATTTGGACATTCCATTAAGTCAGTTTGTTGGACTCGTTCTTGAAAATTCAAACGTTGAAAATATTCGACAAAACCCAAAGTGGTACCCCTTTGGGTTTTCAACGGGCTCGGCGTACAGTTTTAGTGAAAAGGCTGTAACTACCAACTGGAGCGTTCGATTCGAAACATTTTTGATGCATTGGAAAGCTAACTCAACGATCTACAAACATGTCTTGTGTAGCCATCCCTATTTCTCAACTAAAAAGGGCTAAAAAATGTCACGAATCAAAATTTTTGCGTAACGAGACATTTATGCGTATCGTCACAAACTGACTACAGTGTGTTCCTGGCAACGTGAGGCTAGTTTTTCCTCATATATATTATTTGGACATTCCATTAAGTTAGTTTGTTGGACTCGTTCTTGAAAATTCAAACGTTGAAAATATTCGAAACAACCCAAAGGGGTACCCCTTTGGGTTTTCAACGGGCTCGACGTACAATTTTAGTGAAAAGGCTGTAACTCACAACTGGAGGGTCCGATTTGCAACATTCTTGATGCATTGGATAGCTAACTCAACGAGCTACAAACATGTCTTCTGTAGCCGTCCCTATTTCTCAACCGAAAAGGGCTAAAAATGTCACGAATTAAAATTTTTACGTAACGAGACATTTAGGCTTCTATTCAAAAACTGACTACAGGGTCTTCCTGGCAACGTGAGGCTAGTTTTTCCTCAAATATATTATTTGGACATTCCATTAAGTCAGTTTGTTGGACTCGTTCTTGAAAATTCAAACGTTGAAAATATTCGACAAAACCCAAAGGGGTACCCCTTTGGGTTTTCAACGGGCTCGGCGTACAGTTTTAGTGAAAAGGCTGTAACTACCAACTAGAGCGTCCGATTCGCAACATTTTTGATGCATTGGATAGCTAACTCAACGAGCTACAAACATGTCTTCTGTAGCCGTCCCTATTTCTCAACCGAAAAGGGCTAAAAATGTCACGAATTAAAATTTTTACGTAACGAGACATTTAGGCTTCTATTCAAAAACTGACTACAGGGTCTTCCTGGCAACGTGAGGCTAGTTTTTCCTCATATATATTATTTGGACATTCCATTAAGTCAGTTTGTTGGACTCGTTCTTGAAAATTCAAACGTTGAAAATATTCGAAAAAACCCAAAGGGGTACCCCTTTGGCTTTTCAACGGGCTCGACGTACAATTTTAGTGAAAAGGCTGTAACTCACAACTGGAGCGTCCGATTTGCAACATTCTTGATGCATTGGATAGCTAACTCAACGAGCTACAAACATGTCTTCTGTAGCCGTCCCTATTTCTCAACCGAAAAGGGCTAAAAATGTCACGAATTAAAATTTTTACGTAACGAGACATTTAGGCTTCTATTCAAAAACTGACTACAGGGTCTTCCTGGCAACGTGAGGCTAGTTTTTCCTAATATATATTTTTTGGATATTCCCTTAAGTCAGTTTGTTGGACTCGTTCTTGAAAATTCAAACGTTGAAAATATTAAAAAAAACCCAAAGGGGTACCCCTTTGGGTTTTCAACGGGCTCGTCGTACAGTTTTAGTCAAAAGGCTGTAACTACCAACTGGAGCGTCCGATTCGCAACATTTTTGATGCATTGGAAAGCTAACTCAACGAGCTAAAAACATGTCTTCTGTAGCCATCCCTATTTCTCAACCAAAAAGGGCTAAAAAATGTCACGAATCAAAATTTTTGCGTAACGAGACATTTAGGCGTATCGTCAAAAACTGACTACAGGATGTTCCTGGCAACGTGAGGCTAGTTTTTACTCAAATATATTATTCGGACATTCCATTAAGTCAGTTTGTTGGACTCGTTCTTGAAGATTCAAACGTTGAAAATATTAGAAAAAACCCAAAGGGGTACCCCTTTGGGTTTTCAACGGGCTCTGCGTACAGTTTTAGTGAAAAGGCAGTAACTACCAACTGGTGCGTGCGATTCGCAACATTTTTGATGCATTGGAAAGCTAACTCAACGAGCTACAAAGATGGCTTTTGTAGCCATCCCTATTTGTCAACCGAAAAGGGCTAAAAAATATCACGAATCAAAATTTTTGCGTAACGAAACATTTAGGCGTATCGTCAAAAAGTGACTACAGGGTGTTCCTGGCAACGTGAGGCTAGTTTTTCCTCAAATATATTATTTGGACATTCCATTAAGTCAGTTTGTTGGACTCGTTCTTGAAAATTCAAACGTTTAAAATATTCAAAAAAAACCCAGAGGGGTACCCCTTTGGGTTTTCAACGGGCTCGACGTACAGTTTTAGTGAAAAGGCTGTAACTCCCAACTGGAGCATCCGATTCGCAACATTCTTGATGCATTAGAAAGCTAACTCAACGAGCTACAAACATGTGTTCGGTAGCCTTCCCTATTTCTCAACTGAAAAAGGGCTAAAAATTGTCACGAATCAAAATTTTTACGTAACGAGACATTTAGGTGTATCGTCACAAACTGACTACAGTGTGTTCCTGGCAACGTGAGGCTTGTTTTTCCTCATATATATTATTTGGACATTCCATTAAGTCAGTTTGTTGGACTCGTTCTTGAAAATTCAAACGTTGAAAATATTCGACAAAACCCAAAGGGGTACCCCTTTGGGTTTTCAACGGGCTCGGCGTACAGTTTTAGTGAAAAGGCTGTAACTACCAACTGGAGCGTCCGATTCGCAACATTTTTGATGCATTGGAAAGCTAACTCAACGAGCTACAAACATGGCTTTTTAGCCATCCCTATTTGTCAACCGAAAAGGGCTAAAAAATATCACGAATCAAAATTTTTGCGTAACGAGACATTTAGGCGTATCGTCAAAAACTGACTACAGGGTGTTCCTGGCAACGTGAGGCTAGTTTTTCCTCAAATATATTATTTGGACATTCCATTAAGTCAGTTTGTTGGACTCGTTCTTGAAAATTCAAACGTTTAAAATATTCGAAAAAACCCAGAGGGGTACCCCTTTGGGTTTTCAACGGGCTCGACGTACAGTTTTAGTGAAAAGGCTGTAACTCCCAACTGGAGCATCCGATTCGCAACATTCTTGATGCATTAGAAAGCTAACTCAACGAGCTATAAACATGTGTTCGGTAGCCGTCCCTATTTCTCAACCGAAAAGGGCTAAAAATGTCACGAATTAAAATTTTTACGTAACGAGACATTTAGGCTTCTATTCAAAAACTGACTACAGGGTCTTCCTGGCAACGTGAGGCTAGTTTTTCCACAAATATATTATTTGGACATTCCATTAAGTCAGTTTGTTGGACTCGTTCTTGAAAATTCAAACGTTGAAAATATTCGAAAAAACCCAAAGGGGTACCCCTTTGGGTTTTCAACGGGCTCGGCGTACAGTTTTAGTGAAAAGGCTTTAACTCCCGACTGGAGCATCCGATTCGCAACATTTTTGATGCATTGGAAAGCTAACTCAACGAGCTACAAACACGTCTTCTGTAGCCATCCCTATTTTCAACCAAAAAGGGCTAAAAAATGTCACGAATCAAAATTTTTGCGTAACGAGACATTTAGGCGTATCGTCAAAAACTGACTACAGGATGTTCCTGGCAACGTGAGGCTAGTTTTTACTCAAATATATTATTTGGACATTCCATTAAGTCAGTTTGTTGGACTCGTTCTTGAAGATTCAAACGTTGAAAATATTCGAAAAAACCCAAAGGGGTACCCCTTTGGGTTTTCAACGGGCTCGACGTACAATTTTAGTGAAAAGGCTGTAACTCCCAACTGGAGCGTCCGATTCGCAACATTCTTGATGCATTGGATAGCTAACTCAACGAGCTACAAACATGTCTTCTGTAGCCGTCCCTATTTCTCAACCGAAAAGGGCTAAAAATGTCATGAATTAAAATTTTTACGTAACGAGACATTTAGGCTTATATTCAAAAACTGACTACAGGGTTTTCCTGGCAACGTGAGGGTAGTTTTTCCTCAAATATATTATTTGGACATTCCATTAAGTCAGTTTGTTGGACTCGTTCTTGAAAATTCAAACGTTGAAAATATTTGAAAAAACCCAAAGGGGTACCCCTTTGGGTTTTCAATGGGCTCGACGTACAGTTTTAGTGAAAATGCTGTAACTGCCAACTGCAGCGTCCGATTCGCAACATCCTTGATGCATTGGAAAGCTACCTCAACGAGCTACAAACATGTGTTCTGTAGCAGTCCCTATTTTTCAACTGAAAAGGGCTAAAAATTTTCACGAATCAAAATTTTTACGTAACGAGACATTTAGGCGTATCGTCACAAACTGACTACAGTGTGTTCCTGGCAACGTGAGGCTAGTTTTTACTCATATATATTATTTGGACATTCTATTAAGTCAGTTTGTTAGACCCGTTCTTGAAAATTCAAACGTTGAAAATATTCGAAAAAACCCAAAGGGGTACCTCTTTGGGTTTTAAACGGGCTCGGCGTACAGTTTTACTGAAAAGGCTGTAACTCCCGACTGGAGCGTCCGATTCGCAACATTCTTGATGCATTGGAAAGCTAACTCAACGAGCTACAAACATGTCTCATGTACCCGTCCTTATTTCTCAACCGAAAAGGGCTAAATAATGTCACGAATCAAAATTTTTGCGTAACGAGACATTTAGGCGTATATTCAAAAACTGACTACAGGGTCTTCCTGGCAACGTGAGGCTAGTTTTTGCTAATATATATTTTTTGGATATTCCCTTAAGTCAGTTTGTTGGACTCTTTTATGAAAATTCAAACGTTGAAAATATTAGAAAAAACCCAAAGGGGTACCCCTTTGGGTTTTCAACGGGCTCGGCGTACAGTTTTAGTCAAAAGGCTGTAACTACCAACTGGAGCGTCCGATTCGCAACATTTTTGATGCATTGGAAAGCTAACTCAACGAGCTACAAACATGTCTTCTGTAGCCATCCCTATTTCTCAACCAAAAAGGGCTAAAAAATGTCACGAATCAAAATTTTTGCGTAACGAGACATTTAGGCGTATCGTCAAAAACTGACTATACGGTGTTTCTGGCAACGTGAGGCTAGTTTTTCTAATATATATTATTTGGACATTCCATTAAGTCAGTTTGTTGGACTCGTTCTTGAAAATTCAAACGTTGAAAATATTAGAAAAAACCCAAAGGGGTACCCCTTTGGGTTTTCAACGGGCTCTGCGTACAGTTTTAGTGAAAAGACAGTAACTACCAACTGGAGCGTGCGATTCGCAACATTTTTGATGCATTGGAAAGCCAACTCAACGAGCTACAAACATGGCTTTTATAGCCATCCCTATTTGTCAACCGAAAAGGGCTAAAAAATGTCACGAATCAAAATTTTTGCGTAACGAGACATTTAGGCGTATCGTCAAAAACTGACTACAGGGTGTTCCTGGCAACGTGAGGCTAGTTTTTCCTCAAATATATTATTTGGACATTCCATTAAGTCAGTTTGTTGGACTCGTTCTTGAAAATTCAAACGTTGAAAATATTAGAAAAAACCTAAAGGGGTACCCCTTTGGGTTTTCAACGGGCTCGGCGTACAGTTTTAGTGAAAAGGCTGTAACTACCAACTGGAGCGTCCGATTCGCAACATTTTTGATGCATTGGAAAGCTAACTCAACGAGCTACAAACATGTCTTCTGTAGCCATCCCTATTTCTCAACCAAAAAGGGCTAAAAAATGTCACGAATCAAAATTTTTGCGTAACGAGACATTTAGGCGTATCGTCAAAAACTGACTACAGGATGTTCCTGGCAACGTGAGGCTAGTTTTTACTCAAATATATTATTTGGACATTCCATTAAGTCAGTTTGTTGGACTCGTTCTTGAAGATTCAAACGTTGAAAATATTCGAAAAAACCCAAAGGGGTACCCCTTTGGGTTTTCAACGGGCTCGACGTACAATTTTAGTGAAAAGGCTGTAACTCCCAACTGGAGCGTCCGATTCGCAACATTCTTGATGCATTGGATAGCTAACTCAACGAGCTACAAACATGTCTTCTGTAGCCGTCCCTATTTCTCAACCGAAAAGGGCTAAAAATGTCATGAATTAAAATTTTTACGTAACGAGACATTTAGGCTTATATTCAAAAACTGACTACAGGGTTTTCCTGGCAACGTGAGGGTAGTTTTTCCTCAAATATATTATTTGGACATTCCATTAAGTCAGTTTGTTGGACTCGTTCTTGAAAATTCAAACGTTGAAAATATTTGAAAAAACCCAAAGGGGTACCCCTTTGGGTTTTCAACGGGCTCGACGTACAGTTTTAGTGAAAAGGCTGTAACTCTCAACTGCAGCGTCCGATTCGCAACATCCTTGATGCATTGGATAGCTAACTCAACGAGCTACAAACATGTGTTCTGTAGCAGTCCCTATTTCTCAACTGAAAAGGGCTAAAAATTTTCACGAATCAAAATTTTTACGTAATGAGACATTTAGGCGTATCGTCACAAACTGACTACAGTGTGTTCCTGGCAACGTGAGGCTAGTTTTTACTCATATATATTATTTGGACATTCTATTAAGTCAGTTTGTTAGACCCGTTCTTGAAAATTCAAACGTTGAAAATATTCGTAAAAACCCAAAGGGGTACCCCTTTGGGTTTTCAACGGGCTCGGCGTACAGTTTTACTGAAAAGGCTGTAACTCCCGACTGGAGCGTCCGATTCGCAACATTCTTGATGCATTGGAAAGCTAACTCAACGAGCTACAAACATGTCTCATGTACCCGTCCCTATTTCTCAACCGAAAAGGGCTAAACAATGTCACGAATCAAAATTTTTGCGTAACGAGACATTTAGGCGTATATTCAAAAACTGACTACAGGGTCTTCCTGGCAACGTGAGGCTAGTTTTTCCTAATATATATTTTTTGGATATTCCCTTAAGTCAGTTTGTTGGACTCGTTCTTGAAAATTCAAACGTTGAAAATATTAGAAAAAACCCAAAGGGGTACGTACCCCTTTGGGTTTTCAACGGGCTCGGCGTACAGTTTTAGTGAAAAGGCTGTAACTACCAACTGGAGCGTCCGATTCGCAACATTTTTGATGCATTGGAAAGCTAACTCAACGAGCTACAAACATGTCTTCTGTAGCCATCCCTATTTCTCAACTAATAAGGGCTAAAAAATGTCACGAATCAAAATTTTTGCGTAACGAGACATTTATGCGTATCGTCACAAACTGACTACAGTGTGTTTCTGGCAACGTGAGGCTAGTTTTTCCTCATATATATTATTTGGACATTCCATTAAGTCAGTTTGTTGGACTCGTTCTTGAAAATTCAAACGTTGAAAATATTCGAAAAAACCCAAAGGGGTACCCCTTTGGGTTTTCAACGGGCTCGACGTACAATTTTAGTGAAAACGCTGTAACTCACAACTGGAGCGTCCGATTTGCAACATTCTTGATGCATTGGATAGCTAACTCAACGAGCTACAAACATGTCTTCTGTAGCCATCCCTATTTCTCAACCGAAAAGGGCTAAAAATGTCACGAATTAAAATTTTTACGTAACGAGACATTTAGGCTTCTATTCAAAAACTGACTACAGGGTGTTCCTGGCAACGTGAGGCTAGTTTTTCCTCAAATATATTATTTGGACATTCCATTAAGTCAGTTTGTTGGACTCGTTCTTGAAAATTCAAACGTTGAAAATATTCGAAAAAACCCAAAGGGGTACCCCTTTGGGTTTTCAACGGGCTCGGCGTACAGTTTTAGTGAAAAGGCTTTAACTCCCGACTGGAGCATCCGATTCGCAACATTTTTGATGCATTGTAAAGCTAACTCAACGAGCTACAAACATGTCTTCTGTAGCCATCCCTATTTCTCAACCAAAAAGGGCTAAAAAATGTCACGAATCAAAATTTTTGCGTAATGAGACATTTAGGCGTATCGTCAAAAACTGACTACAGGATGTTCCTGGCAACGTGAGGCTAGTTTTTACTCAAATATATTATTTGGACATTCCATTAAGTCAGTTTGTTGGACTCGTTCTTGAAGATTCAAACGTTGAAAATATTCGAAAAAACCCAAAGGGGTACCCCTTTGGGTTTTCAACGGGCTCGACGTACAATTTTAGTGAAAAGGCTGTAACTCCCAACTGGAGCGTCCGATTCGCAACATTCTTGATGCATTGGATAGCTAACTCAACGAGCTACAAACATGTTTTCTGTAGCCGTCCCTATTTCTCAACCGAAAAAGGCTAAAAATGTCACGAATTAAAATTTTTGCGTAACGAGACATTTAGGCTTATATTCAAAAACTGACTACAGGGTCTTCCTGGCAACGTGAGGCAAGTTTTTCCTCAAATATATTATTTGGACATTCCATTAAGTCAGTTTGTTGGACTCGTTCTTGAAAATTCAAACGTTGAAAATATTCGAAAAAACCCAAAGGGGTACCCCTTTGGGTTTTCAACGGGCTCGGCGTACAGTTTTAGTGAAAAGGCTTTAACTCCCGATTGGAGCATCCGATTCGCAACATTTTTGATGCATTGGAAAGCTAACTCAACGAGCTACAAACATGTCTTCTGTAGCCATCCCTATTTCTCAACCAAAAAGGGCTAAAAAATTTCACGAATCAAAATTTTTGCGTAACGAGACATTTAGGCGTATCGTCAAAAACTGACTACAGGATGTTCCTGGCAACGTGAGGCTAGTTTTTACTCAAATAAATTATTTGGACATTCCATTAAGTCAGTTTGTTGGACTCGTTCTTGAAGATTCAAACGTTGAAAATATTCGACAAAACCCAAAGTGGTACCCCTTTGGGTTTTCAACGGGATCGACGTACAATTTTAGTGAAAAGGCTGTAACTCCCAACTGGAGCGTCCGATTCGCAACATTCTTGATGCATTGGATAGCTAACTCAACGAGCTACAAACATGTCTTCTGTAGCTGTCCCTATTTCTCAACCGAAAAGGGCTAAAAATTTTCACGAATCAAAATTTTTACGTAACGAGACATTTAGGCGTATCGTCACAAACTGACTACAGTGTGTTCCTGGCAACGTGAGGCTAGTTTTTACTCATATATATTATTTGGACATTCTATTAAGTCAGTTTGTTAGACCCGTTGTTGAAAATTCAAATGTTGAAAATATTCGGAATAACCCAAAGGGGTACCCTTTGGGTTTTCAACGGGCTCGGCGTACAGTTTTACTGAAAAGGCTGTAACTCCCGACTGGAGCGTCCGATTCGCAACATTCTTGTGCATTGGAAAGCTAACTCAACAAGCTACAAACATGTCTTGTGTAGCCGTCCCTATTTCTCAACCGAAAAGGGCTAAAAATGTCACGAATAAAAATTTTTGTGTAACGAGACATTTAGGCTTATATTCAAAAACTGACTACAGGGTCTTCCTGGAAACGTGACGCTAGTTTTTCCTCAAATATATTATTTGGACATTCCATTAAGTCAGTTTGTTGGACTCGTTCTTGAAAATTCAAACGTTGAAAATATTTGAAAAAACCCAGAGGGGTACCCCTTTGGGTTTTCAACGGGCTCGGCGTACAGTTTTAGTGAAAAGACTGTAACATCCAACTGGAGCGTCCGATTTGAAATTTTTTTGATGAATTAAAAAGCTAACTCAAAAAGCTACAAACAAGTCTTCTGTAGCCATTCCTATTTCTCAACCGAAAAGGGCTAAAAAATGTCACGAATCAAAATTTTTGCGTAACGAGACATTTAGGCGTATCGTCAAAAACTGACTACAGGGTGTTCCTGGCAACGTGAGGCTAGTTTTTCCTAATATATATTATTTGGACATTCCATTAAGTCAGTTTGTTGGACTCGTTCTTTAAAATTCAAACGTTGAAAATATTCAAAAAAACCCAGAGGGGTACCCCTTTGGGTTTTCAACGGGCTCGACGTACAGTTTTAGTGAAAAGGCTGTAACTCCCAACTGGAGCATCCGATTCGCAACATTCTTGATGCATTAGAAAGCTAACTCAACGAGCTACAAACATGTGATCGGTAGCCATCCCTATTTCTCAACTGAAAAAGGACTAAAAATTGTCACGAATCAAAATTTTTATGTAACGAGACATTTAGGTGTATCGTCACAAACTGACTACAGTGTGTTCCTGGCAACGTGAGGCTAGTTTTTCCTCATATATATTATTTGGACATTCCATTAAGTCAGTTTGTTGGACTCGTTCTTGAAAATACAAACGTTGAAAATATTCGAAAAAACCCAAAGGGGTACCCCTTTGGGTTTTAAACGGGCTCGACGTACAATTTTAGTGAAAAGGCTGTAACTCACAACTGGAGCGTTCGATTTGCAACATTCTTGATGCATTGGATAGCTAACTCAACGAGCTACAAACATGTCTTCGGTAGCCATCCCTATTTCTCAACCGAAAAGGGCTAAAAATGTCACGAATTAAAATTTTTACGTAACGAGACGTTTAGGCTTTTATTCAAAAACTGACTACAGGGTCTTCCTGGCAACGTGAGGCTAGTTTTTCCTCAAATATATTATTTGGACATTCCATTAAGTCAGTTTGTTGGACTCGTTCTTGAAAATTCAAACGTTGAAAATATTCGAAAAAACCCAAAGGGGTACCCCTTTGGGTTTTCAACGGGCTCGGCGTACAGTTTTAGTGAAAAGGCTTTAACACCCGACTGGAGCATCCGATTCGTAACATTTTTGATGCATTGGAAAGCTAACTCAACGAGCTACAAACATGTCTTCTGTAGCCATCCCTATTTCTCAACCAAAAAGGGCTAAAAAATGTCACGAATCAAAATTTTTGGGTAACGAGACATTTAGGCGTATCGTCAAAAACTGACTACAGGATGTTCCTGGCAACGTGAGGCTAGTTTTTACTCAAATATATTATTTGGACATTCCATTAAGTCAGTTTGTTGGACTCGTTCTTGAAGATTCAAACGTTGAAAATATTCGAAAAAACCCCAAGGGGTACCCCTTTGGGTTTTCAACGGGCTCGACGTACAATTTTAGTGAAAAGGCTGTAACTCCCAACTGGAGCGTCCGATTAGCAACATTCTTGATGCATTGGATAGCTAACTCAACGAGCTACAAACATGTCTTCTGTAGCCGTCCCTATTTCTCGACCGAAAAGGGCTAAAAATGTCACGAATTAAAATTTTTGCGTAACGAGACATTTAGGCTTATATTCAAAAACTGACTACAGGGTCTTCCTGGCAACGTGAGGCTAGTCTTTCCTCAAATATATTATTTGGACATTCCATTAAGTCAGTTTGTTGGACTCGTTCTTGAAAATTCAAACGTTGAAAATATTCGAAAAAACCCAAAGGGGTACCCCTTTGGGTTTTCAACGGGCTCGGCGTACAGTTTTAGTGAAAAGGCTGTAACTCCCAACTGCAGCGTCCGATTCGCAACATTCTTGATGCATTGGATAGCTAACTCAACGAGCTACAAACATGTCTTCTGTAGCTGTCCCTATTTCTCAACCGAAAAGGGCTAAAATGTCATGAATTAAAATTTTTACGTAACGAGACATTTAGGCTTATATTCAAAAACTGACTACAGGGTTTTCCTGGCAACGTGAGGGTAGTTTTTCCTCAAATATATTATTTGGACATTCCATTAAGTCAGTTTGTTGGACTCGTTCTTGAAAATTCAAACGTTGAAAATATTCGAAAAAACCCAAAGGGGTACCCGTTTGGGTTTTCAATGGGCTCGACGTACAGTTTTAGTGAAAAGGCTGTAACTCCCAACTGCAGCGTCCGATTCGCAACATCCTTGATGCATTGGAAAGCTAACTCAACGAGCTACAAACATGTGTTCTGTAGCAGTCCCTATTTCTCAACTGAAAAGGGTCAAAAATTTTCACGAATCAAAATTTTTACGTAACGAGACATCTAGGCGTATCGTCACAAACTGACTACAGTGTGTTCCTGGCAACGTGAGGCTAGTTTTTACTCATATATATTATTTGGACATTCCATTAAGTCAGTTTGTTAGACCCGTTCTTGAAAATTCAAACGTTTAAAATATTCGAAAAAACCCAAAGGGGTACCCCTTTGGGTTTTCAACGGGCTCGGCGTACAGTTTTACTGAAAAGGCTGTAACTCTCAACTGCAGCGTCCGATTCGCAACATCCTTGATGCATTGGAAAGCTAACTCAACGAGCTACAAACATGTGTTCTGTAGCCATCCCTATTTCTCAACCAAAAAGGGCTAAAAAATGTCACGAATCAAAATTTTTGCGTAACGAGACATTTATGCGTATCGTCACAAACTGACTACAGTGTGTTCCTGGCAACGTGAGGCTAGTTTTTCCTCATATATATTATTTGGACATTCCATTAAGTCAGTTTGTTGGACTCGTTCTTGAAAATTCAAACGTTGAAAATATTCGAAAAAACCCAAAGGGGTACCCCTTTGGGTTTTCAACGGGCTCGACGTACAATTTTAGTGAAAAGGCTGTAACTCCCAACTGGAGCGTCCGATTAGCAACATTCTTGATGCATTGGATAGCTAACTCAACGAGCTACAAACATGTCTTCTGTAGCCGTCCCTATTTCTCAACCGAAAAGGGCTAAAAATGTCACGAATTAAAATTTTTGCGTAACGAGACATTTAGGCTTATATTCAAAAACTGACTACAGGGTCTTCCTGGCAACGTGAGGCTAGTCTTTCCTCAAATATATTATTTGGACATTCCATTAAGTCAGTTTGTTGGACTCGTTCTTGAAAATTCAAACGTTGAAAATATTCGAAAAAACCCAAAGGGGTACCCCTTTGGGTTTTCAACGGGCTCGGCGTACAGTTTTAGTGAAAAGGCTTTAACTCCCGACTGGAGCATCCGATTCGCAACATTTTTGATGCATTGGAAAGCTAACTCAACGAGCTACAAACATGTCTTCTGTAGCCATCCCTATTTCTCAACCAAAAAGGGCTAAAAAATTTCACGAATCAAAATTTTTGCGTAACGAGACATTTAGGCGTATCGTCAAAAACTGACTACAGGATGTTCCTGGCAACGTGAGGCTAGTTTTTACTCAAATATATTATTTGGACATTCCATTAAGTCAGTTTGTTGGACTCGTTCTTGAAGATTCAAACGTTGAAAATATTCGAAAAAACCCAAAGTGGTACCCCTTTGGGTTTTCAACGGGCTCGACGTACAATTTTAGTGAAAAGACTGTAACTCCCAACTGGAGCGTCCGATTCGGAACATTCTTGATGCATTGGATAGCTAACTCAACGAGCTACAAACATGTCTTCTGTAGCCGTCCCTATTTCTCAACCGAAAAGGGCTAAAATGTCATGAATTAAAATTTTTACGTAACGAGACATTTAGGCTTATATTCAAAAACTGACTACAGGGTTTTCCTGGCAACGTGAGGGTAGTTTTTCCTCAAATATATTATTTGGACATTCCATTAAGTCAGTTTGTTGGACTCGTTCTTGAAAATTCAAACGTTGAAAATATTCGAAAAAACCCAAAGGGGTACCCCTTTGGGTTTTCAACGGGCTCGGCGTACAGTTTTAGTGAAAAGGCTTTAACTCCCGATTGGAGCATTCGATTCGCAACATTTTTGATGCATTGGAAAGCTAACGCAACGAGCTACAAACATGTCTTCTGTAGCCATCCCTATTTCTCAACCAAAAAGGGCTAAAAAATGTCACGAATCAAAATTTTTGCGTAACGAGACATTTAGGCGTATCGTCAAAAACTGACTACAGGATGTTCCTGGCAACGTGAGGCTAGTTTTTACTCAAATATATTATTTGGACATTCCATTAAGTCAGTTTTTTGGACTCGTTCTTGAAGATTCAAACGTTGAAAATATTCGAAAAAACCCAAAGGGGTACCGCTTTGGGTTTTCAACGGGCTCGACGTACAATTTTAGTGAAAAGGCTGTAACTCCCAACTGGAGCGTCCGATTCGCAACATTCTTAATGCATTGGATAGCTAACTCAACGAGCTACAAACATGTCTTCTGTAGCCGTCCCTATTTCTCAACCGAAAAGGGCTAAAAATGTCATGAATTAAAATTTTTACGTAACGAGACATTTAGGCTTATATTCAAAAACTGACTACAGGGTTTTCTTGGCAACGTGAGGGTAGTTTTTCCTCAAATATATTATTTGGACATTCCATTAAGTCTGTTTGTTGGACTCGTTCTTGAAAATTCAAACGTTGAAAATATTCGAAAAAACCAAAAGGGGTACCCCTTTGGGTTTTCAACGGGCTCGACGTACAGTTTTAGTGAAAAGGCTGTAACTCCCAACTGCAGCGTCCGATTCGCAACATCCTTGATGCATTGGAAAGCTAACTCAACGAGCTACAAACATGTGTTCTGTAGCAGTCCCTATTTCTCAACTGAAAAGGGCTAAAAATTTTCACGAATCAAAATTTTTACGTAACGAGACATTTAGGCGTATCGTCACAAACTAACTACAGTGTGTTCCTGGCAACGTGAGACTAGTTTTTACTCATATATATTATTTGGACATTCCATTAAGTAAGTTTGTTAGACCCGTTCTTGAAAATTCAAACATTGAAAATATTCGAAAAAACCCAAAGGGGTACCCCTTTGGGTTTTCAACGGGCTCAGCGTACAGTTTTACTGAAAAGGCTGTAACTCCCGACTGGAGCGTCCGATTCGCAACATTCTTGATGCATTGGAAAGCTAACTCAACGAGCTACAAACATGTCTTATGTACCCGTCCCTATTTCTCAACCAAAAAGGGCTAAACAATGTCACGAATCAAAATTTTTGCGTAACGAGACATTTAGGCGAATATTCAAAAACTGACTACAGGGTCTTCCTGGCAACGTGAGGCTAGTTTTTCCTAATATATATTTTTTGGATATTCCCTTTAGTCAGTTTGTTGGACTCGTTCTTGAAAATTCAAACGTTGAAAATATTAGAAAAAACCCAAAGGGGTACCCCTTTGGGTTTTCAACGGGCTCGGCGTACAGTTTTAGTGAAAAGGCTGTAACTACCAACTGGAGCGTCCGATTCGCAACATTTTTGATGCATTGGAAAGCTAACTCAACGAGCTACAAACATGTCTTCTGTAGCCATCACTATTTCTCAACCAAAAAGGGCTAAAAAATATCACGAATCAAAATTTTTGCGTAACGAGACATTTAGGCGTATCGTCAAAAACTGACTATAGGGTGTTCCGGGCAACGTGAGGCTAGTTTTTCTAATATATATTATTTGGACATTCCATTAAGTAAGTTTGTTGGACTCGTTCTTGAAAATTCAAACGTTGAAAATATTAGAAAAAACCCAAAGGGGTACCCCATTGGGTTTTCAACGGGCTCTGCGTACAGTTTTAGTGAAAAGGCAGTAACTACCAACTGGAGCGTGCGATTCGCAACATTTTTGATGCATTGGAAAGCTAACTCAACGAGCTACAAACATGTCTTCTGTAGCCATCCCTATTTGTCAACCGAAAAGGGCTAAAAAATGTCACAAATCAAAATTTTTGCGTAACGAGACATTTAGGCGTATCGTCAAAAACTGACTACAGGGTGTTCCTGGCAACGTGAGGCTAGTTTTTCCTCAAATATATTATTTGGACATTCCATTAAGTCAGTTTGTTGGACTCGTTCTTGAAAATTCAAACGTTGAAAATATTCGAAAAAACCCAGAGTGGTACCCCTTTGGGTTTTCAACGGGCTCGACGTACAGTTTTAGTGAAAAGGCTGTAACTCCCAACTGGAGCATCCGATTCGCAACATTCTTGATGCATTAGAAAGCTAACTCAACGAGCTACAAACATGTGTTCGGTAGCCATCCCTATTTCTCAACTGAAAAAGGGCTAAAAATTGTCACGAATCAAAATTTTTACGTAACGAGACATTTAGGCTTATATTCAAAAACTGACTACAGGGTTTTCCTGGCAACGTGAGGGAAGTTTTTCCTCAAATATATTATTTGGACATTCCATTAAGTCAGTTTGTTGGACTCGTTCTTGAAAATTCAAACGTTGAAAATATTCGAAAAAACCCAAAGGGGTACCCCTTTGGGTTTTCAACGGGCTCGGCGTACAGTTTTAGTGAAAAGGCTTTAACTCCCGACTGGAGCATCCGATTCGCAACATTTTTGATGCATTGGAAAGCTAACTCAACGAGCTACAAACATGTCTTTTGTAGCCATCCCTATTTCTCAACCAAAAAGGGCTAAAAAATGTCACGAATCCAAATTTTTGCGTAACGAGACATTTAGGCGTATCGTCAAAAACTGACTACAGGATGTTCCTGGCAACGTGAGGCTTCTTTTTACTCAAATATATTATTTGGACATTCCATTAAGTCAGTTTGTTGGACTCGTTCTTGAAGATTCAAACGTTGAAAATATTCAAAAAAACCCAAAGGGGTACCCCTTTGGGTTTTCAACGGGCTCGTCGTACAATTTTAGTGAAAAGGCTGTAACTCCCAACTGGAGCGTCCGATTCGCAACATTCTTGATGCATTGGATAGCTAACTCAACGAGTTACAAACATGTCTTCTTTAGCCGTCCCTATTTCTCAACCGAAAAGGGCTAAAAATGTCATGAATTAAAATTTTTACGTAACGAGACATTTAGGCTTATATTCAAAAACTGACTACAGGGTTTTCCTGGCAACGTGAGGGTAGTTTTTCCTCAAATATATTATTTGGACATTCCATAAAGTCAGTTTGTTGGACTCGTTCTTGAAAATTCAAACGTTGAAAATATTAGAAAAAACCCAAAGGGGTACCCCTTTGGGTTTTCAACGGGCTCGACGTACAATTTTATTGAAAAGGCTGTAACTCACAACTGGAGCGTCCGATTCACAACATTCTTGATGCATTGGATAGCTAACTCAACGAGCTACAAACATGTCTTCTGTAGCCGTCCCTATTTCTCAACCGAAAAGGGCTAAAAATGTCACGAATTAAAATTTTTACGTAACGAGACATTTAGGCTTATATTCAAAAACTGACTACAGGGTTTTCCTGGCAACGTGAGGGTAGTTTTTCCTCAAATATATTATTTGGACATTCCATTAAGTCAGTTTGTTGGACTCGTTCTTGAAAATTCAAACGTTGAAAATATTCGAAAAAACCCAAAGGGGTACCCCTTTGGGTTTTCAACGGGCTCGGCGTACAGTTTTAGTGAAAAGGCTTTAACTCCCGACTGGAGCATCCGATTCGCAACATTTTTGATGCATTGGAAAGCTAACTCAACGAGCTACAAACATGTCTTCTGTAGCCATCCCTATTTCTCAACCAAAAAGGGCTAAAAAATGTCACGAATCAAAATTTTTGCGTAACGAGACATTTAGGCGTATCGTCAAAAACTGACTACAGGATGTTCCTGGCAACGTGAGGCTAGTTTTTACTCAAATATATTATTTGGACATTCCATTAAGTCAGTTTGTTTGACTCGTTCTTGAAGATTCAAACGTTGAAAATATTCGAAAAAACCCAAAGGGGTACCCCTTTGGGTTTTCAACGGGCTCGTCGTACAATTTTAGTGAAAAGGCTGTAACTCCCAACTGGAGCGTCCGATTCGCAACATTCTTGATGCATTGGATAGCTAACTCAACGAGCTACAAACATGTCTTCTGTAGCCGTCCCTATTTCTCAACCGAAAAGGGCTAAAAATGTCATGAATTAAAATTTTTACGTAACGTGACATTTAGGCTTATATTCAAAAACTGACTACAGGGTTTTCCTGGCAACGTGAGGGTAGTTTTTCCTCAAATATATTATTTGGACATTCCATAAAGTCAGTTTGTTGGACTCGTTCTTGAAAATTCAAACGTTGAAAATATTCGAAAAAACCCAAAGGGGTACCCCTTTGGGTTTTCAACGGGCTCGACGTACAATTTTAGTGAAAAGGCTGTAACTCACAACTGGAGCGTCCGATTTGCAACATTTTTGTTGCATTGGATAGCTAACTCAACGAGCTACAAACATGTCTTCTGTAGCCGTCCCTATTTCTAAACCGAAAAGGGCTAAAAATGTCACGAATTAAAATTTTTACGTAACGAGACATTTAGGCTTATATTCAAAAACTGACTACAGGGTTTTCCTGGCAACGTGAGGGTAGTTTTTCCTCAAATATATTATTTGGACATTCCATTAAGTCAGTTTGTTGGACTCGTTCTTGAAAATTCAAACGTTGAAAATATTCGAAAAAACCCAAAGGGGTACCCCTTTGGGTTTTCAACGGGCTCGGCGTACAGTTTTAGTGAAAAGGCTTTAACTCCCGACTGGAGCATCCGATTCGCAACATTTTTGATGCATTGGAAAGCAAACTCAACGAGCTACAAACATGTCTTCTGTAGCCATCCCTATTTCTCAACCAAAAAGGGCTAAAAAATGTCACGAATCAAAATTTTTGCGTAACGAGACATTTAGGCGTATCGTCAAAAACTGACTACAGGATGTTCCTGGCAACGTGAGGCTAGTTTTTACTCAAATATATTATTTGGACATTCCATTAAGTCAGTTTGTTGGACTCGTTCTTGAAGATTCAAACGTTGAAAATATTCGAAAAAACCCAAAGGGGTACCCCTTTGGGTTTTCAACGGGCTCGTCGTACAATTTTAATGAAAAGGCTGTAACTCCCAACTGGAGCGTCCGATTCGCAACATTCTTGATGCATTGGATAGCTAACTCAACGAGCTACAAACATGTCTTCTGTAGCCGTCCCTATTTCTCAACCGAAAAGGGCTAAAAATGTCATGAATTAAAATTTTTACGTAACGTGACATTTAGGCTTATATTCAAAAACTGACTACAGGGTTTTCCTGGCAACGTGAGGGTAGTTTTTCCTCAAATATATTATTTGGACATTCCATAAAGTCAGTTTGTTGGACTCGTTCTTGAAAATTCAAACGTTGAAAATATTCGAAAAAACCCAAAGGGGTACCCCTTTGGGTTTTCAACGGGCTCGACGTACAATTTTAGTGAAAAGGCTGTAACTCACAACTGGAGCGTCCGATTTGCAACATTTTTGTTGCATTGGATAGCTAACTCAACGAGCTACAAACATGTCTTCTGTAGCCGTCCCTATTTCTAAACCGAAAAGGGCTAAAAATGTCACGAATTAAAATTTTTACGTAACGAGACATTTAGGCTTATATTCAAAAACTGACTACAGGGTTTTCCTGGCAACGTGAGGGTAGTTTTTCCTCAAATATATTATTTGGACATTCCATTAAGTCAGTTTGTTGGACTCGTTCTTGAAAATTCAAACGTTGAAAATATTCGAAAAAACCCAAAGGGGTACCCCTTTGGGTTTTCAACGGGCTCGGCGTACAGTTTTAGTGAAAAGGCTTTAACTCCCGACTGGAGCATCCGATTCGCAACATTTTTGATGCATTGGAAAGCAAACTCAACGAGCTACAAACATGTCTTCTGTAGCCATCCCTATTTCTCAACCAAAAAGGGCTAAAAAATGTCACGAATCAAAATTTTTGCGTAACGAGACATTTAGGCGTATCGTCAAAAACTGACTACAGGATGTTCCTGGCAACGTGAGGCTAGTTTTTACTCAAATATATTATTTGGACATTCCATTAAGTCAGTTTGTTGGACTCGTTCTTGAAGATTCAAACGTTGAAAATATTCGAAAAAACCCAAAGGGGTACCCCTTTGGGTTTTCAACGGGCTCGTCGTACAATTTTAGTGAAAAGGCTGTAACTCACAACTGGAGCGTCCGATTTGCAACATTTTTGTTGCATTGGATAGCTAACTCAACGAGCTACAAACATGTCTTCTGTAGCCGTCCCTATTTCTAAACCGAAAAGGGCTAAAAATGTCACGAATTAAAATTTTTACGTAACGAGACATTTAGGCTTATATTCAAAAACTGACTACAGGGTTTTCCTGGCAACGTGAGGGTAGTTTTTCCTCAAATATATTATTTGGACATTCCATTAAGTCAGTTTGTTGGACTCGTTCTTGAAAATTCAAACGTTGAAAATATTCGAAAAAACCCAAAGGGGTACCCCTTTGGGTTTTCAACGGGCTCGGCGTACAGTTTTAGTGAAAAGGCTTTAACTCCCGACTGGAGCATCCGATTCGCAACATTTTTGATGCATTGGAAAGCAAACTCAACGAGCTACAAACATGTCTTCTGTAGCCATCCCTATTTCTCAACCAAAAAGGGCTAAAAAATGTCACGAATCAAAATTTTTGCGTAACGAGACATTTAGGCGTATCGTCAAAAACTGACTACAGGATGTTCCTGGCAACGTGAGGCTAGTTTTTACTCAAATATATTATTTGGACATTCCATTAAGTCAGTTTGTTGGACTCGTTCTTGAAGATTCAAACGTTGAAAATATTCGAAAAAACCCAAAGGGGTACCCCTTTGGGTTTTCAACGGGCTCGTCGTACAATTTTAGTGAAAAGGCTGTAACTCCCAACTGGAGCGTCCGATTCGCAACATTCTTGATGCATTGGATAGCTAACTCAACGAGCTACAAACATGTTATCTGTAGCCGTCCCTATTTCTAAACCGAAAAGGGCTAAAAATGTCATGAATTAAAATTTTTACGTAACGAGACATTTAGGCTTATATTCAAAATCTGACTACAGGGTTTTCCTGGCAACGTGAGGGTAGTTTTTCCTCAAATATATAATTTGGACATTCCATTAAGTCAGTTTGTTGGACTCGTTCTTGAAAATTCAAACGTTGAAAATATTCGAAAAAACCCAAAGGGGTACCCCTTTGGGTTTTCAACGGGCTCGACGTACAATTTTAGTGAAAAGGCTGTAACTCACAACTGGAGCGTCCGATTTGCAACATTCTTGATGCATTGGATAGCTAACTCAACAAGCTACAAACATGTCTTCTGTAGCCGTCCCTATTTCTCAACCGAAAAGGGCTAAAAATGTCACGAATTAAAATTTTTACGTAACGAGACATTTAGGCTTATATTCAAAAACTGACTACAGGGTTTTCCTGGCAACGTGAGGGTAGTTTTTCCTCAAATATATTATTTGGACATTCCATTAAGTCAGTTTGTTGGACTCGTTCTTGAAAATTCAAACGTTGAAAATATTCGAAAAAACCCAAAGGGGTACCCCTTTGGGTTTTCAACGGGCTTGGCGTACAGTTTTAGTGAAAAGGCTTTAACTCCCGACTGGAGCATCCGATTCGCAACATTTTTGATGCATTGGAAAGCAAACTCAACGAGCTACAAACATGTCTTCTGTAGCCATCCCTATTTCTCAACCGAAAAGGGCTAAAAATGTCATGAATTAAAATTTTTACGTAACGTGACATTTAGGCTTATATTCAAAAACTGACTACAGGGTTTTCCTGGCAACGTGAGGGTAGTTTTTCCTCAAATATATTATTTGGACATTCCATAAAGTCAGTTTGTTGGACTCGTTCTTGAAAATTCAAACGTTGAAAATATTCGAAAAAACCCAAAGGGGTACCCCTTTGGGTTTTCAACGGGCTCGACGTACAATTTTAGTGAAAAGGCTGTAACTCACAACTGGAGCGTCCGATTTGCAACATTTTTGTTGCATTGGATAGCTAACTCAACGAGCTACAAACATGTCTTCTGTAGCCGTCCCTATTTCTAAACCGAAAAGGGCTAAAAATGTCACGAATTAAAATTTTTACGTAACGAGACATTTAGGCTTATATTCAAAAACTGACTACAGGGTTTTCCTGGCAACGTGAGGCTAGTTTTTCCTCAAATATATTATTTGGACATTCCATTAAGTCAGTTTGTTGGACTCGTTCTTGAAAATTCAAACGTTGAAAATATTCGAAAAAACCCAAAGGGGTACCCCTTTGGGTTTTCAACGGGCTCGGCGTACAGTTTTAGTGAAAAGGCTTTAACTCCCGACTGGAGCATCCGATTCGCAACATTTTTGATGCATTGGAAAGCTAACTCAACGAGCTACAAACATGTCTTCTGTAGCCATCCCTATTTCTCAACCAAAAAGGGCTAAAAAATGTCACGAATCAAAATTTTTGCGTAACGAGACATTTAGGCGTATCGTCAAAAACTGACTACAGGATGTTCCTGGCAACGTGAGGCTAGTTTTTACTCAAATATATTATTTGGACATTCCATTAAGTCAGTTTGTTGGACTCGTTCTTGAAGATTCAAACGTTGAAAATATTCGAAAAAACCCAAAGGGGTACCCCTTTGGGTTTTCAACGGGCTCGTCGTACAATTTTAGTGAAAAGGCTGTAACTCCCAACTGGAGCGTCCGATTCGCAACATTCTTGATGCATTGGATAGCTAACTCAACGAGCTACAAACATGTTATCTGTAGCCGTCCCTATTTCTAAACCGAAAAGGGCTAAAAATGTCATGAATTAAAATTTTTACGTAACGAGACATTTAGGCTTATATTCAAAATCTGACTACAGGGTTTTCCTGGCAACGTGAGGGTAGTTTTTCCTCAAATATATTATTTGGACATTCCATTAAGTCAGTTTGTTGGACTCGTTCTTGAAAATTCAAACGTTGAAAATATTCGAAAAAACCCAAAGGGCACCCCTTTGGGTTTTCAACGGGCTCGACGTACAATTTTAGTGAAAAGGCTGTAACTCACAACTGGAGCGTCCGATTTGCAACATTCTTGATGCATTGGATAGCTAACTCAACGAGCTACAAACATGTCTTCTGTAGCCGTCCCTATTTCTCAACCGAAAAGGGCTAAAAATGTCACGAATTAAAATTTTTACGTAACGAGACATTTAGGCTTATATTCAAAAACTGACTACAGGGTTTTCCTGGCAACGTGAGGGTAGTTTTTCCTCAAATATATTATTTGGACATTCCATTAAGTCAGTTTGTTGGACTCGTTCTTGAAAATTCAAACGTTGAAAATATTCGAAAAAACCCAAAGGGGTACCCCTTTGGGTTTTCAACGGGCTCGGCGTACAGTTTTAGTGAAAAGGCTTTAACTCCCGACTGGAGCATCCGATTCGCAACATTTTTGATGCATTGGAAAGCAAACTCAACGAGCTACAAACATGTCTTCTGTAGCCATCCCTATTTCTCAACCAAAAAGGGCTAAAAAATGTCACGAATCAAAATTTTTGCGTAACGAGACATTTAGGCGTATCGTCAAAAACTGACTACAGGATGTTCCTGGCAACGTGAGGCTAGTTTTTACTCAAATATATTATTTGGACATTCCATTAAGTCAGTTTGTTGGACTCGTTCTTGAAGATTCAAACGTTGAAAATA
Organism: Scutellaria galericulata; assembly: GCA_946896805.1. Taxonomy (NCBI): domain Eukaryota; kingdom Viridiplantae; phylum Streptophyta; class Magnoliopsida; order Lamiales; family Lamiaceae; genus Scutellaria; species Scutellaria galericulata. The sequence goes on along the minus strand of OX335787.1, from coordinate 123,656 downwards.
TTCGAAAAAACCCAAAGGGGTACCCCTTTGGGTTTTCAACGGGCTCGTCGTACCATTTTAGTGAAAAGGCTGTAACTCCCAACTGGAGCGTCCGATTCGCAACATTCTTGATGCATTGGATAGCTAACTCAACGAGCTACAAACATGTTATCTGTAGCCGTCCCTATTTCTAAACCGAAAAGGGCTAAAAATGTCATGAATTAAAATTTTTACGTAACGAGACATTTAGGCTTATATTCAAAATCTGACTACAGGGTTTTCCTGGCAACGTGAGGGTAGTTTTTCCTCAAATATATTATTTGGACATTCCATTAAGTCAGTTTGTTGGACTCGTTCTTGAAAATTCAAACGTTGAAAATATTCGAAAAAACCCAAAGGGGTACCCATTTGGGTTTTCAACGGGCTCGACGTACAATTTTAGTGAAAAGGCTGTAACTCACAACTGGAGCGTCCGATTTGCAACATTCTTGATGCATTGGATAGCTAACTCAACGAGCTACAAACATGTCTTCTGTAGCTATCCCTATTTCTCAACCGAAAAGGGCTAAAAATGTCACGAATTAAAATTTTTACGTAACGAGACATTTAGGCTTATATTCAAAAACTGACTATAGGGTCTTCCTGGCAACGTGAGGCTAGTTTTTCCTCAAATATATTATTTGGACATTCCATTAAGTCAGTTTGTTGGACTCGTTCTTGAAAATTCAAACGTTGAAAATATTCGAAAAAACCCAAAGGGGTACCCCTTTGGGTTTTCAACGGGCTCGGCGTACAGTTTTAGTGAAAAGGCTTTAACTCCCGACTGGAGCATCCGATTCGCAACATTTTTGATGCATTGGAAAGCTAACTCAACGAGCTACAAACATGTCTTCTGTAGCCATCCCTATTTCTCAACCAAAAAGGGCTAAAAAATGTCACGAATCAAAATTTTTGCGTAACGAGACATTTAGGCGTATCGTCAAAAACTGACTACAGGATGTTCCTGGCAACGTGAGGCTAGTTTTTACTCAAATATATTATTTGGACATTCCATTAAGTCAGTTTGTTGGACTCGTTCTTGAAGATTCAAACGTTGAAAATATTCGAAAAAACCCAAAGGGGTACCCCTTTGGGTTTTCAACGGGCTCGTCGTACAATTTTAGTGAAAAGGCTGTAACTCCCAACTGGAGCGTCCGATTCGCAACATTCTTGATGCATTAGATAGCTAACTCAACGAGCTACAAACATGTCTTCTGTAGCTGTCCCTATTTCTCAACCGAAAAGGGCTAAAAATGTCATGAATTAAAATTTTTACATAACGAGACATTTAGGCTTATATTCAAAAACTGACTACAGGGTTTTCCTGGCAACGTGAGGGTAGTTTTTCCTCAAATATATTATTTGGACATTCCATAAAGTCAGTTTGTTGGACTCGTTCTTGAAAATTCAAACGTTGAAAATATTCGAAAAAATCCAAAGGGGTACTCCTTTGGGTTTTCAACGGGCTCGACGTACAATTTTAGTGAAAAGGCTGTAACTCACAACTGGAGCATCCGATTTGCAACATTTTTGATGCATTGGATAGCTAACTCAACGAGCTACAAACATGTCTTCTGTAGCCGTCCCTATTTCTAAACCGAAAAGGGCTAAAAATGTCACGAATTAAAATTTTTACGTAACGAGACATTTAGGCTTATATTCAAAAACTGACTACAGGGTTTTCCTGGCAACGTGAGGGTAGTTTTTCCTCAAATATATTATTTGGACATTCCATTAAGTCAGTTTGTTGGACTCGTTCTTGAAAATTCAAACGTTGAAAATATTCGAAAAAACCCAAAGGGGTACCCCTTTGGGTTTTCAACGGGCTCGGCGTACAGTTTTAGTGAAAAGGCTTTAACTCCCGACTGGAGCATCCGATTCGCAACATTTTTGATGCATTGGAAAGCTAACTCAACGAGCTACAAACATGTCTTCTGTAGCCATCCCTATTTCTCAACCAAAAAGGGCTAAAAAATGTCACGAATCAAAATTTTTGCGTAACGAGACATTTAGGCGTATCGTCAAAAACTGACTACAGGATGTTCCTGGCAACGTGAGGATAGTTTTTACTCAAATATATTATTTGGACATTCCATTAAGTCAGTTTGTTGGACTCGTTCTTGAAGATTCAAACGTTGAAAATATTCGAAAAAACCCAAAGGGGTACCCCTTTGGGTTTTCAACGGGCTCGTCGTACAATTTTAGTGAAAAGGCTGTAACTCCCAACTGGAGCGTCCGATTCGCAACATTCTTGATGCATTGGATAGCTAACTCAACGAGCTACAAACATGTTATCTGTAGCCGTCCCTATTTCTAAACCGAAAAGGGCTAAAAATGTCATGAATTAAAATTTTTACGTAACGAGACATTTAGGCTTATATTCAAAATCTGACTACAGGGTTTTCCTGGCAACGTGAGGGTAGTTTTTCCTCAAATATATTATTTGGACATTCCATTAAGTCAGTTTGTTGGACTCGTTCTTGAAAATTCAAACGTTGAAAATATTCGAAAAAACCCAAAGGGGTACCCATTTGGGTTTTCAACGGGCTCGACGTACAATTTTAGTGAAAAGGCTGTAACTCACAACTGGAGCGTCCGATTTGCAACATTCTTGATGCATTGGATAGCTAACTCAACGAGCTACAAACATGTCTTCTGTAGCTATCCCTATTTCTCAACCGAAAAGGGCTAAAAATGTCACGAATTAAAATTTTTACGTAACGAGACATTTAGGCTTATATTCAAAAACTGACTATAGGGTCTTCCTGGCAACGTGAGGCTAGTTTTTCCTCAAATATATTATTTGGACATTCCATTAAGTCAGTTTGTTGGACTCGTTCTTGAAAATTCAAACGTTGAAAATATTCGAAAAAACCCAAAGGGGTACCCCTTTGGGTTTTCAACGGGCTCGGCGTACAGTTTTAGTGAAAAGGCTTTAACTCCCGACTGGAGCATCCGATTCGCAACATTTTTGATGCATTGGAAAGCTAACTCAACGAGCTACAAACATGTCTTCTGTAGCCATCCCTATTTCTCAACCAAAAAGGGCTAAAAAATGTCACGAATCAAAATTTTTGCGTAACGAGACATTTAGGCGTATCGTCAAAAACTGACTACAGGATGTTCCTGGCAACGTGAGGCTAGTTTTTACTCAAATATATTATTTGGACATTCCATTAAGTCAGTTTGTTGGACTCGTTCTTGAAGATTCAAACGTTGAAAATATTCGAAAAAACCCAAAGGGGTACCCCTTTGGGTTTTCAACGGGCTCGTCGTACAATTTTAGTGAAAAGGCTGTAACTCCCAACTGGAGCGTCCGATTCGCAACATTCTTGATGCATTAGATAGCTAACTCAACGAGCTACAAACATGTCTTCTGTAGCTGTCCCTATTTCTCAACCGAAAAGGGCTAAAAATGTCATGAATTAAAATTTTTACGTAACGAGACATTTAGGCTTATATTCAAAAACTGACTACAGGGTTTTCCTGGCAACGTGAGGGTAGTTTTTCCTCAAATATATTATTTGGACATTCCATAAAGTCAGTTTGTTGGACTCGTTCTTGAAAATTCAAACGTTGAAAATATTCGAAAAAATCCAAAGGGGTACTCCTTTGGGTTTTCAACGGGCTCGACGTACAATTTTAGTGAAAAGGCTGTAACTCACAACTGGAGCATCCGATTTGCAACATTTTTGATGCATTGGATAGCTAACTCAACGAGCTACAAACATGTCTTCTGTAGCCGTCCCTATTTCTAAACCGAAAAGGGCTAAAAATGTCACGAATTAAAATTTTTACGTAACGAGACATTTAGGCTTATATTCAAAAACTGACTACAGGGTTTTCCTGGCAACGTGAGGGTAGTTTTTCCTCAAATATATTATTTGGACATTCCATTAAGTCAGTTTGTTGGACTCGTTCTTGAAAATTCAAACGTTGAAAATATTCGAAAAAACCCAAAGGGGTACCCCTTTGGGTTTTCAACGGGCTCGGCGTACAGTTTTAGTGAAAAGGCTTTAACTCCCGACTGGAGCATCCGATTCGCAACATTTTTGATGCATTGGAAAGCTAACTCAACGAGCTACAAACATGTCTTCTGTAGCCATCCCTATTTCTCAACCAAAAAGGGCTAAAAAATGTCACGAATCAAAATTTTTGCGTAACGAGACATTTAGGCGTATCGTCAAAAACTGACTACAGGATGTTCCTGGCAACGTGAGGATAGTTTTTACTCAAATATATTATTTGGACATTCCATTAAGTCAGTTTGTTGGACTCGTTCTTGAAGATTCAAACGTTGAAAATATTCGAAAAAACCCAAAGGGGTACCCCTTTGGGTTTTCAACGGGCTCGTCGTACAATTTTAGTGAAAAGGCTGTAACTCCCAACTGGAGCGTCCGATTCGCAACATTCTTGATGCATTGGATAGCTAACTCAACGAGCTACAAACATGTCTTCTGTAGCCGTCCCTATTTCTCAACCGAAAAGGGCTAAAAATGTCATGAATCAAAATTTTTACGTAACGAGACATTTAGGCTTATATTCAAAATCTGACTACAGGGTTTTCCTGGCAACGTGAGGGTAGTTTTTCCTCAAATATATTATTTGGACATTCCATTAAGTCAGTTTGTTGGACTCGTTCTTGAAAATTCAAACCTTGAAAATATTCGAAAAAACCCAAAGGGGTACCCCTTTGGGTTTTCAACGGGCTCGGCGTACAGTTTTAGTGAAAAGGCTTTAACTCCCGACTGGAGCATCCGATTCGCAACATTTTTGATGCATTGGAAAGCTAACTCAACGAGCTACAAACATGTCTTCTGTAGCCATCCCTATTTCTCAACCAAAAAGGGCTAAAAAATGTCACGAATCAAAATTTTTGCGTAACGAGACATTTAGGCGTATCGTCAAAAACTGACTACAGGATGTTCCTGGCAACGTGAGGATAGTTTTTACTCAAATATATTATTTGGACATTCCATTAAGTCAGTTTGTTGGACTCGTTCTTGAAGATTCAAACGTTGAAAATATTCGAAAAAACCCAAAGGGGTACCCCTTTGGGTTTTCAACGGGCTCGTCGTACAATTTTAGTGAAAAGGCTGTAACTCCCAACTGGAGCGTCCGATTCGCAACATTCTTGATGCATTGGATAGCTAACTCAACGAGCTACAAACATGTCTTCTGTAGCCGTCCCTATTTCTCAACCGAAAAGGGCGAAAAATGTCACGAATTAAAATTTTTACGTAACGAGACATTTAGGCTTATATTCAAAAACTGACTATAGGGTCTTCCTGGCAACGTGAGGGTAGTTTTTCCTCAAATATATTATTTGGACATTCCATTAAGTCAGTTTGTTGGACTCGTTCTTGAAAATTCAAACGTTGAAAATATTCGAAAAAACCCAAAGGGGTACCCCTTTGGGTTTTTAACGGGCTCGGCGTACAATTTTAGTGAAAAGGCTTTAACTCCCAACTGGAGCATCCGATTCGCAACATTTTTGATGCATTGGAAAGCTAACTCAACGAGCTACAAACATGTCTTCTGTAGCCATCCCTATTTCTCAACCAAAAAGGGCTAAAAAATGTCACGAATCAAAATTTTTACGTAACGAGACATTTAGGCGTATCGTCAAAAACTGACTACAGGATGTTCCTGGCAACGTGAGGCTAGTTTTTACTCAAATATATTATTTGGACATTCCATTAAGTCAGTTTGTTGGACTCGTTCTTGAAGATTCAAACGTTGAAAATATTCGAAAAAACCCAAAGGGGTACCCCTTTGGGTTTTCAACGGGCTCGTCGTACAATTTTAGTGAAAAGGCTGTAACTCCCAACTGGAGCGTCCGATTCGCAACATTCTTGATGCATTGGATAGCTAATTCAACGAGCTACAAACATGTCTTCTGTAGCCGTCCCTATTTCTCAACCGAAAAGGGCTAAAAATGTCATGAATCAAAATTTTTACGTAACGAGACATTTAGGCTTATATTCAAAATCTGACTACAGGGTTTTCCTGGCAACGTGAGGGTAGTTTTTCCTCAAATATATTATTTGGACATTCCATTAAGTCAGTTTGTTGGACTCGTTCTTGAAAATTCAAACGTTGAAAATATTCGAAAAAACCCAAAGGGGTACCCCTTTGGGTTTTCAACGGGCTCGACGTACAATTTTAGTGAAAAGGCTCTAACTCACAACTGGAGAGTCCGATTTGCAACATTCTTGATGCATTGGATAGCTAACTCAACGAGCTACAAACATGTCTTCTGTAGCCGTCCCTATTTCTCAACCGAAAAGGGCTAAAAATGTCACGAATTAAAATTTTTACGTAACGAGACATTTAGGCTTATATTCAAAAACTGACTATAGGGTCTTCCTGGCAACGTGAGGCTAGTTTTTCCTCAAATATATTATTTGGACATTCCATTAAGTCAGTTTGTTGGACTCGTTCTTGAAAATTCAAACGTTGAAAATATTCGAAAAAACCCAAAGGGGTACCCCTTTGGGTTTTCAACGGGCTCGGCGTACAGTTTTAGTGAAAAGGCTTTAACTCCCGACTGGAGCATCCGATTCGCAACATTTTTGATGCATTGGAAAGCTAACTCAACGAGCTACAAACATGTCTTCTGTAGCCATCCCTATTTCTCAACCAAAAAGGGCTAAAAAATGTCACGAATCAAAATTTTTGCGTAACGAGACATTTAGGCGTATCGTCAAAAACTGACTACAGGATGTTCCTGGCAACGTGAGGCTAGTTTTTACTCAAATATATTATTCGGAAATTCCATTAAGTCAGTTTGTTGGACTCGTTCTTGAAGATTCAAACGTTGAAAATATTCGAAAAAACCCAAAGGGGTACCCCTTTGGGTTTTCAACGGGCTCGTCGTACAATTTTAGTGAAAAGGCTGTAACTCCCAACTGGAGAGTCCGATTCGCAACATTCTTGATGCATTGGATAGCTAACTCAACGAGCTACAAACATGTCTTCTGTAGCCATCCCTATTTCTCAACCGAAAAGGGCTAAAAATGTCATGAATTAAAATTTTTACGTAACGAGACATTTAGGCTTATATTCAAAAACTGACTACAGGGTTTTCCTGGCAACGTGAGGGTAGTTTTTCCTCAAATATATTATTTGGACATTCCATTAAGTCAGTTTGTTGGACTCGTTCTTGAAAATTCAAACGTTGAAAATATTCGAAAAAACCCAAAGGGGTACCCCTTTGGGTTTTCAACGGGCTCGGCGTACAGTTTTAGTGAAAAGGCTTTAACTCCCGACTGGAGCATCCGATTCGCAACATTTTTGATGCATTGGAAAGCTAACTCAACGAGCTACAAACATGTCTTCTGTAGCCATCCCTATTTCTCAACCAAAAAGGGCTAAAAAATGTCACGAATCAAAATTTTTGCGTAACGAGACATTTAGGCGTATCGTCAAAAACTGACTACAGGATGTTCCTGGCAACGTGAGGCTAGTTTTTACTCAAATATATTATTTGGACATTCCATTAAGTCAGTTTGTTGGACTCGTTCTTGAAGATTCAAACGTTGAAAATATTCGAAAAAACCCAAAGGGGTACCCCTTTGGGTTTTCAACGGGCTCGTCGTACAATTTTAGTGAAAAGGCTGTAACTCCCAACTGGAGCGTCCGATTCGCAACATTCTTGATGCATTAGATAGCTAACTCAACGAGCTACAAACATGTCTTCTGTAGCTGTCCCTATTTCTCAACCGAAAAGGGCTAAAAATGTCATGAATTAAAATTTTTACGTAACGAGACATTTAGGCTTATATTCAAAATCTGACTACAGGGTTTTCCTGGCAACGTGAGGGTAGTTTTTCCTCAAATATATTATTTGGACATTCCATTAAGTCAGTTTGTTGGACTCGTTCTTGAAAATTCAAACGTTGAAAATATTCGAAAAAACACAAAGGGGTACCCCTTTGGGTTTTCAACGGGCTCGACGTACAATTTTAGTGAAAAGGCTGTAACTCACAACTGGAGTGTCCGATTTGCAACATTCTTGATGCATTGGATAGCTAACTCAACGAGCTACAAACATGTCTTCTGTAGCCATCCCTATTTCTCAACCGAAAAGGGCTAAAAATGTCACGAATTAAAATTTTTACGTAACGAGACATTTAGGCTTATATTCAAAAACTGACTATAGGGTCTTCCTGGCAACGTGAGGCTAGTTTTTCCTCAAATATATTATTTGGACATTCCATTAAGTCAGTTTGTTGGACTCGTTCTTGAAAATTCAAACGTTGAAAATATTCGAAAAAACCCAAAGGGGTACCCCTTTGGGTTTTCAACGGGCTCGGCGTACAGTTTTAGTGAAAAGGCTTTAACTCCCGACTGGAGCATCCGATTCGCAACATTTTTGATGCATTGGAAAGCTAACTCAACGAGCTACAAACATGTCTTCTGTAGCCATCCCTATTTCTCAACCAAAAAGGGCTAAAAAATGTCACGAATCAAAATTTTTGCGTAACGAGACATTTAGGCGTATCGTCAAAAACTGACTACAGGATGTTCCTGGCAACGTGAGGCTAGTTTTTACTCAAATATATTATTTGGACATTCCATTAAGTCAGTTTGTTGGACTTGTTCTTGAAGATTCAAACGTTGAAAATATTCGAAAAAACCCAAAGGGGTACCCCTTTGGGTTTTCAACGGGCTCGTCGTACAATTTTAGTGAAAAGGCTGTAACTCCCAACTGGAGCGTCCGATTCGCAACATTCTTGATGCATTGGATAGCTAACTCAACGAGCTACAAACATGTCTTCTGTAGCCGTCCCTATTTCTCAACCGAAAAGGGCTAAAAATGTTATGAATCAAAATTTTTACGTAACGAGACATTTAGGCTTATATTCAAAATCTGACTACAGGGTTTTCCTGGCAACGTGAGGGTAGTTTTTCCTCAAATATATTATTTGGACATTCCATTAAGTCAGTTTGTTAGACTCGTTCTTGAAAATTCAAACGTTGAAAATATTCGAAAAAACCCAAAGGGGTACCCCTTTGGGTTTTCAACGGGCTCGACGTATAATTTTAGTGAAAAGGCTGTAACTCCCAACTGGAGAGTCCGATTCGCAACATTTTTGATGCATTGGATAGCTAACTCAACGAGCTACAAACATGTCTTCTGTAGCCATCCCTATTTCTCAACCGAAAAGGGCTAAAAATGTCATGAATTAAAATTTTTACGTAACGAGACATTTAGGCTTATATTCAAAAACTGACTACAGGGTTTTCCTGGCAACGTGAGGGTAGTTTTTCCTCAAATATATTACTTGGACATTCCATTAAGTCAGTTTGTTGGACTCGTTCTTGAAAATTCAAACGTTGAAAATATTCGAAAAAACCCAAAGGGGTACCCCTTTGGGTTTTCAACGGGCTCGACGTACAGTTTTAGTGAAAAGGCTGTAACTCCCAACTGCAGCGTCCGATTCGCAACATCCTTGATGCATTGGAAAGCTAACTCAACGAGCTACACACATGTGTTCTGTAGCAGTCCCTATTTCTCAACTGAAAAGGGCTAAAAATTTTCACGAATCAAAATTTTTACGTAACGAGACATTTAGGCGTATCGTCACAAACTGACTACAGTGTGTTTCTGGCAACGTGAGGCTAGTTTTTACTCATATATATTATTTGGACATTCCATTAAGTCAGTTTGTTAGACCCGTTCTTGAAAATTCAAACGTTGAAAATATTCGAAAAATCCCAAAGGGGTACCCCTTTGGGTTTTCAACGGGCTCGGCGTACAGTTTTATTGAAAAGGTTGTAACTCCCGACAGGAGCGTCCGATTCGCAACATTCTTGATGCATTAGAAAGCTAATTCAACGAGCTACAAAGATGTCTTATGTACCCGTCCCTATTTCTCAACCGAAAAGGGCTAAACAATGTCACGAATCAAAATTTTTGCGTAACGAGACATTTAGGCGTATATTGAAAAACTGACTACAGGGTTTTCCTGGCAACGTGAGGGTAGTTTTTCGTCAAATATATTATTTGGACATTCCATTAAGTCAGTTTGTTGGACTCGATCTTGAAAATTCAAACGTTGAAAATATTCGAAAAAACCCAAAGGGGTACCCCTTTGGGTTTTCAACGGGCTCGACGTACAATTTTAGTGAAAAGGCTGTAACTCACAACTGGAGCGTCCGATTCGCAATATTTTTGATGCATTGGATAGCTAACTCAACGAGCTACAAACATGTCTTCTGTAGCCGTCCCTATTTCTAAACCGAAAAGGGCTAAAAATGTCACAAATTAAAATTTTTACGTAACGAGACATTTAGGCTTATCGTCAAAAACTGACTACAGGATGTTCCTGGCAACGTGAGGCTAGTTTTTACTCAAATATATTATTCGGACATTCCATTAAGTCAGTTTGTTGGACTCGTTCTTGAAGATTCAAACGTTGAAAATATTCGAAAAAACCCAAAGGGTACCCCTTTGGGTTTTCAACGGGCTCGGCGTACAGTTTTAGTGAAAAGGCTTTAACTCCCGACTGGAGCATCCGATTCGCAACATTTTTGATGCATTGGAAAGCTAACTCAACGAGCTACAAACATGTCTTCTGTAGCCATCCCTATTTCTCAACCAAAAAGGGCTAAAAAATGTCACGAATCAAAATTTTTGCGTAACGAGACATTTAGGCGTATCGTCAAAAACTGACTACAGGATGTTCCTGGCAACGTGAGACTAGTTTTTACTCAAATATATTATTTGGACATTCCATTAAGTCAGTTTGTTGGACTCGTTCTTGAAGATTCAAACGTTGAAAATATTCGAAAAAACCCAAAGGGGTACCCCTTTGGGTTTTCAACGGGCTCGTCGTACAATTTTAGTGAAAAGGCTGTAACTCCCAACTGGAGCGTCCGATTCGCAACATTCTTGATGCATTGCATAGCTAACTCAACGAGCTACAAACATGTCTTCTGTAGCCGTCCCTATTTCTCAACCGAAAAGGGCTAAAAATGTCATGAATTAAAATTTTTACGTAACGAGACATTTAGGCGTATCGTCAAAAACTGACTACAGGATGTTCCTGGCAACGTGAGGCTAGTTTTTACTCAAATATATTATTTGGACATTCCATTTAGACAGTTTGTTGGACTCGTTCTTGAAGATTCAAACGTTGAAAATATTCGAAAAAACCCAAAGGGGTACCCCTTTGGGTTTTCAACGGGCTCGACGTACAATTTTAGTGAAAAGGCTGTAACTAACAACTGGAGTGTCCGAAGTGCAACATTCTTGATGCATTGGATAGCTAACTCAACGAGCTACAAACATGTCTTCTGTAGCCGTCCCTATTTCTCAACCGAAAAGGGCTAAAAATGTCACGAATTAAAATTTTTACGTAACGAGACATTTAGGCTTCTATTCAAATACTGACTACAGGGTCTTCCTGGCAACGTGAGGCTAGTTTTTCCTCAAATATATTATTTGGACATTCCATTAATTCAGTTTGTTGGACTCGTTCTTGAAAATTCAAACGTTGAAAATATTTGAAAAAACCCAAAGGGGTACCCCATTGGGTTTTCAACGGGCTTGGCATACAGTTTTAGTGAAAAGGCTTTAACTCCCGACTGGAGCATCCGATTCGCAACATTTTTGATGCATTGGAAAGCTAAATCAACGAGCTACAAACATGTCTTCTGTAGCCATCCCTATTTCTCAACCAAAAAGGGCTAAAAAATGTCACGAATCAAAATTTTTGCGTAACGAGACATTTAGGCGTATCGTCAAAAACTGACTACAGGATGTTCCTGGCAACGTGAGGCTAGTTTTTACTCAAATATATTATTTGGACATTCCATTTAGTCAGTTTGTTGGACTCGTTCTTGAAGATTCAAACATTGAAAATATTCGAAAAAACCCAAAGGGGTACCCCTTTGGGTTTTCAACGGGCTCGACGTACAATTTTAGTGAAAAGGCTGTAACTCCCAACTGGAGCGTCCGATTCGCAACATTCATGATGCATTGGATAGCTAACTCAACGAGCTACAAACATGTCTTCTGTAGCCGTCCCTATTTCTCAACCGAAAAGGGCTAAAAATGTCATGAATTAAAATTTTTACGTAACGAGACATTTAGGCTTATATTCAAAAACTGACTACAGGGTTTTCCTGGCAACGTGAGGGTAGTTTTTCCTCAAATATATTATTTGGACATTCCATTAAGTCTGTTTGTTGGACTCGTTCTTGAAAATTCAAACGTTGAAAATATTCGAAAAAACCCAAAGGGGTACCCCTTTGGGTTTTCAACGGGCTCGGCGTACAGTTTTAGTGAAAAGGCTTTAACTCCCGATTGGAGCATCCGATTCGCAACATTTTTGATGCATTGGAAAGCTAACTCAACGAGCTACAAACATGTCTTCTGTAGCCATCCCTATTTCTCAACCAAAAAGGGCTAAAAAATGTCACGAATCCAAATTTTTGCGTAACGAGACATTTAGGCGTATCGTCAAAAACTGACTACAGGATGTTCCTGGCAACGTGAGGCTAGTTTTTACTCAAATATATTATTTGGACATTCCATTAAGTCAGTTTGTTGGACTCGTTCTTGAAGATTCAAACGTTGAAAATATTCGAAAAAACCCAAAGGGGTACCCCTTTGGGTTTTCAACGGGCTCGACGTACAATTTTAGTGAAAAGGCTGTAACTCCCAACTGGAGCGTCCGATTCGCAACATTCATGATGCATTGGATAGCTAACTCAACGAGCTACAAACATGTCTTCTGTAGCCGTCCCTATTTCTCAACCGAAAAGGGCTAAAAATGTCATGAATTAAAATTTTTACGTAACGAGACATTTAGGCGTATCGTCAAAAACTGACTACAGGATGTTCCTGGCAACGTGAGGCTAGTTTTTACTCAAATATATTATTTGGACATTCCATTTAGACAGTTTGTTGGACTCGTTCTTGAAGATTCAAACGTTGAAAATATTCGAAAAAACCCAAAGGGGTACCCCTTTGGGTTTTCAACGGGCTCGACGTACAATTTTAGTGAAAAGGCTGTAACTAACAACTGGAGTGTCCGAAGTGCAACATTCTTGATGCATTGGATAGCTAACTCAACGAGCTACAAACATGTCTTCTGTAGCCGTCCCTATTTCTCAACCGAAAAGGGCTAAAAATGTCACGAATTAAAATTTTTACGTAACGAGACATTTAGGCTTCTATTCAAATACTGACTACAGGGTCTTCCTGGCAACGTGAGGCTAGTTTTTCCTCAAATATATTATTTGGACATTCCATTAATTCAGTTTGTTGGACTCGTTCTTGAAAATTCAAACGTTGAAAATATTTGAAAAAACCCAAAGGGGTACCCCATTGGGTTTTCAACGGGCTTGGCATACAGTTTTAGTGAAAAGGCTTTAACTCCCGACTGGAGCATCCGATTCGCAACATTTTTGATGCATTGGAAAGCTAAATCAACGAGCTACAAACATGTCTTCTGTAGCCATCCCTATTTCTCAACCAAAAAGGGCTAAAAAATGTCACGAATCAAAATTTTTGCGTAACGAGACATTTAGGCGTATCGTCAAAAACTGACTACAGGATGTTCCTGGCAACGTGAGGCTAGTTTTTACTCAAATATATTATTTGGACATTCCATTTAGTCAGTTTGTTGGACTCGTTCTTGAAGATTCAAACATTGAAAATATTCGAAAAAACCCAAAGGGGTACCCCTTTGGGTTTTCAACGGGCTCGACGTACAATTTTAGTGAAAAGGCTGTAACTCCCAACTGGAGCGTCCGATTCGCAACATTCATGATGCATTGGATAGCTAACTCAACGAGCTACAAACATGTCTTCTGTAGCCGTCCCTATTTCTCAACCGAAAAGGGCTAAAAATGTCATGAATTAAAATTTTTACGTAACGAGACATTTAGGCTTATATTCAAAAACTGACTACAGGGTTTTCCTGGCAACGTGAGGGTAGTTTTTCCTCAAATATATTATTTGGACATTCCATTAAGTCTGTTTGTTGGACTCGTTCTTGAAAATTCAAACGTTGAAAATATTCGAAAAAACCCAAAGGGGTACCCCTTTGGGTTTTCAACGGGCTCGGCGTACAGTTTTAGTGAAAAGGCTTTAACTCCCGATTGGAGCATCCGATTCGCAACATTTTTGATGCATTGGAAAGCTAACTCAACGAGCTACAAACATGTCTTCTGTAGCCATCCCTATTTCTCAACCAAAAAGGGCTAAAAAATGTCACGAATCCAAATTTTTGCGTAACGAGACATTTAGGCGTATCGTCAAAAACTGACTACAGGATGTTCCTGGCAACGTGAGGCTAGTTTTTACTCAAATATATTATTTGGACATTCCATTAAGTCAGTTTGTTGGACTCGTTCTTGAAGATTCAAACGTTGAAAATATTCGAAAAAACCCAAAGGGGTACCCCTTTGGGTTTTCAACGGGCTCGACGTACAATTTTAGTGAAAAGGCTGTAACTCCCAACTGGAGCGTCCGATTCGCAACATTCATGATGCATTGGATAGCTAACTCAACGAGCTACAAACATGTCTTCTGTAGCCGTCCCTATTTCTCAACCGAAAAGGGCTAAAAATGTCATGAATTAAAATTTTTACGTAACAAGACATTTAGGCTTATATTCAAAATCTGACTACAGGGTTTTCCTGGCAACGTGAGGGTAGTTTTTCCTCAAATATATTACTTGGACATTCCATTAAGTCAGTTTGTTGGACTCGTTCTTGAAAATTCAAACGTTGAAAATATTCGAAAAAACCCAAAGGGGTACCCCTTTGGGTTTTCAACGGGCTCGACGTACAGTTTTAGTGAAAAGGCTGTAACTCCCAACTGCAGCGTCCGATTCGCAACATCCTTGATGCATTGGAAAGCTAACTCAACGAGCTACACACATGTGTTCTGTAGCAGTCCCTATTTCTCAACTGAAAAGGGCTAAAAATTTTCACGAATCAAAATTTTTACGTAACGAGACATTTAGGCGTATCGTCACAAACTGACTACAGTGTGTTTCTGGCAACGTGAGGCTAGTTTTTACTCATATATATTATTTGGACATTCCATTAAGTCAGTTTGTTAGACCCGTTCTTGAAAATTCAAACGTTGAAAATATTCGAAAAATCCCAAAGGGGTACCCCTTTGGGTTTTCAACGGGCTCGGCGTACAGTTTTACTGAAAAGGTTGTAACTCCCGACAGGAGCGTCCGATTCGCAACATTCTTGATGCATTAGAAAGCTAATTCAACGAGCTACAAAGATGTCTTATGTACCCGTCCCTATTTCTCAACCGAAAAGGGCTAAACAATGTCACGAATCAAAATTTTTGCGTAACGAGACATTTAGGCGTATATTCAAAAACTGACTACAGGGTTTTCCTGGCAACGTGAGGGTAGTTTTTCGTCAAATATATTATTTGGACATTCCATTAAGTCAGTTTGTTGGACTCGATCTTGAAAATTCAAACGTTGAAAATATTCGAAAAAACCCAAAGGGGTACCCCTTTGGGTTTTCAACGGGCTCGACGTACAATTTTAGTGAAAAGGCTGTAACTCACAACTGGAGCGTCCGATTCGCAATATTTTTGATGCATTGGATAGCTAACTCAACGAGCTACAAACATGTCTTCTGTAGCCGTCCCTATTTCTAAACCGAAAAGGGCTAAAAATGTCACAAATTAAAATTTTTACGTAACGAGACATTTAGGCTTATCGTCAAAAACTGACTACAGGATGTTCCTGGCAACGTGAGGCTAGTTTTTACTCAAATATATTATTCGGACATTCCATTAAGTCAGTTTGTTGGACTCGTTCTTGAAGATTCAAACGTTGAAAATATTCGAAAAAACCCAAAGGGTACCCCTTTGGGTTTTCAACGGGCTCGGCGTACAGTTTTAGTGAAAAGGCTTTAACTCCCGACTGGAGCATCCGATTCGCAACATTTTTGATGCATTGGAAAGCTAACTCAACGAGCTACAAACATGTCTTCTGTAGCCATCCCTATTTCTCAACCAAAAAGGGCTAAAAAATGTCACGAATCAAAATTTTTGCGTAACGAGACATTTAGGCGTATCGTCAAAAACTGACTACAGGATGTTCCTGGCAACGTGAGACTAGTTTTTACTCAAATATATTATTTGGACATTCCATTAAGTCAGTTTGTTGGACTCGTTCTTGAAGATTCAAACGTTGAAAATATTCGAATAAAACCCAAAGGGGTACCCCTTTGGGTTTTCAACGGGCTCGTCGTACAATTTTAGTGAAAAGGCTGTAACTCCCAACTGGAGCGTCCGATTCGCAACATTCTTGATGCATTGCATAGCTAACTCAACGAGCTACAAACATGTCTTCTGTAGCCGTCCCTATTTCTCAACCGAAAAGGGCTAAAAATGTCATGAATTAAAATTTTTACGTAACGAGACATTTAGGCGTATCGTCAAAAACTGACTACAGGATGTTCCTGGCAACGTGAGGCTAGTTTTTACTCAAATATATTATTTGGACATTCCATTTAGACAGTTTGTTGGACTCGTTCTTGAAGATTCAAACGTTGAAAATATTCGAAAAAACCCAAAGGGGTACCCCTTTGGGTTTTCAACGGGCTCGACGTACAATTTTAGTGAAAAGGCTGTAACTAACAACTGGAGTGTCCGAAGTGCAACATTCTTGATGCATTGGATAGCTAACTCAACGAGCTACAAACATGTCTTCTGTAGCCGTCCCTATTTCTCAACCGAAAAGGGCTAAAAATGTCACGAATTAAAATTTTTACGTAACGAGACATTTAGGCTTCTATTCAAATACTGACTACAGGGTCTTCCTGGCAACGTGAGGCTAGTTTTTCCTCAAATATATTATTTGGACATTCCATTAATTCAGTTTGTTGGACTCGTTCTTGAAAATTCAAACGTTGAAAATATTTGAAAAAACCCAAAGGGGTACCCCATTGGGTTTTCAACGGGCTTGGCATACAGTTTTAGTGAAAAGGCTTTAACTCCCGACTGGAGCATCCGATTCGCAACATTTTTGATGCATTGGAAAGCTAAATCAACGAGCTACAAACATGTCTTCTGTAGCCATCCCTATTTCTCAACCAAAAAGGGCTAAAAAATGTCACGAATCAAAATTTTTGCGTAACGAGACATTTAGGCGTATCGTCAAAAACTGACTACAGGATGTTCCTGGCAACGTGAGGCTAGTTTTTACTCAAATATATTATTTGGACATTCCATTTAGTCAGTTTGTTGGACTCGTTCTTGAAGATTCAAACATTGAAAATATTCGAAAAAACCCAAAGGGGTACCCCTTTGGGTTTTCAACGGGCTCGACGTACAATTTTAGTGAAAAGGCTGTAACTCCCAACTGGAGCGTCCGATTCGCAACATTCATGATGCATTGGATAGCTAACTCAACGAGCTACAAACATGTCTTCTGTAGCCGTCCCTATTTCTCAACCGAAAAGGGCTAAAAATGTCATGAATTAAAATTTTTACGTAACGAGACATTTAGGCTTATATTCAAAAACTGACTACAGGGTTTTCCTGGCAACGTGAGGGTAGTTTTTCCTCAAATATATTATTTGGACATTCCATTAAGTCTGTTTGTTGGACTCGTTCTTGAAAATTCAAACGTTGAAAATATTCGAAAAAACCCAAAGGGGTACCCCTTTGGGTTTTCAACGGGCTCGGCGTACAGTTTTAGTGAAAAGGCTTTAACTCCCGATTGGAGCATCCGATTCGCAACATTTTTGATGCATTGGAAAGCTAACTCAACGAGCTACAAACATGTCTTCTGTAGCCATCCCTATTTCTCAACCAAAAAGGGCTAAAAAATGTCACGAATCCAAATTTTTGCGTAACGAGACATTTAGGCGTATCGTCAAAAACTGACTACAGGATGTTCCTGGCAACGTGAGGCTAGTTTTTACTCAAATATATTATTTGGACATTCCATTAAGTCAGTTTGTTGGACTCGTTCTTGAAGATTCAAACGTTGAAAATATTCGAAAAAACCCAAAGGGGTACCCCTTTGGGTTTTCAACGGGCTCGTCGTACAATTTTAGTGAAAAGGCTGTAACTCCCAACTGGAGCGTCCAATTCGCAACATTCTTGATGCATTGGATAGCTAACTCAACGAGCTACAAACATGTCTTCTTTAGCCGTCCCTATTTCTCAACCGAAAAAGGCTAAAAATGTCATGAATTAAAATTTTTACGTAACGAGACATTTAGGCTTATATTCAAAAACTGACTACAGGTTTTTCCTGGCAACGTGAGGGTAGTTTTTCCTCAAATATATTATTTGGACATTCCATAAAGTCAGTTTGTTGGACTCGTTCTTGAAAATTCAAACGTTGAAAATATTCGAAAAAACCCAAAGGGGTACCCCTTTGGGTTTTCAACGGGCTCGACGTACAATTTTAGTGAAAAGGCTGTAACTCACAACTGGAGCATCCGATTTGCAACATTCTTGATGCATTGGATAGCTAACTCAACGAGCTACAAACATGTCTTCTGTAGCCGTCCCTATTTCTAAACCGAAAAGGGCTAAAAATGTCACGAATTAAAATTTTTACGTAACGAGACATTTAGGCTTATATTCAAAAACTGACTACAGGGTTTTCCTGGCAACGTGAGGGTAGTTTTTCCTCAAATATATTATTTGGACATTCCATTAAGTCAGTTTGTTGGACTCGTTCTTGAAAATTCAAACGTTGAAAATATTCGAAAAAACCCAAAGGGGTACCCCTTTGGGTTTTCAACGGGCTAGGCGTACAGTTTTAGTGAAAAGGCTTTAACTCCCGACTGGAGCATCCGATTCGCAACATTTTTGATGCATTGCAAAGCTAACTCAACGAGCTACAAACATGTCTTTTGTAGCCATCCCTATTTCTCAACCAAAAAGGGCTAAAAAATGTCACGAATCAAAATTTTTGCGTAACGAGACATTTAGGCGTATCGTCAAAAACTGACTACAGGATGTTCCTGGCAACGTGAGGCTAGTTTTTACTCAAATATATTATTTGGACATTCCATTAAGTCAGTTTGTTGGACTCGTTCTTGAAGATTCAAACGTTGAAAATATTCGAAAAAACCCAAAGGGGTACCCCTTTGGGTTTTCAACGGGCTCGTCGTACAATTTTAGTGAAAAGGCTGTAACTCCCAACTGGAGAGTCCGATTCGCAACATTCTTGATGCATTGGATAGCTAACTCAACGAGCTACAAACATGTCTTCTGTAGCCGTCCCTATTTCTCAACCGAAAAGGGCTAAAAATGTCATGAATTTAAATTTTTACGTAACGAGACATTTAGGCTTATATTCAAAATCTGACTACATGGTTTTCCTGGCAACGTGAGGGTAGTTTTTCCTCAAATATATTATTTGGACATTCCATTAAGTCAGTTTGTTGGACTCGTTCTTGAAAATTCAAACGTTGAAAATATTGGAAAAAACCCAAAGGGGTACCCCTTTGGGTTTTCAACGGGCTCGACGTACAATTTTAGTGAAAAGGCTGTAACTTACAACTGGAGCGTCTGATTTGCAACATTCTTGATGCATTGGATAGCTAACTCAACGAGCTACAAACATGTCTTCTGTAGCCGTCCCTATTTCTCAACCGAAAAGGGCTAAAAATGTCACGAATTAAAATTTTTACGTAACGAGACATTTAGGCTTATATTCAAAAACTGACTATAGGGTCTTCCTGGCAACGTGAGGCTAGTTTTTCCTCAAATATATTATTTGGACATTCCATTAAGTCAGTTTGTTGGACTCGTTCTTGAAAATTCAAACGTTGAAAATATTCGAAAAAACCCAAAGGGGTACCCCTTTGGGTTTTCAACGGGCTCGGCGTACAGTTTTAGTGAAAAGGCTTTAACTCCCGACTGGAGCATCCGATTCGAAATTTTTTTGATGCATTGGAAAGCTAACTCAACGAGCTACAAACATATCTTCTGTAGCCATCCCTATTTCTCAACCAAAAAGGGCTAAAAAATGTCACGAATCAAAATTTTTGCGTAACGAGACATTTAGGCGTATCGTCAAAAACTGACTACAGGATGTTCCTGGCAACGTGAGGCTAGTTTTTACTCAAATATATTATTTGGACATTCCATTAAGTCAGTTTGTTGGACTCGTTCTTGAAGATTCAAACGTTGAAAATATTCGAAAAAACCCAAAGGGGTACCCCTTTGGGTTTTCAACGGGCTCGTCGTACAATTTTAGTGAAAAGGCTGTAACTCCCAACTGGAGCGTCCGATTCGCAACATTCTTGATGCATTGGATAGCTAACTCAACGAGCTACAAACATGTCTTCTTTAGCCGTCCCTATTTCTCAACCGAAAAAGGCTAAAAATGTCATGAATTAAAATTTTTACGTAACGAGACATTTAGGCTTATATTCAAAAACTGACTACAGGTTTTTCCTGGCAACGTGAGGGTAGTTTTTCCTCAAATATATTATTTGGACATTCCATAAAGTCAGTTTGTTGGACTCGTTCTTGAAAATTCAAACGTTGAAAATATTCGAAAAAACCCAAAGGGGTACCCCTTTGGGTTTTCAACGGGCTCGACGTACAATTTTAGTGAAAAGGCTGTAACTCACAACTGGAGCATCCGATTTGCAACATTCTTGATGCATTGGATAGCTAACTCAACGAGCTACAAACATGTCTTCTGTAGCCGTCCCTATTTCTAAACCGAAAAGGGCTAAAAATGTCACGAATTAAAATTTTTACGTAACGAGACATTTAGGCTTATATTCAAAAACTGACTACAGGGTTTTCCTGGCAACGTGAGGGTAGTTTTTCCTCAAATATATTATTTGGACATTCCATTAAGTCAGTTTGTTGGACTCGTTCTTGAAAATTCAAACGTTGAAAATATTCGAAAAAACCCAAAGGGGTACCCCTTTGGGTTTTCAACGGGCTAGGCGTACAGTTTTAGTGAAAAGGCTTTAACTCCCGACTGGAGCATCCGATTCGCAACATTTTTGATGCATTGCAAAGCTAACTCAACGAGCTACAAACATGTCTTTTGTAGCCATCCCTATTTCTCAACCAAAAAGGGCTAAAAAATGTCACGAATCAAAATTTTTGCGTAACGAGACATTTAGGCGTATCGTCAAAAACTGACTACAGGATGTTCCTGGCAACGTGAGGCTAGTTTTTACTCAAATATATTATTTGGACATTCCATTAAGTCAGTTTGTTGGACTCGTTCTTGAAGATTCAAACGTTGAAAATATTCGAAAAAACCCAAAGGGGTACCCCTTTGGGTTTTCAACGGGCTCGTCGTACAATTTTAGTGAAAAGGCTGTAACTCCCAACTGGAGAGTCCGATTCGCAACATTCTTGATGCATTGGATAGCTAACTCAACGAGCTACAAACATGTCTTCTGTAGCCGTCCCTATTTCTCAACCGAAAAGGGCTAAAAATGTCATGAATTTAAATTTTTACGTAACGAGACATTTAGGCTTATATTCAAAATCTGACTACATGGTTTTCCTGGCAACGTGAGGGTAGTTTTTCCTCAAATATATTATTTGGACATTCCATTAAGTCAGTTTGTTGGACTCGTTCTTGAAAATTCAAACGTTGAAAATATTGGAAAAAACCCAAAGGGGTACCCCTTTGGGTTTTCAACGGGCTCGACGTACAATTTTAGTGAAAAGGCTGTAACTTACAACTGGAGCGTCTGATTTGCAACATTCTTGATGCATTGGATAGCTAACTCAACGAGCTACAAACATGTCTTCTGTAGCCGTCCCTATTTCTCAACCGAAAAGGGCTAAAAATGTCACGAATTAAAATTTTTACGTAACGAGACATTTAGGCTTATATTCAAAAACTGACTATAGGGTCTTCCTGGCAACGTGAGGCTAGTTTTTCCTCAAATATATTATTTGGACATTCCATTAAGTCAGTTTGTTGGACTCGTTCTTGAAAATTCAAACGTTGAAAATATTCGAAAAAACCCAAAGGGGTACCCCTTTGGGTTTTCAACGGGCTCGGCGTACAGTTTTAGTGAAAAGGCTTTAACTCCCGACTGGAGCATCCGATTCGAAATTTTTTTGATGCATTGGAAAGCTAACTCAACGAGCTACAAACATATCTTCTGTAGCCATCCCTATTTCTCAACCAAAAAGGGCTAAAAAATGTCACGAATCAAAATTTTTGCGTAACGAGACATTTAGGCGTATCGTCAAAAACTGACTACAGGATGTTCCTGGCAACGTGAGGCTAGTTTTTACTCAAATATATTATTTGGACATTCCATTAAGTCAGTTTGTTGGACTCGTTCTTGAAGATTCAAACGTTGAAAATATTCGAAAAAACCCAAAGGGGTACCCCTTTGGGTTTTCAACGGGCTCGTCGTACAATTTTAGTGAAAAGGCTGTAACTCCCAACTGGAGCGTCCGATTCGCAACATTCTTGATGCATTGGATAGCTAACTCAACGAGCTACAAACATGTCTTCTGTAGCCGTCCCTATTTCTCAACCGAAAAGGGCTAAAAATGTCACGAATTAAAATTTTTACGTAACGAGACATTTAGGCTTATATTCAAAAACTGACTATAGGGTCTTCCTGGCAACGTGAGGCTAGTTTTTCCTCAAATATATTATTTGGACATTCCATTAAGTCAGTTTGTTGGACTCGTTCTTGAAAATTCAAACGTTGAAAATATTCGAAAAAACCCAAAGGGGTACCCCTTTGGGTTTTCAACGGGCTCGGCGTACAGTTTTAGTGAAAAGGCTTTAACTCCCGACTGGAGCATCCGATTCGAAATTTTTTTGATGCATTGGAAAGCTAACTCAACGAGCTACAAACATATCTTCTGTAGCCATCCCTATTTCTCAACCAAAAAGGGCTAAAAAATGTCACGAATCAAAATTTTTGCGTAACGAGACATTTAGGCGTATCGTCAAAAACTGACTACAGGATGTTCCTGGCAACGTGAGGCTAGTTTTTACTCAAATATATTATTTGGACATTCCATTAAGTCAGTTTGTTGGACTCGTTCTTGAAGATTCAAACGTTGAAAATATTCGAAAAAACCCAAAGGGGTACCCCTTTGGGTTTTCAACGGGCTCGTCGTACAATTTTAGTGAAAAGGCTGTAACTCCCAACTGGAGCGTCCGATTCGCAACATTCTTGATGCATTGGATAGCTAACTCAACGAGCTACAAACATGTCTTCTGTAGCCATTCCTATTTCTCAACCAAAAAGGGCTAAAAATGTCATGAATTAAAATTTTTACGTAACGAGACATTTAGGCTTATATTCAAAAACTGACTACAGGGTTTTCCTGGCAACGTGAGGGTAGTTTTTCCTCAAATATATTATTTGGACATTCCATTAAGTCAGTTTGTTGGACTCGTTCTTGAAAATTCAAACGTTGAAAATATTCGAAAAAACCCAAAGGGGTACCCCTTTGGGTTTTCAACGGGCTCGACGTACAGTTTTACTGAAAAGGCTGTAACTCCCGACTGGAGCGTCCGATTCGCAACATTCTTGATGCATTGGAAAGCTAATTCAACAAGCTACAAAGATGTCTTAACCCGTCCCTATTTCTCAACCGAAAAGGGCTAAACAATGTCACGAATCAAAATTTTTGCGTAACGAGACATTTATGCGTATATTCAAAAACTGACTACAGGGTTTTCCTGGCAACGTGAGGGTAGTTTTTCCTCAAATATATTATTTGGACATTCCATTAAGTCAGTTTGTTGGACTCGTTCTTGAAAATTCAAACGTTGAAAATACTCGAAAAAACCCAAAGGGGTACCCCTTTGGGTTTTCCACGGGCTCGACGTACAGTTTTAGTGAAAAGGCTGTAACTCCCAACTGCAGCGTCCGATTCGCAACATCCTTGATGCATTGGAAAGCTAACTCAACGAGCTACAAACATGTGTTCTGTAGCAGTCCCTATTTCTCAACTGAAAAGGGCTAAAAATTTACACGAATCAAAATTTTTACGTAACGAGACATTTAGGCGTATCGTCACAAACTGACTACAGTGTGTTCCTGGCAACGTGAGGCTAGTTTTTATTCATATATATTATTTGGACATTCCATTAAGTCAGTTTGTTAGACCCGTTCTTGAAAATTCAAACGTTGAAAATATTCGAAAAAACCCAAAGGGGTACCCCTTCGGGTTTTCAACGGGCTCGGCGTACAGTTTTACTGAAAAGGCTGTAACTCCCGACTGGAGCGTCCGATTCGCAACATTTTTGATGCATTGGAAAGCTAACTCAACGAGCTACAAACATGTCTTCCTTAGCCATCACTATTTCTCAACCGAAAAGGGCTAAAAAATATCACGAATCAAAATTTTTGCGTAACGAGACATTTAGGCGTGTCGTCAAAAACTGACTATAGGGTGTTCCTGGCAACGTGAGGCTAGTTTTTCTAATATATATTATTTGGACATTCCATTAAGTCAGTTTGTTGGACTCGTTCTTGAAAATTCAAACGTTGAAAATATTCGACAAAACCCAAAGGGGTACCCCTTTGGGTTTTCAACGGGCTTTGCGTACAGTTTTAGTGAAAAGGCTGTAACTCCCAACTGGAGCATCCGATTCACAACATTCTTGATGCATTAGAAAGCTAACTCAACGAGCTACAAACATGTCTTGTAGCCGTCCCTATTTCTCAACCGAAAAGGGCTAAAAATGTTACGAATTAAAATTTTTACGTAACGAGACATTTAGGCTTCTATTCAAAAACTGACTACAGGGTCTTCCTGGCAACGTGAGGCTAGTTTTTCCTCAAATATATTATTTGGACATTCCATTAAGTCAGTTTGTTGGACTCGTTCTTGAAAATTCAAACGTTGAAAATATTCGAAAAAACCCAAAGGGGTACCCCTTTGGGTTTGCAACGGGCTCGGCGTACAGTTTTAGTGAAAAGGCTTTAACTCCCGACTGGAGCATCCGATTCGCAACATTTTTGATGCATTGGAAAGATAACTCAACGAGCTACAAACATGTCTTATGTAGCCATCCCTATTTCTCAACCAAAAAGGGCTTAAAAATGTCACCAATCAAAATTTTTGCGTAACGAGACATTTAGGCGTATCGTCAAAAACTGACTACAGGATGTTCCTGGCAACGTGAGGCTAGTTTTTACTCAAATATATTATTTGGAAATTCCATTAAGTCAGTTTGTTGGACTCGTTCTTGAAGATTCAAACGTTGAAAATATTCGAAAAAACCCTAAGGGGTACCCCTTTGGGTTTTCAACGGGCTCGTCGTACAATTTTAGTGAAAAGGCTGTAACTCCCAACTGGAGCGTCCGATTCGCAACATTCTTGATGCATTGGATAGCTAACTCAACGAGCTACAAACATGTCTTCTGTAGCCGTCCCTATTTCTCAACCGAAAAGGGCTAAAAATATCATGAATTAAAATTTTTACGTAACGAGACATTTTGGCTTATATTCAAAAACTGACTACAGGGTTTTCCTGGCGACGTGAGGGTAGTTTTTCCTCAAATATATTATTTGGACATTCCATAAAGTCAGTTTGTTGGACTCGTTCTTGAAAATTCAAACGTTGAAAATATTCGAAAAAACCCAAAGGGGTACCCCTTTGGGTTTTCAACGGGCTCGACGTACAATTTTAGTGAAAAGGCTGTAACTCACAACTGGAGCGTCCGATTTGCAACATTCTTGATGCATTGGATAGCTAACTCACCGAGCTACAAACATGTCTTCTGTAGCCGTCCCTATTTCTCAACCGAAAAGGGCTAAAAATGTCACGAATTAAAATTTTTACGTAACGAGACATTTAGGCTTCTATTCAAAAACTGACTACAGGGTCTTCCTGGCAACGTGAGACTAGTTTTTCGTCAAATATATTATTTGGACATTCCATTAAGTCAGTTTGTTGGACTCGTTCTTGAAAATTCAAACGTTGAAAATATTCGAAAAAACCCAAAGGGGTACCCCTTTGGGTTTTCAACGGGCTCGGCGTACAGTTTTAGTGAAAAGGCTTTAACTCCCGACTGGAGCATCCGATTCGCAACATTTTTGATGCATTGGAAAGCTAACTCAACGAGGTACAAACATGTCTTCTGTAGCCATCCCTATTTCTCAACCAAAAAGGGCTAAAAAATGTCACCAATCAAAATTTTTGCGTAACGAGACATTTAGGCGTATCGTCAAAAACTGACTACAGGATGTTCCTGGCAACGTGAGGCTAGTTTTTACTCAAATATATTATTTGGACATTCCATTAAGTCAGTTTGTTGGACTCGTTCTTGAAGATTCAAACGTTGAAAATATTCGAAAAAACCCAAAGGGGTACCCCTTTGGGTTTTCAACGGGCTCGTCGTACAATTTTAGTGAAAAGGCTGTAACTCCCAACTGGAGCGTCCGATTCGCAACATTCTTGATGCATTGGATAGCTAACTCAACGAGCTACAATCATGTCTTCTGTAGCCATCCTTATTTCTCAACCGAAAAGGGCTAAAAATGTCATGAATTAAAATTTTTACGTAACGAGACATTTAGGCTTATATTCAAAAACTGACTACAGGGTTTTCATGGCAACGTGAGGGTAGTTTTTCCTCAAATATATTATTTGGACATTCCATAAAGTCAGTTTGTTGGACTCGTTCTTGAAAATTCAAACGTTGAAAATATTCGAAAAAACCCAAAGGGGTACCCCTTTGGGTTTTCAACGGGCTCGACGTACAATTTTAGTGAAAAGGCTGTAACTCCCGACTGGAGCGTCCGATTCACAACATTCTTGATGCATTGGAAAGCTAACTCAACGAGCTACAAACTTGTCTTATGTACCTGTCCCTATTTCTCAACCGAAAAGGGCTAAACAATGTCACGAATCAAAATTTTTGCGTAACGAGACATTTAGGCGTATATTCAAAAACTGACTACAGGGTCTTCCTGGCAACGTGAGGCTAGTTTTTCCTAATATATATTTTTTGGATATTCCCTTAAGTCAGTTTGTTGGACTCGTTCTTGAAAATTCAAACGTTGAAAATATTAGAAAAAACCCAAAGGGGTACCCCTTTGGGTTTTCAACGGGCTCGGCGTACAGTTTTAGTGAAAAGGCTGTAACTACCAACTGGAGCGTCCGATTCACAACATTTTTGATGCATTGGAAAGCTAACTCAACGAGCTACAAACATGTTTTATGTACCCGTCCCTATTTCTCAACCGAAAAGGGCTAAACAATGTCACGAATCAAAATTTTTGCGTAACGAGACATTTAGGCGAATATTCAAAAACTGACTACAGGGTCTTCCTGGCAATGTGAGGCTAGTTTTTCCTAATATATATTTTTTGGATATTCCCTTAAGTCAGTTTGTTGGACTCGTTCTTGAAAATTCAAACGTTGAAAATATTAGAAAAAACCCAAAGGGGTACCCCTTTGGGTTTTCAACGGGCTCGACGTACAATTTTAGTGAAAAGGCTGTAACTCCCAACTGCAGCGTCCGATTCGCAACATCCTTGATGCATTGGAAAGCTAACTCAACGAGCTACAAACATGTGTTCTGTAGCAGTCCCTATTTCTCAACTGAAAAGGGCTAAAAATTTTCACGAATCAAAATTTTTACGTAACGAGACATTTAGGCGTATCGTCACAAACTGACTACAGTGTGTTCCTGGCAACGTGAGGCTAGTTTTTACTCATATATATTATTTGGACATTCCATTAAGTCAGTTTGTTAGACCCGTTCTTGAAAATTCAAACGTTGAAAATATTCGAAAAATCCCAAAGGGGTACCCCTTTGGGTTTTCAACGGGCTCGGCGTACAGTTTTACTGAAAAGGCTGTAACTCCCGACTGGAGCGTCCGATTCGCAACATTCTTGATGCATTGGAAAGCTAACTCAACGAGCTACAAACATGTCTTATGTACCCGTCCCTATTTCTCAACCGAAAAGGGCTAAACAATGTCACGAATCAAAATTTTTGCGTAACGAGACATTTAGGCGTATATTCAAAAACTGACTACAGGGTCATCCTGGCAACGTGAGGCTAGTTTTTCCTAATATATATTTTTTGGATATTCCCTTAAGTCAGTTTGTTGGACTCGTTCTTGAAAATTCAAACGTTGAAAATATTAGAAAAAACCCAAAGGGGTACCCCTTTGGGTTTTCAACGGGCTCGGCGTACAGTTTTAGTGAAAAGGCTGTAACTACCAACTGGAGCGTCCGATTCGCAACATTTTTGATGCATTGGAAAGCTTACTCAACGAGCTACAAACATGTTTTATGTACCCGTCCCTATTTCTCAACCGAAAAGGGCTAAACAATGTCACGAATCAAAATTTTTGCGTAACGAGACATTTAGGCGAATATTCAAAAACTGACTACAGGGTCTTCCTGGCAACGTGAGGCTAGTTTTTCCTAATATATATTTTTTGGATATTCCCTTAAGTCAGTTTGTTGGACTCGTTCTTGAAAATTCAAACGTTGAAAATATTAGAAAAAACCCAAAGGGGTACCCCTTTGGGTTTTCAACGGGCTCGACGTACAATTTTAGTGAAAAGGCTGTAACTCCCAACTGCAGCGTCCGATTCGCAACATCCTTGATGCATTGGAAAGCTAACTCAACGAGCTACAAACATGTGTTCTGTAGCAGTCCCTATTTCTCAACTGAAAAGGGCTAAAAATTTTCACGAATCAAAATTTTTACGTAACGAGACATTTAGGCGTATCGTCACAAACTGACTACAGTGTGTTCCTGGCAACGTGAGGCTAGTTTTTACTCATATATATTATTTGGACATTCCATTAAGTCAGTTTGTTAGACCCGTTCTTGAAAATTCAAACGTTGAAAATATTCGAAAAAACCCAAAGGGGTACCCCTTTGGGTTTTCAACGGGCTCGGCGTACAGTTTTACTGAAAAGGTTGTAACTCCCGACTGGACCGTCCGATTCGCAACATTCTTGATGCATTGCAAAGCTAACTCAACTAGGTACAAACATGTCTTATGTACCCGTCCCTATTTCTCGACCGAAAAGGGCTAAACAATGTCACGAATCAAAATTTTTGCGTAACGAGACATTTAGGCGAATATTCAAAAACTGACTACAGGGTCTTCCTGGCAACGTGAGGCTAGTTTTTCCTAATATATATTTTTTGGATATTCCCTTAAGTCAGTTTGTTGGACTCGTTCTTGAAAATTCAAACGTTGAAAATATTAGAAAAAACCCAAAGGGGAACCCCTTTGGGTTTTCAACGGGCTCGGCGTACAGTGTTAGTGAAAAGGCTGTAACTACCAACTGGAGCGTCCGATTCGCAACATTTTTGATGCATTGGAAAGCTAACTCAACGAGCTACAAACATGTCTTCTGTAGCCATCCCTATTTCTCAACCAAAAAGGGCTAAAAAATGTCACGAATTAAAATTTTTGCGTAACGAGACATTTAGGCGTATCGTCAAAAACTGACTATAGGATGTTCCTGGCAACGTGAGGCTAGTTTTTACTCAAATATATTATTTGGACATTCCATTAAGTCAGTTTGTTGGACTCGTTCTTGAAGATTCAAACGTTGAAAATATTCGAAAAAACCCAAAGGGGTACCCCTTTGGGTTTTCAATGGGCTCGACGTACAGTTTTAGTGAAAAGGCTGTAACTCCCAACTGGAGCGTCCGATTTGCAACATTTTTGATGCATTGGAAAGCTAACTCAACGAGCTACAAACATGTTTTATATACCCGTCCCTATTTCTGTACCGAAAAGGGCTAAACAATGTCACGAATCAAAATTTTTGCGTAACGAGACATTTAGGCGAATATTCAAAAACTGACTACAGGGTCTTCCTGGCAACGTGAGGCTAGTTTTTCCTAATATATATTATTTGGATATTCCCTTAAGTCAGTTTGTTGGACTCGTTCTTGAAAATTCAAACGTTGAAAATATTAGAAAAAACCCAAAGGGGTACCCCTTTGGGTTTTCAACGGGCTCGGCGTACAGTTTTACTGAAAAGGTTGTAACTCCCGACTGGACCGTCCGATTCGCAACATTCTTGATGCATTGGAAAGCTAACTCAACGAGGTACAAACATGTCTTATGTACCCGTCCCTATTTCTCAACCGAAAAGGGCTAAACAATGTCACGAATCAAAATTTTTGCGTAACGAGACATTTAGGCGAATATTCAAAAACTGACTACAGGGTCTTCCTGGCAACGTGAGGCTAGTTTTTCCTAATATATATTTTTTGGATATTCCATTAAGTCAGTTTGTTGGACTCGTTCTTGAAAATTCAAACGTTGAAAATATTAGAAAAAACCCAAAGGGGTACCCCTTTGGGTTTTCAACGGGCTCGACGTACAATTTTAGTGAAAAGGCTGTAACTCCGAACTACAGCGTCCGATTCGCAACATCCTTGATGCATTGGAAAGCTAACTCAACGAGCTACAAACATGTGTTCTGTAGCAGTCCCTATTTCTCAACTGAAAAGGGCTAAAAATTTTCACGAATCAAAATTTTTACGTAACGAGACATTTAGGCGTATCGTCACAAACTGACTACAGTGTGTTCCTGGCAACGTGAGGCTAGTTTTTACTCATATATATTATTTGGACATTCCATTAAGTCAGTTTGTTAGACCCGTTCTTGAAAATTCAAACGTTGAAAATATTCGAAAAAACCCAAAGGGGTACCCCTTTGGGTTTTCAACGGGCTCGGCGTACAGTTTTACTGAAAAGGTTGTAACTCCCGACTGGACCGTCCGATTCGCAACATTCTTGATGCATTGGAAAGCTAACTCAACGAGGTACAAACATGTCTTATGTACCCGTCCCTATTTCTCGACCGAAAAGGGCTAAACAATGTCACGAATCAAAATTTTTGCGTAACGAGACATTTAGGCGAATATTCAAAAACTGACTACAGGGTCTTCCTGGCAACGTGAGGCTAGTTTTTCCTAATATATATTTTTTGGATATTCCCTTAAGTCAGTTTGTTGGACTCGTTCTTGAAAATTCAAACATTGAAAATATTAGAAAAAACCCAAAGGGGTACCCCTTTGGGTTTTCAACGGGCTCGGCGTACAGTGTTAGTGAAAAGGCTGTAACTACCAACTGGAGCGTCCGATTCGCAACATTTTTGATGCATTGGAAAGCTAACTCAACGAGCTACAAACATGTCTTCTGTAGCCATCCCTATTTCTCAACCTAAAAGGGCTAAAAAATGTCACGAATTAAAATTTTTGCGTAACGAGACATTTAGGCGTATCGTCAAAAACTGACTATAGGATGTTCCTGGCAACGTGAGGCTAGTTTTTACTCAAATATATTATTTGGACATTCCATTAAGTCAGTTTGTTGGACTCGTTCTTGAAGATTCAAACGTTGAAAATATTCGAAAAAACCCAAAGGGGTACCCCTTTGGGTTTTCAATGGACTCGACGTACAGTTTTAGTGAAAAGGCTGTAACTCCCAACTGGAGCGTCCGATTTGCAACATTTTTGATGCATTGGAAAGCTAACTCAACGAGCTACAAACATGTTTTATGTACCCGTCCCTATTTCTGTACCGAAAAGGGCTAAACAATGTCACGAATCAAAATTTTTGCGTAACGAGACATTTAGGCGAATATTCAAAAACTGACTACAGGGTCTTCCTGGCAACGTGAGGCTAGTTTTTCCTAATATATATTTTTTGGATATTCCCTTAAGTCAGTTTGTTGGACTCGTTCTTGAAAATTCAAATGTTGAAAATATTAGAAAAAACCCAAAGGGGTACCCCTTTGGGTTTTCAACGGGATCGACGTACACTTTTAGTGAAAAGGCTGTAACTCCCAACTGCAGCGTCCGATTCGCAACATCCTTGATGCATTGGAAAGCTAACTCAACGAGCTACAAACATGTGTTCTGTAGCAGTCCCTATTTCTCAACTGAAAAGGGCTAAAAATTTTCACGAATCAAAATTTTTACGTAACGAGACATTTAGGCGTATCGTCACAAACTGACTACAGTGTGTTCCTGGCAACGTGAGGCTAGTTTTTACTCATATATATTATTTGGACATTCCATTAAGTCAGTTTGTTAGACCCGTTCTTGAAAATTCAAACGTTGAAAATATTCGAAAAAACCCAAAGGGGTACCCCTTTGGGTTTTCAACGGGCTCGGCGTACAGTTTTACTGAAAAGGTTGTAACTCCCGACTGGACCGTCCGATTCGCAACATTCTTGATGCATTGGAAAGCTAACTCAACGAGGTACAAACATGTCTTATGTACCCGTCCCTATTTCTCGACCGAAAAGGGCTAAACAATGTCACGAATCAAAATTTTTGCGTAACGAGACATTTAGGCGAATATTCAAAAACTGACTACAGGGTCTTCCTGGCAACGTGAGGCTAGTTTTTCCTAATATATATTTTTTGGATATTCCCTTAAGTCAGTTTGTTGGACTCGTTCTTGAAAATTCAAACGTTGAAAATATTAGAAAAAACCCAAAGGGGTACCCCTTTGGGTTTTCAACGGGCTCGGCGTACAGTGTTAGTGAAAAGGCTGTAACTACCAACTGGAGCGTCCGATTCGCAACATTTTTGATGCATTGGAAAGCTAACTCAACGAGCTACAAACATGTTTTATGTACCCGTCCCTATTTCTGTACCGAAAAGGGCTAAACAATGTCACGAATCAAAATTTTTGCGTAACGAGACATTTAGGCGAATATTCAAAAACTGACTACAGGGTCTTCCTGGCAACGTGAGGCTAGTTTTTCCTAATATATATTTTTTGGATATTCCCTTAAGTCAGTTTGTTGGACTCGTTCTTGAAAATTCAAACGTTGAAAATATTAGAAAAAACCCAAAGGGGAACCCCTTTGGGTTTTCAACGGGCTCGGCGTACAGTGTTAGTGAAAAGGCTGTAACTACCAACTGGAGCGTCCGATTCGCAACATTTTTGATGCATTGGAAAGCTAACTCAACGAGCTACAAACATGTCTTCTGTAGCCATCCCTATTTCTCAACCAAAAAGGGCTAAAAAATGTCACGAATTAAAATTTTTGCGTAACGAGACATTTAGGCGTATCGTCAAAAACTGACTATAGGATGTTCCTGGCAACGTGAGGCTAGTTTTTACTCAAATATATTATTTGGACATTCCATTAAGTCAGTTTGTTGGACTCGTTCTTGAAGATTCAAACGTTGAAAATATTCGAAAAAACCCAAAGGGGTACCCCTTTGGGTTTTCAATGGGCTCGACGTACAGTTTTAGTGAAAAGGCTGTAACTCCCAACTGGAGCGTCCGATTTGCAACATTTTTGATGCATTGGAAAGCTAACTCAACGAGCTACAAACATGTTTTATATACCCGTCCCTATTTCTGTACCGAAAAGGGCTAAACAATGTCACGAATCAAAATTTTTGCGTAACGAGACATTTAGGCGAATATTCAAAAACTGACTACAGGGTCTTCCTGGCAACGTGAGGCTAGTTTTTCCTAATATATATTTTTTGGATATTCCATTAAGTCAGTTTGTTGGACTCGTTCTTGAAAATTCAAACGTTGAAAATATTAGAAAAAACCCAAAGGGGTACCCCTTTGGGTTTTCAACGGGCTCGACGTACAATTTTAGTGAAAAGGCTGTAACTCCGAACTACAGCGTCCGATTCGCAACATCCTTGATGCATTGGAAAGCTAACTCAACGAGCTACAAACATGTGTTCTGTAGCAGTCCCTATTTCTCAACTGAAAAGGGCTAAAAATTTTCACGAATCAAAATTTTTACGTAACGAGACATTTAGGCGTATCGTCACAAACTGACTACAGTGTGTTCCTGGCAACGTGAGGCTAGTTTTTACTCATATATATTATTTGGACATTCCATTAAGTCAGTTTGTTAGACCCGTTCTTGAAAATTCAAACGTTGAAAATATTCGAAAAAACCCAAAGGGGTACCCCTTTGGGTTTTCAACGGGCTCGGCGTACAGTTTTACTGAAAAGGTTGTAACTCCCGACTGGACCGTCCGATTCGCAACATTCTTGATGCATTGGAAAGCTAACTCAACGAGGTACAAACATGTCTTATGTACCCGTCCCTATTTCTCGACCGAAAAGGGCTAAACAATGTCACGAATCAAAATTTTTGCGTAACGAGACATTTAGGCGAATATTCAAAAACTGACTACAGGGTCTTCCTGGCAACGTGAGGCTAGTTTTTCCTAATATATATTTTTTGGATATTCCCTTAAGTCAGTTTGTTGGACTCGTTCTTGAAAATTCAAACATTGAAAATATTAGAAAAAACCCAAAGGGGTACCCCTTTGGGTTTTCAACGGGCTCGGCGTACAGTGTTAGTGAAAAGGCTGTAACTACCAACTGGAGCGTCCGATTCGCAACATTTTTGATGCATTGGAAAGCTAACTCAACGAGCTACAAACATGTCTTCTGTAGCCATCCCTATTTCTCAACCTAAAAGGGCTAAAAAATGTCACGAATTAAAATTTTTGCGTAACGAGACATTTAGGCGTATCGTCAAAAACTGACTATAGGATGTTCCTGGCAACGTGAGGCTAGTTTTTACTCAAATATATTATTTGGACATTCCATTAAGTCAGTTTGTTGGACTCGTTCTTGAAGATTCAAACGTTGAAAATATTCGAAAAAACCCAAAGGGGTACCCCTTTGGGTTTTCAATGGACTCGACGTACAGTTTTAGTGAAAAGGCTGTAACTCCCAACTGGAGCGTCCGATTTGCAACATTTTTGATGCATTGGAAAGCTAACTCAACGAGCTACAAACATGTTTTATGTACCCGTCCCTATTTCTGTACCGAAAAGGGCTAAACAATGTCACGAATCAAAATTTTTGCGTAACGAGACATTTAGGCGAATATTCAAAAACTGACTACAGGGTCTTCCTGGCAACGTGAGGCTAGTTTTTCCTAATATATATTTTTTGGATATTCCCTTAAGTCAGTTTGTTGGACTCGTTCTTGAAAATTCAAATGTTGAAAATATTAGAAAAAACCCAAAGGGGTACCCCTTTGGGTTTTCAACGGGATCGACGTACACTTTTAGTGAAAAGGCTGTAACTCCCAACTGCAGCGTCCGATTCGCAACATCCTTGATGCATTGGAAAGCTAACTCAACGAGCTACAAACATGTGTTCTGTAGCAGTCCCTATTTCTCAACTGAAAAGGGCTAAAAATTTTCACGAATCAAAATTTTTACGTAACGAGACATTTAGGCGTATCGTCACAAACTGACTACAGTGTGTTCCTGGCAACGTGAGGCTAGTTTTTACTCATATATATTATTTGGACATTCCATTAAGTCAGTTTGTTAGACCCGTTCTTGAAAATTCAAACGTTGAAAATATTCGAAAAAACCCAAAGGGGTACCCCTTTGGGTTTTCAACGGGCTCGGCGTACAGTTTTACTGAAAAGGTTGTAACTCCCGACTGGACCGTCCGATTCGCAACATTCTTGATGCATTGGAAAGCTAACTCAACGAGGTACAAACATGTCTTATGTACCCGTCCCTATTTCTCGACCGAAAAGGGCTAAACAATGTCACGAATCAAAATTTTTGCGTAACGAGACATTTAGGCGAATATTCAAAAACTGACTACAGGGTCTTCCTGGCAACGTGAGGCTAGTTTTTCCTAATATATATTTTTTGGATATTCCCTTAAGTCAGTTTGTTGGACTCGTTCTTGAAAATTCAAACGTTGAAAATATTAGAAAAAACCCAAAGGGGTACCCCTTTGGGTTTTCAACGGGCTCGGCGTACAGTGTTAGTGAAAAGGCTGTAACTACCAACTGGAGCGTCCGATTCGCAACATTTTTGATGCATTGGAAAGCTAACTCAACGAGCTACAAACATGTTTTATGTACCCGTCCCTATTTCTGTACCGAAAAGGGCTAAACAATGTCACGAATCAAAATTTTTGCGTAACGAGACATTTAGGCGAATATTCAAAAACTGACTACAGGGTCTTCCTGGCAACGTGAGGCTAGTTTTTCCTAATATATATTTTTTGGATATTCCCTTAAGTCAGTTTGTTGGACTCGTTCTTGAAAATTCAAACGTTGAAAATATTAGAAAAAACCCAAAGGGGTACCCCTTTGGGTTTTCAACGGGATCGACGTACACTTTTAGTGAAAAGGCTGTAACTCCCAACTGCAGCGTCCGATTCGCAACATCCTTGATGCATTGGAAAGCTAACTCAACGAGCTACAAACATGTGTCTGTAGCAGTCCCTATTTCTCAACTGAAAAGGGCTAAAAAATTTCACGAATCAAAATTTTTACGTAACGAGACATTTAGGCGTATCGTCACAAACTGACTACAGTGTGTTCCTGGCAACGTGAGGCTAGTTTTTACTCATATATATTATTTGGACATTCCATTAAGTCAGTTTGTTAGACCCATTCTTGAAAATTCAAACGTTGAAAATATTCGAAATATCCCAAAGGGGTACCCCTTTGGGTTTTCAACGGGCTCGGCGTACAGTTTTACTGAAAAAGGCTGTAACTCCCGACTGGAGCGTCCGATTCGCAAAATTCTTGATGCATTGGAAAGCTAACTCAACGAGCTACAAACATGTCTTATGTACCCGTCCCTATTTCTCAACCAAAAAGGGCTAAACAATGTCACGAATCAAAATTTTTGCGTAACGAGACATTTAGGCGTATATTCAAAAACTGACTACAGGGTCTTCCTGGCAACGTGAGGCCAGTTTTTCCTATTATATATTTTTTGGATATTCCCTTAAGTCAGTTTGTTGGACTCGTTCTTGAAAATTCAAACGTTGAAAATATTAGAAAAAACCCAAAGGGGTACCCCTTTGGGTTTTCAACGGGCTCGGCGTACAGTGTTAGTGAAAAGGCTGTAACTACCAACTGGAGCGTCCGATTCGCAACATTTTTGATGCATTGGAAAGCTAACTCAACGAGCTACAAACATGTCTTCTGTAGCCATCCCTATTTCTCAACCAAAAAGGGCTAAAAAATGTCACGAATTAAAATTTTTGCGTAACGAGACATTTAGGCGTATCGTCAAAAACTGACTATAGGATGTTCCTGGCAACGTGAGGCTAGTTTTTACTCAAATATATTATTTGGACATTCCATTAAGTCAGTTTGTTGGACTCGTTCTTGAAGATTCAAACGTTGAAAATATTCGAAAAAACCCAAAGGGGTACCCCTTTGGGTTTTCAATGGACTCGACGTACAGTTTTAGTGAAAAGGCTATAACTCCCAACTGGAGCGTCCGATTTGCAACATTTTTGATGCATTGGAAAGCTAACTCAACGAGCTACAAACATGTTTTATGTACCCGTCCCTATTTCTGTACCGAAAAGGGCTAAACAATGTCACGAATCAAAATTTTTGCGTAACGAGACATTTAGGCGAATATTCAAAAACTGACTACAGGGTCTTCCTGGCAACGTGAGGCTAGTTTTTCCTAATATATATTTTTTGGATATTCCCTTAAGTCAGTTTGTTGGACTCGTTCTTGAAAATTCAAACGTTGAAAATATTAGAAAAAACCCAAAGGGGTACCCCTTTGGGTTTTCAACGGGATCGACGTACACTTTTAGTGAAAAGGCTGTAACTCCCAACTGCAGCGTCCGATTCGCAACATCCTTGATGCATTCGAAAGCTAACTCAACGAGCTACAAACATGTGTCTGTAGCAGTCCCTATTTCTCAACTGAAAAGGGCTAAAAAATTTCACGAATCAAAATTTTTACGTAACGAGACATTTAGGCGTATCGTCACAAACTGACTACAGTGTGTTCCTGGCAACGTGAGGCTAGTTTTTACTCATATATATTATTTGGACATTCCATTAAGTCAGTTTGTTAGACCCGTTCTTGAAAATTCAAACGTTGAAAATATTCGAAATATCCCAAAGGGGTACCCCTTTGGGTTTTCAACGGGCTCGGCGTACAGTTTTACTGAAAAAGGCTGTAACTCCCGACTGGAGCGTCCGATTCGCAAAATTCTTGATGCATTGGAAAGCTAACTCAACGAGCTACAAACATGTCTTATGTACCCGTCCCTATTTCTCAACCAAAAAGGGCTAAACAATGTCACGAATCAAAATTTTTGCGTAACGAGACATTTAGGCGTATATTCAAAAACTGACTACAGGGTCTTCCTGGCAACGTGAGGCCAGTTTTTCCTATTATATATTTTTTGGATATTCCCTTAAGTCAGTTTGTTGGACTCGTTCTTGAAAATTCAAACGTTGAAAATATTAGAAAAAACCCCAAAGGGGTACCCCTTTGGGTTTTCAACGGGCTCGGCGTACAGTTTTACCGAAAAGGCTGTAACTACCAACTGGAGCGTCCGATTCGCAACATTTTTGATGCATTGGAAAGCTAACTCAACGAGCTACAAACATGTTTTATGTACCCGTCCCTATTTCTCAACCGAAAAGGGCTAAACAATGTCACGAATCAAAATTTTTGCGTAACGAGACATTTAGGCGAATATTCAAAAACTGACTACAGGGTCTTCCTGGCAACGTGAGGCTAGTTTTTCCTAATATATATTTTTTGGATATTCCCTTAAGTCAGTTTGTTGGACTCGTTCTTGAAAATTCAAACGTTGAAAATATTAGAAAAAACCCAAAGGGGTACCCCTTTGGGTTTTCAACGGGCTCGACGTACAGTTTTAGTGAAAAGGCTTTAACTCCCGACTGGAGCATCCGATTCGCAACATTTTTGATGCATTGGAAAGCTAACTCAACGAGCTACAAACATGTCTTCTGTAGCCATCCCTATTTCTCAACCAAAAAGGGATAAAAAATGTCACGAATCAAAATTTTTGCGTAACTAGACATTTAGGCTTTTTGTCAAAAACTGACTACAGGATGTTCCTGGCAACGTGAGGCTAGTTTTTACTCAAATATATTATTTGGACATTCCATTAAGTCAGTTTGTTGGACTCGTTTTTGAAGATTCAAACGTTGAAAATATTCGAAAAAACCCAAAGGGGTACCCCTTTGGGTTTTCAACGGGCTCGACGTACAATTTTACTGAAAAGACTGTAACTCCCAACTGGAGCGTCCGATTTGCAACATTTTTGATGCATTGGAAAGCTAACTCAACGAGCTACAAACATGTTTTATGTACCCGTCCCTATTTCTGTACCGAAAAGGGCTAAACAATGTCACGAATCAAAATTTTTGCGTAACGAGACATTTAGGCGAATATTCAAAAACTGACTACAGGGTCTTCCTGGCAACGTGAGGCTAGTTTTTCCTAATATATATTTTTTGGATATTCCCTTAAGTCAATTTGTTGGACTCGTTCTTGAAAATTCAAACGTTGAAAATATTAGAAAAAACCCAAAGGGGTACCCCTTTGGGTTTTCAACGGGCTCGACGTACAGTTTTAGTGAAAAGGCTTTAACTCCCGACTGGAGCATCCGATTCGCAACATTTTTGATGCATTGGAAAGCTAACTCAACGAGCTACAAACATGTCTTCTGTAGCCATCCCTATTTCTCAACCAAAAAGGGATAAAAAATGTCACGAATCAAAATTTTTGCGTAACGAGACATTTAGGCTTTTTGTCAAAAACTGACTACAGGATGTTCCTGGCAACGTGAGGCTTGTTTTTACTCAAATATATTATTTGGACATTCCATTAAGTCAGTTTGTTGGACTCGTTCTTGAAGATTCAAACGTTGAAAATATTCAAAAAAACCCAAAGGGGTACCCCTTTGGGTTTACAACGGGCTCGACGTACAATTTTAGTGAAAAGACTGTAACTCCCAACTGGAGCGTCCGATTTGCAACATTTTTGATGCATTGGAAAGCTAACTCAACGAGCTACAAACATGTTTTATGTACCCGTCCCTATTTCTGTACCGAAAAGGGCTAAACAATGTCACGAATCAAAATTTTTGCGTAACGAGACATTTAGGCGAATATTCAAAAACTGACTACAGGGTCTTCCTGGCAACGTGAGGCTAGTTTTTCCTAATATATATTTTTTGGATATTCCCTTAAGTCAGTTTGTTGGACTCGTTCTTGAAAATTCAAACGTTGAAAATATTAGAAAAAACCCAAAGGGGTACCCCTTTGGGTTTTCAACGGGCTCGACGTACACTTTTAGTGAAAAGGATGTAACTCCCAACTGCAGCGTCCGATTCGCAACATCCTTGATGCATTGGAAAGCTAACTCAACGAGCTACAAACATGTGTTCTGTAGCAGTCCCTATTTCTCAACTGAAAAGGGCTAAAAAATTTCACGAATCAAAATTTTTACTTAACGAGACATTTAGGCGTATCGTCACAAACTGACTACAGTGTATTCCTGGCAACGTGAGGCTAGTTTTTACTCATATATATTATTTGGACATTCCATTATGTCAGTTTGTTAGACCCGTTCTTGAAAATTCAAACGTTGAAAATATTCGAAAAAACCCAAAGGGGTACCCCTTTGGGTTTTCAACGGGCTCGGCGTACAGTTTTACTGAAAAGGTTGTAACTCCCGACTGGACCGTCCGATTCGCAACATTCTTGATGCATTGGAAAGCTAACTCAACGAGGTACAAACATGTCTTATGTACCCGTCCCTATTTCTCGACCGAAAAGGGCTAAACAATGTCACGAATCAAAATTTTTGCGTAACGAGACATTTAGGCGAATATTCAAAAACTGACTACAGGGTCTTCCTGGCAACGTGAGGCTAGTTTTTCCTAATATATATTTTTTGGATATTCCCTTAAGTCAGTTTGTTGGACTCGTTCTTGAAAATTCAAACGTTGAAAATATTAGAAAAAACCCCAAAGGGGTACCCCTTTGGGTTTTCAACGGGCTCGGCGTACAGTGTTAGTGAAAAGGCTGTAACTACCAACTGGAGCGTCCGATTCGCAACATTTTTGATGCATTGGAAAGCTAACTCAACGAGCTACAAACATGTCTTCTGTAGCCATCCCTATTTCTCAACCAAAAAGGGCTAAAAAATGTCACGAATAAAAATTTTTGCGTAACGAGACATTTAGGCGTATCGTCAAAAACTGACTATAGGATGTTCCTGGCAACGTGAGGCTAGTTTTTACTCAAATATATTATTTGGACATTCCATTAAGTCAGTTTGTTGGACTCGTTCTTGAAGATTCAAACGTTGAAAATATTAGAAAAAACCCAAAGGGGTACCCCTTTGGGTTTTCAACGGGATCGACGTACACTTTTAGTGAAAAGGCTGTAACTCCCAACTGCAGCGTCCGATTCGCAACATCCTTGATGCATTGGAAAGCTAACTCAACAAGCTACAAACATGTGTCTGTAGCAGTCCCTATTTCTCAACTGAAAAGGGCTAAAAAATTTCACGAATCAAAATTTTTACGTAACGAGACATTTAGGCGTATCGTCACAAACTGACTACAGTGTGTTCCTGGCAACGTGAGGCTAGTTTTTACTCATATATATTATTTGGACATTCCATTAAGTCAGTTTGTTAGACCCGTTCTTGAAAATTCAAACGTTGAAAATATTCGAAATATCCCAAAGGGGTACCCCTTTGGGTTTTCAACGGGCTCGGCGTACAGTTTTACTGAAAAGGCTGTAACTCCCGACTGGAGCGTCCGATTCGCAACATTCTTGATGCATTGGAAAGCTAACTCAACGAGCTACAAACATGTCTTATGTACCCGTCCCTATTTCTCAACCGAAAAGGGCTAAACAATGTCACGAATCAAAATTTTTGCGTAACGAGACATTTAGGCGTATATTCAAAAACTGACTACAGGGTCTTCCTGGCAACGTGAGGCCAGTTTTTCCTATTATATATTTTTTGGATATTCCCTTAAGTCAGTTTGTTGGACTCGTTCTTGAAAATTCAAACGTTGAAAATATTAGAAAAAACCCCAAAGGGGTACCCCTTTGGGTTTTCAACGGGCTCGGCGTACAGTTTTAGTGAAAAGGCTGTAACTACCAACTGGAGCGTCCGATTCGCAACATTTTTGATGCATTGGAAAGGTAACTCAACGAGCTACAAACATGTTTTATGTACCCGTCCCTATTTCTCAACCGAAAAGGGCTAAACAATGTCACGAATCAAAATTTTTGCGTAACGAGACATTTAGGCGAATATTCAAAAACTGACTACAGGGTCTTCCTGGCAACGTGAGGCTAGTTTTTCCTAATATATATTTTTTGGATATTCCCTTAAGTCAGTTTGTTGGACTCGTTCTTGAAAATTCAAACGTTGAAAATATTAGAAAAAACCCAAAGGGGTACCCCTTTGGGTTTTCAACGGGCTCGACGTACAGTTTTAGTGAAAAGGCTTTAACTCCCGACTGGAGCATCCGATTCGCAACATTTTTGATGCATTGGAAAGCTAACTCAACGAGCTACAAACATGTCTTCTGTAGCCATCCCTATTTCTCAACCAAAAAGGGATAAAAAATGTCACGAATCAAAATTTTTGCGTAACGAGACATTTAGGCTTTTTGTCAAAAACTGACTACAGGATGTTCCTGGCAACGTGAGGCTAGTTTT
Organism: Scutellaria galericulata; assembly: GCA_946896805.1. Taxonomy (NCBI): domain Eukaryota; kingdom Viridiplantae; phylum Streptophyta; class Magnoliopsida; order Lamiales; family Lamiaceae; genus Scutellaria; species Scutellaria galericulata. The sequence goes on along the minus strand of OX335787.1, from coordinate 81,183 downwards.
TACTCAAATATATTATTTGGACATTCCATTAAGTCAGTTTGTTGGACTCGTTCTTGAAGATTCAAACGTTGAAAATATTCGAAAAAACCCAAAGGGGTACCCCTTTGGGTTTTCAACGGGCTCGACGTACAATTTTAGTGAAAAGACTGTAACTCCCAACTGGAGCGTCCGATTTGCAACATTTTTGATGCATTGGAAAGCTAACTCAACGAGCTACAAACATGTTTTATGTACCCGTCCCTATTTCTGTACCGAAAAGGGCTAAACAATGTCACGAATCAAAATTTTTGCGTAACGAGACATTTAGGCGAATATTCAAAAACTGACTACAGGGTCTTCCTGGCAACGTGAGGCTAGTTTTTCCTAATATATATTTTTTGGATATTCCCTTAAGTCAGTTTGTTGGACTCGTTCTTGAAAATTCAAACGTTGAAAATATTAGAAAAAACCCAAAGGGGTACCCCTTTGGGTTTTCAACGGGCTCGACGTACAGTTTTAGTGAAAAGGCTTTAACTCCCGACTGGAGCATCCGATTCGCAACATTTTTGATGCATTGGAAAGCTAACTCAACGAGCTACAAACATGTCTTCTGTAGCCATCCCTATTTCTCAACCAAAAAGGGATAAAAAATGTCACGAATCAAAATTTTTGCGTAACGAGACATTTAGGCTTTTTGTCAAAAACTGACTACAGGATGTTCCTGGCAACGTGAGGCTTGTTTTTACTCAAATATATTATTTGGACATTCCATTAAGTCAGTTTGTTGGACTCGTTCTTGAAGATTCAAACGTTGAAAATATTCAAAAAAACCCAAAGGGGTACCCCTTTGGGTTTACAACGGGCTCGACGTACAATTTTAGTGAAAAGACTGTAACTCCCAACTGGAGCGTCCGATTTGCAACATTTTTGATGCATTGGAAAGCTAACTCAACGAGCTACAAACATGTTTTATGTACCCGTCCCTATTTCTGTACCGAAAAGGGCTAAACAATGTCACGAATCAAAATTTTTGCGTAACGAGACATTTAGGCGAATATTCAAAAACTGACTACAGGGTCTTCCTGGCAACGTGAGGCTAGTTTTTCCTAATATATATTTTTTGGATATTCCCTTAAGTCAGTTTGTTGGACTCGTTCTTGAAAATTCAAACGTTGAAAATATTAGAAAAAACCCAAAGGGGTACCCCTTTGGGTTTTCAACGGGCTCGACGTACACTTTTAGTGAAAAGGATGTAACTCCCAACTGCAGCGTCCGATTCGCAACATCCTTGATGCATTGGAAAGCTAACTCAACGAGCTACAAACATGTGTTCTGTAGCAGTCCCTATTTCTCAACTGAAAAGGGCTAAAAAATTTCACGAATCAAAATTTTTACTTAACGAGACATTTAGGCGTATCGTCACAAACTGACTACAGTGTATTCCTGGCAACGTGAGGCTAGTTTTTACTCATATATATTATTTGGACATTCCATTATGTCAGTTTGTTAGACCCGTTCTTGAAAATTCAAACGTTGAAAATATTCGAAAAAACCCAAAGGGGTACCCCTTTGGGTTTTCAACGGGCTCGGCGTACAGTTTTACTGAAAAGGTTGTAACTCCCGACTGGACCGTCCGATTCGCAACATTCTTGATGCATTGGAAAGCTAACTCAACGAGGTACAAACATGTCTTATGTACCCGTCCCTATTTCTCGACCGAAAAGGGCTAAACAATGTCACGAATCAAAATTTTTGCGTAACGAGACATTTAGGCGAATATTCAAAAACTGACTACAGGGTCTTCCTGGCAACGTGAGGCTAGTTTTTCCTAATATATATTTTTTGGATATTCCCTTAAGTCAGTTTGTTGGACTCGTTCTTGAAAATTCAAACGTTGAAAATATTAGAAAAAACCCCAAAGGGGTACCCCTTTGGGTTTTCAACGGGCTCGGCGTACAGTGTTAGTGAAAAGGCTGTAACTACCAACTGGAGCGTCCGATTCGCAACATTTTTGATGCATTGGAAAGCTAACTCAACGAGCTACAAACATGTCTTCTGTAGCCATCCCTATTTCTCAACCAAAAAGGGCTAAAAAATGTCACGAATAAAAATTTTTGCGTAACGAGACATTTAGGCGTATCGTCAAAAACTGACTATAGGATGTTCCTGGCAACGTGAGGCTAGTTTTTACTCAAATATATTATTTGGACATTCCATTAAGTCAGTTTGTTGGACTCGTTCTTGAAGATTCAAACGTTGAAAATATTAGAAAAAACCCAAAGGGGTACCCCTTTGGGTTTTCAACGGGATCGACGTACACTTTTAGTGAAAAGGCTGTAACTCCCAACTGCAGCGTCCGATTCGCAACATCCTTGATGCATTGGAAAGCTAACTCAACGAGCTACAAACATGTGTCTGTAGCAGTCCCTATTTCTCAACTGAAAAGGGCTAAAAAATTTCACGAATCAAAATTTTTACGTAACGAGACATTTAGGCGTATCGTCACAAACTGACTACAGTGTGTTCCTGGCAACGTGAGGCTAGTTTTTACTCATATATATTATTTGGACATTCCATTAAGTCAGTTTGTTAGACCCGTTCTTGAAAATTCAAACGTTGAAAATATTCGAAATATCCCAAAGGGGTACCCCTTTGGGTTTTCAACGGGCTCGGCGTACAGTTTTACTGAAAAGGCTGTAACTCCCGACTGGAGCGTCCGATTCGCAACATTCTTGATGCATTGGAAAGCTAACTCAACGAGCTACAAACATGTCTTATGTACCCGTCCCTATTTCTCAACCGAAAAGGGCTAAACAATGTCACGAATCAAAATTTTTGCGTAACGAGACATTTAGGCGTATATTCAAAAACTGACTACAGGGTCTTCCTGGCAACGTGAGGCCAGTTTTTCCTATTATATATTTTTTGGATATTCCCTTAAGTCAGTTTGTTGGACTCGTTCTTGAAAATTCAAACGTTGAAAATATTAGAAAAAACCCCAAAGGGGTACCCCTTTGGGTTTTCAACGGGCTCGGCGTACAGTTTTAGTGAAAAGGCTGTAACTACCAACTGGAGCGTCCGATTCGCAACATTTTTGATGCATTGGAAAGGTAACTCAACGAGCTACAAACATGTTTTATGTACCCGTCCCTATTTCTCAACCGAAAAGGGCTAAACAATGTCACGAATCAAAATTTTTGCGTAACGAGACATTTAGGCGAATATTCAAAAACTGACTACAGGGTCTTCCTGGCAACGTGAGGCTAGTTTTTCCTAATATATATTTTTTGGATATTCCCTTAAGTCAGTTTGTTGGACTCGTTCTTGAAAATTCAAACGTTGAAAATATTAGAAAAAACCCAAAGGGGTACCCCTTTGGGTTTTCAACGGGCTCGACGTACAGTTTTAGTGAAAAGGCTTTAACTCCCGACTGGAGCATCCGATTCGCAACATTTTTGATGCATTGGAAAGCTAACTCAACGAGCTACAAACATGTCTTCTGTAGCCATCCCTATTTCTCAACCAAAAAGGGATAAAAAATGTCACGAATCAAAATTTTTGCGTAACGAGACATTTAGGCTTTTTGTCAAAAACTGACTACAGGATGTTCCTGGCAACGTGAGGCTAGTTTTTACTCAAATATATTATTTGGACATTCCATTAAGTCAGTTTGTTGGACTCGTTCTTGAAGATTCAAACGTTGAAAATATTCGAAAAAACCCAAAGGGGTACCCCTTTGGGTTTTCAACGGGCTCGACGTACAATTTTAGTGAAAAGACTGTAACTCCCAACTGGAGCGTCCGATTTGCAACATTTTTGATGCATTGGAAAGCTAACTCAACGAGCTACAAACATGTTTTATGTACCCGTCCCTATTTCTGTACCGAAAAGGGCTAAACAATGTCACGAATCAAAATTTTTGCGTAACGAGACATTTAGGCGAATATTCAAAAACTGACTACAGGGTCTTCCTGGCAACGTGAGGCTAGTTTTTCCTAATATATATTTTTTGGATATTCCCTTAAGTCAGTTTGTTGGACTCGTTCTTGAAAATTCAAACGTTGAAAATATTAGAAAAAACCCAAAGGGGTACCCCTTTGGGTTTTCAACGGGCTCGACGTACACTTTTAGTGAAAAGGCTGTAACTCCCAACTGCAGCGTCCGATTCGCAACATCCTTGATGCATTGGAAAGCTAACTCAACGAGCTACAAACATGTGTTCTGTAGCAGTCCCTATTTCTCAACTGAAAAGGGCCAAAAATTTTCACGAATCAAAATTTTTACGTAACGAGACATTTAGGCGTATCGTCACAAACTGACTACAGTGTGTTCCTGGCAACGTTAGGCTAGTTTTTACTCATATATATTATTTGGACATTCCATTAGGTCAGTTTGTTAGACCCGTTCTTGAAGATTCAAACGTTGAAAATATTCGAAAAAACCCAAAGGGGTACCCCTTTGGGTTTTCAACGGGCTCGACGTACAATTTTAGTGAAAAGACTGTAACTCCCAACGGGAGCGTCCGATTTGCAACATTTTTGATGCATTGGAAAGCTAACTCAACGAGCTACAAACATGTTTTATGTACCCGTCCCTATTTCTGTACCGAAGAGGGCTAAACAATGTCACGAATCAAAATTTTTGCGTAACGAGACATTTAGGCGAATATTCAAAAACTGACTACAGGGTCTTCCTGGCAACGTGAGGCTAGATTTTCCTAATATATATTTTTTGGATATTCCCTTAAGTCAGTTTGTTGGACTCGTTCTTGAAAATTCAAACGTTGAAAATATTAGAAAAAACCCAAAGGGGTACCCCTTTGGGTTTTCAACGGGCTCGACGTACAGTTTTAGTGAAAAGGCTTTAACTCCCGACTGGAGCATCCGATTCGCAACATTTTTGATGCATTGGAAAGCTAACTCAACGAGCTACAAACATGTCTTCTAGAGCCATCCCTATTTCTCAACCAAAAAGGGATAAAAAATGTCACGAATCAAAATTTTTGCGTAACGAGACATTTAGGCTTTTTGTCAAAAACTGACTACAGGATGTTCCTAGCAACGTGAGGCTAGTTTTTACTCAAATATATTATTTGGACATTCCATTAAGTCAGTTTGTTAGACCCGTTCTTGAAAATTCAAACGTTGAAAATATTCGAAAAATCCTAAAGGGGTACCCCTTTGGGTTTTCAACGGGCTCGGCGTACAGTTTTACTGAAAAGGCTGTAACTCCCGACTGGAGCGTCCGATTCGCAACATTCTTGATGCATTGGAAAGCTAACTCAACGAGCTACAAACATGTCTTATGTACCCATCCCTATTTCTCAACCGAAAAGGGCTAAACAATGTCACGAATCAAAATTTTTGCGTAACGAGACATTTAGGCGAATATTCAAAAACTGACTACAGGGTCTTCCTGGCAACGTGAGGCTAGTTTTTCCTAGTATATATTTTTTGGATATTCCCTTAAGTCAGTTTGTTGGACTCGTACTTGAAAATTCAAACGTTGAAAATATTAGAAAAAACCCAAAGGGGTACCCCTTTGGGTTTTCAACGGGCTCGACGTACAGTTTTAGTGAAAAGGCTTTAACTCCCGACTGCAGCGTCCGATTCGCAACATCCTTGATGCATTGGAAAGCTAACTCAACGAGCTACAAACATGTGTTCTGTAGCAGTCCCTATTTCTCAACTGAAAAGGGCTAAAAATTTTCACGAATCAAAATTTTTACGTAACGAGACATTTAGGCGTATCGTCACAAACTGACTACAGTGTGTTCCTGGCAACGTGAGGCTAGTTTTTACTCATATATATTATTTGGACATTCCATTAAGTCAGTTTGTTAGACCCGTTCTTGAAAATTCAAACGTTGAAAATATTCGAAAAAACCCAAAGGGGTACCCCTTTGGGTTTTCAACGGGCTCGGCGTACAGTTTTACTGAAAAGGTTGTAACTCCCGACTGGACCGTCCGATTCGCAACATTCTTGATGCATTGGAAAGCTAACTCAACGAGGTACAAACATGTCTTATGTACCCGTCCCTATTTCTCGACCGAAAAGGGCTAAACAATGTCACGAATCAAAATTTTTGCGTAACGAGACATTTAGGCGAATATTCAAAAACTGACTACAGGGTTTTCCTGGCAACGTGAGGCTAGTTTTTCCTAATATATATTTTTTGGATATTCCCTTAAGTCAGTTTGTTGGACTCGTTCTTGAAAATTCAAACGTTGAAAATATTAGAAAAAACCCAAAGGGGTACCCCTTTGGGTTTTCAACGGGCTCGGCGTACAGTGTTAGTGAAAAGGCTGTAACTACCAACTGGAGCGTCCGATTCGCAACATTTTTGATGCATTGGAAAGCTAACTCAACGAGCTACAAACATGTTTTATGTACCCGTCCCTATTTCTGTACCGAAAAGGGCTAAACAATGTCACGAATCAAAATTTTTGCGTAACGAGACATTTAGGCGAATATTCAAAAACTGACTACAGGGTCTTCCTGGCAACGTGAGGCTAGTTTTTCCTAATATATATTTTTTGGATATTCCCTTAAGTCAGTTTGTTGGACTCGTTCTTGAAAATTCAAACGTTGAAAATATTAGAAAAAACCCAAAGGGGTACCCCTTTGGGTTTTCAACGGGATCGACGTACACTTTTAGTGAAAAGGCTGTAACTCCCAACTGCAGCGTCCGATTCGCAACATCCTTGATGCATTGGAAAGCTAACTCAACGAGCTACAAACATGTGTCTGTAGCAGTCCCTATTTCTCAACTGAAAAGGGCTAAAAAATTTCACGAATCAAAATTTTTACGTAACGAGACATTTAGGCGTATCGTCACAAACTGACTACAGTGTGTTCCTGGCAACGTGAGGCTAGTTTTTACTCATATATATTATTTGGACATTCCATTAAGTCAGTTTGTTAGACCCATTCTTGAAAATTCAAACGTTGAAAATATTCGAAATATCCCAAAGGGGTACCCCTTTGGGTTTTCAACGGGCTCGGCGTACAGTTTTACTGAAAAAGGCTGTAACTCCCGACTGGAGCGTCCGATTCGCAAAATTCTTGATGCATTGGAAAGCTAACTCAACGAGCTACAAACATGTCTTATGTACCCGTCCCTATTTCTCAACCAAAAAGGGCTAAACAATGTCACGAATCAAAATTTTTGCGTAACGAGACATTTAGGCGTATATTCAAAAACTGACTACAGGGTCTTCCTGGCAACGTGAGGCCAGTTTTTCCTATTATATATTTTTTGGATATTCCCTTAAGTCAGTTTGTTGGACTCGTTCTTGAAAATTCAAACGTTGAAAATATTAGAAAAAACCCAAAGGGGTACCCCTTTGGGTTTTCAACGGGCTCGGCGTACAGTGTTAGTGAAAAGGCTGTAACTACCAACTGGAGCGTCCGATTCGCAACATTTTTGATGCATTGGAAAGCTAACTCAACGAGCTACAAACATGTCTTCTGTAGCCATCCCTATTTCTCAACCAAAAAGGGCTAAAAAATGTCACGAATTAAAATTTTTGCGTAACGAGACATTTAGGCGTATCGTCAAAAACTGACTATAGGATGTTCCTGGCAACGTGAGGCTAGTTTTTACTCAAATATATTATTTGGACATTCCATTAAGTCAGTTTGTTGGACTCGTTCTTGAAGATTCAAACGTTGAAAATATTCGAAAAAACCCAAAGGGGTACCCCTTTGGGTTTTCAATGGACTCGACGTACAGTTTTAGTGAAAAGGCTATAACTCCCAACTGGAGCGTCCGATTTGCAACATTTTTGATGCATTGGAAAGCTAACTCAACGAGCTACAAACATGTTTTATGTACCCGTCCCTATTTCTGTACCAAAAAGGGCTAAACAATGTCACGAATCAAAATTTTTGCGTAACGAGACATTTAGGCGAATATTCAAAAACTGACTACAGGGTCTTCCTGGCAACGTGAGGCTAGTTTTTCCTAATATATATTTTTTGGATATTCCCTTAAGTCAGTTTGTTGGACTCGTTCTTGAAAATTCAAACGTTGAAAATATTAGAAAAAACCCAAAGGGGTACCCCTTTGGGTTTTCAACGGGATCGACGTACACTTTTAGTGAAAAGGCTGTAACTCCCAACTGCAGCGTCCGATTCGCAACATCCTTGATGCATTGGAAAGCTAACTCAACGAGCTACAAACATGTGTCTGTAGCAGTCCCTATTTCTCAACTGAAAAGGGCTAAAAAATTTCACGAATCAAAATTTTTACGTAACGAGACATTTAGGCGTATCGTCACAAACTGACTACAGTGTGTTCCTGGCAACGTGAGGCTAGTTTTTACTCATATATATTATTTGGACATTCCATTAAGTCAGTTTGTTAGACCCGTTCTTGAAAATTCAAACGTTGAAAATATTCGAAATATCCCAAAGGGGTACCCCTTTGGGTTTTCAACGGGCTCGGCGTACAGTTTTACTGAAAAAGGCTGTAACTCCCGACTGGAGCGTCCGATTCGCAAAATTCTTGATGCATTGGAAAGCTAACTCAACGAGCTACAAACATGTCTTATGTACCCGTCCCTATTTCTCAACCAAAAAGGGCTAAACAATGTCACGAATCAAAATATTTGCGTGACGAGACATTTAGGCGTATATTCAAAAACTGACTACAGGGTCTTCCTGGCAACGTGAGGCCAGTTTTTCCTATTATATATTTTTTGGATATTCCCTTAAGTCAGTTTGTTGGACTCGTTCTTGAAAATTCAAACGTTGAAAATATTAGAAAAAACCCCAAAGGGGTACCCCTTTGGGTTTTCAACGGGCTCGGCGTACAGTTTTAGTGAAAAGGCTGTAACTACCAACTGGAGCGTCCGATTCGCAACATTTTTGATGCATTGGAAAGCTAACTCAACGAGCTACAAACATGTTTTATGTACCCGTCCCTATTTCTCAACCGAAAAGGGCTAAACAATGTCACGAATCAAAATTTTTGCGTAACGAGACATTTAGGCGAATATTCAAAAACTGACTACAGGGTCTTCCTGGCAACGTGAGGCTAGTTTTTCCTAATATATATTTTTTGGGTATTCCCTTAAGTCAGTTTGTTGGACTCGTTCTTGAAAATTCAAACGTTGAAAATATTAGAAAAAACCCAAAGGGGTACCCCTTTGGGTTTTCAACGGGCTCGACGTACAGTTTTAGTGAAAAGGCTTTAACTCCCGACTGGAGCATCCGATTCGCAACATTTTTGATGCATTGGAAAGCTAACTCAACGAGCTACAAACATGTCTTCTGTAGCCATCCCTATTTCTCAACCAAAAAGGGATAAAAAATGTCACGAATCAAAATTTTTGCGTAACTAGACATTTAGGCTTTTTGTCAAAAACTGACTACAGGATGTTCCTGGCAACGTGAGGCTAGTTTTTACTCAAATATATTATTTGGACATTCCATTAAGTCAGTTTGTTGGACTCGTTTTTGAAGATTCAAACGTTGAAAATATTCGAAAAAACCCAAAGGGGTACCCCTTTGGGTTTTCAACGGGCTCGACGTACAATTTTACTGAAAAGACTGTAACTCCCAACTGGAGCGTCCGATTTGCAACATTTTTGATGCATTGGAAAGCTAACTCAACGAGCTACAAACATGTTTTATGTACCCGTCCCTATTTCTGTACCGAAAAGGGCTAAACAATGTCACGAATCAAAATTTTTGCGTAACGAGACATTTAGGCGAATATTCAAAAACTGACTACAGGGTCTTCCTGGCAACGTGAGGCTAGTTTTTCCTAATATATATTTTTTGGATATTCCCTTAAGTCAATTTGTTGGACTCGTTCTTGAAAATTCAAACGTTGAAAATATTAGAAAAAACCCAAAGGGGTACCCCTTTGGGTTTTCAACGGGCTCGACGTACAGTTTTAGTGAAAAGGCTTTAACTCCCGACTGGAGCATCCGATTCGCAACATTTTTGATGCATTGGAAAGCTAACTCAACGAGCTACAAACATGTCTTCTGTAGCCATCCCTATTTCTCAACCAAAAAGGGATAAAAAATGTCACGAATCAAAATTTTTGCGTAACGAGACATTTAGGCTTTTTGTCAAAAACTGACTACAGGATGTTCCTGGCAACGTGAGGCTTGTTTTTACTCAAATATATTATTTGGACATTCCATTAAGTCAGTTTGTTGGACTCGTTCTTGAAGATTCAAACGTTGAAAATATTCAAAAAAACCCAAAGGGGTACCCCTTTGGGTTTACAACGGGCTCGACGTACAATTTTAGTGAAAAGACTGTAACTCCCAACTGGAGCGTCCGATTTGCAACATTTTTGATGCATTGGAAAGCTAACTCAACGAGCTACAAACATGTTTTATGTACCCGTCCCTATTTCTGTACCGAAAAGGGCTAAACAATGTCACGAATCAAAATTTTTGCGTAACGAGACATTTAGGCGAATATTCAAAAACTGACTACAGGGTCTTCCTGGCAACGTGAGGCTAGTTTTTCCTAATATATATTTTTTGGATATTCCCTTAAGTCAGTTTGTTGGACTCGTTCTTGAAAATTCAAACGTTGAAAATATTAGAAAAAACCCAAAGGGGTACCCCTTTGGGTTTTCAACGGGCTCGACGTACACTTTTAGTGAAAAGGATGTAACTCCCAACTGCAGCGTCCGATTCGCAACATCCTTGATGCATTGGAAAGCTAACTCAACGAGCTACAAACATGTGTTCTGTAGCAGTCCCTATTTCTCAACTGAAAAGGGCTAAAAAATTTCACGAATCAAAATTTTTACTTAACGAGACATTTAGGCGTATCGTCACAAACTGACTACAGTGTATTCCTGGCAACGTGAGGCTAGTTTTTACTCATATATATTATTTGGACATTCCATTATGTCAGTTTGTTAGACCCGTTCTTGAAAATTCAAACGTTGAAAATATTCGAAAAAACCCAAAGGGGTACCCCTTTGGGTTTTCAACGGGCTCGGCGTACAGTTTTACTGAAAAGGTTGTAACTCCCGACTGGACCGTCCGATTCGCAACATTCTTGATGCATTGGAAAGCTAACTCAACGAGGTACAAACATGTCTTATGTACCCGTCCCTATTTCTCGACCGAAAAGGGCTAAACAATGTCACGAATCAAAATTTTTGCGTAACGAGACATTTAGGCGAATATTCAAAAACTGACTACAGGGTCTTCCTGGCAACGTGAGGCTAGTTTTTCCTAATATATATTTTTTGGATATTCCCTTAAGTCAGTTTGTTGGACTCGTTCTTGAAAATTCAAACGTTGAAAATATTAGAAAAAACCCCAAAGGGGTACCCCTTTGGGTTTTCAACGGGCTCGGCGTACAGTGTTAGTGAAAAGGCTGTAACTACCAACTGGAGCGTCCGATTCGCAACATTTTTGATGCATTGGAAAGCTAACTCAACGAGCTACAAACATGTCTTCTGTAGCCATCCCTATTTCTCAACCAAAAAGGGCTAAAAAATGTCACGAATAAAAATTTTTGCGTAACGAGACATTTAGGCGTATCGTCAAAAACTGACTATAGGATGTTCCTGGCAACGTGAGGCTAGTTTTTACTCAAATATATTATTTGGACATTCCATTAAGTCAGTTTGTTGGACTCGTTCTTGAAGATTCAAACGTTGAAAATATTAGAAAAAACCCAAAGGGGTACCCCTTTGGGTTTTCAACGGGATCGACGTACACTTTTAGTGAAAAGGCTGTAACTCCCAACTGCAGCGTCCGATTCGCAACATCCTTGATGCATTGGAAAGCTAACTCAACGAGCTACAAACATGTGTCTGTAGCAGTCCCTATTTCTCAACTGAAAAGGGCTAAAAAATTTCACGAATCAAAATTTTTACGTAACGAGACATTTAGGCGTATCGTCACAAACTGACTACAGTGTGTTCCTGGCAACGTGAGGCTAGTTTTTACTCATATATATTATTTGGACATTCCATTAAGTCAGTTTGTTAGACCCGTTCTTGAAAATTCAAACGTTGAAAATATTCGAAATATCCCAAAGGGGTACCCCTTTGGGTTTTCAACGGGCTCGGCGTACAGTTTTACTGAAAAGGCTGTAACTCCCGACTGGAGCGTCCGATTCGCAACATTCTTGATGCATTGGAAAGCTAACTCAACGAGCTACAAACATGTCTTATGTACCCGTCCCTATTTCTCAACCGAAAAGGGCTAAACAATGTCACGAATCAAAATTTTTGCGTAACGAGACATTTAGGCGTATATTCAAAAACTGACTACAGGGTCTTCCTGGCAACGTGAGGCCAGTTTTTCCTATTATATATTTTTTGGATATTCCCTTAAGTCAGTTTGTTGGACTCGTTCTTGAAAATTCAAACGTTGAAAATATTAGAAAAAACCCCAAAGGGGTACCCCTTTGGGTTTTCAACGGGCTCGGCGTACAGTTTTAGTGAAAAGGCTGTAACTACCAACTGGAGCGTCCGATTCGCAACATTTTTGATGCATTGGAAAGGTAACTCAACGAGCTACAAACATGTTTTATGTACCCGTCCCTATTTCTCAACCGAAAAGGGCTAAACAATGTCACGAATCAAAATTTTTGCGTAACGAGACATTTAGGCGAATATTCAAAAACTGACTACAAGGTCTTCCTGGCAACGTGAGGCTAGTTTTTCCTAATATATATTTTTTGGATATTCCCTTAAGTCAGTTTGTTGGACTCGTTCTTGAAAATTCAAACGTTGAAAATATTAGAAAAAACCCAAAGGGGTACCCCTTTGGGTTTTCAACGGGCTCGACGTACAGTTTTAGTGAAAAGGCTTTAACTCCCGACTGGAGCATCCGATTCGCAACATTTTTGATGCATTGGAAAGCTAACTCAACGAGCTACAAACATGTCTTCTGTAGCCATCCCTATTTCTCAACCAAAAAGGGATAAAAAATGTCACGAATCAAAATTTTTGCGTAACTAGACATTTAGGCTTTTTGTCAAAAACTGACTACAGGATGTTCCTGGCAACGTGAGGCTAGTTTTTACTCAAATATATTATTTGGACATTCCATTAAGTCAGTTTGTTGGACTCGTTTTTGAAGATTCAAACGTTGAAAATATTCGAAAAAACCCAAAGGGGTACCCCTTTGGGTTTTCAACGGGCTCGACGTACAATTTTACTGAAAAGACTGTAACTCCCAACTGGAGCGTCCGATTTGCAACATTTTTGATGCATTGGAAAGCTAACTCAACGAGCTACAAACATGTTTTATGTACCCGTCCCTATTTCTGTACCGAAAAGGGCTAAACAATGTCACGAATCAAAATTTTTGCGTAACGAGACATTTAGGCGAATATTCAAAAACTGACTACAGGGTCTTCCTGGCAACGTGAGGCTAGTTTTTCCTAATATATATTTTTTGGATATTCCCTTAAGTCAATTTGTTGGACTCGTTCTTGAAAATTCAAACGTTGAAAATATTAGAAAAAACCCAAAGGGGTACCCCTTTGGGTTTTCAACGGGCTCGACGTACAGTTTTAGTGAAAAGGCTTTAACTCCCGACTGGAGCATCCGATTCGCAACATTTTTGATGCATTGGAAAGCTAACTCAACGAGCTACAAACATGTCTTCTGTAGCCATCCCTATTTCTCAACCAAAAAGGGATAAAAAATGTCACGAATCAAAATTTTTGCGTAACGAGACATTTAGGCTTTTTGTCAAAAACTGACTACAGGATGTTCCTGGCAACGTGAGGCTTGTTTTTACTCAAATATATTATTTGGACATTCCATTAAGTCAGTTTGTTGGACTCGTTCTTGAAGATTCAAACGTTGAAAATATTCAAAAAAACCCAAAGGGGTACCCCTTTGGGTTTACAACGGGCTCGACGTACAATTTTAGTGAAAAGACTGTAACTCCCAACTGGAGCGTCCGATTTGCAACATTTTTGATGCATTGGAAAGCTAACTCAACGAGCTACAAACATGTTTTATGTACCCGTCCCTATTTCTGTACCGAAAAGGGCTAAACAATGTCACGAATCAAAATTTTTGCGTAACGAGACATTTAGGCGAATATTCAAAAACTGACTACAGGGTCTTCCTGGCAACGTGAGGCTAGTTTTTCCTAATATATATTTTTTGGATATTCCCTTAAGTCAGTTTGTTGGACTCGTTCTTGAAAATTCAAACGTTGAAAATATTAGAAAAAACCCAAAGGGGTACCCCTTTGGGTTTTCAACGGGCTCGACGTACACTTTTAGTGAAAAGGATGTAACTCCCAACTGCAGCGTCCGATTCGCAACATCCTTGATGCATTGGAAAGCTAACTCAACGAGCTACAAACATGTGTTCTGTAGCAGTCCCTATTTCTCAACTGAAAAGGGCTAAAAAATTTCACGAATCAAAATTTTTACTTAACGAGACATTTAGGCGTATCGTCACAAACTGACTACAGTGTATTCCTGGCAACGTGAGGCTAGTTTTTACTCATATATATTATTTGGACATTCCATTATGTCAGTTTGTTAGACCCGTTCTTGAAAATTCAAACGTTGAAAATATTCGAAAAAACCCAAAGGGGTACCCCTTTGGGTTTTCAACGGGCTCGGCGTACAGTTTTACTGAAAAGGTTGTAACTCCCGACTGGACCGTCCGATTCGCAACATTCTTGATGCATTGGAAAGCTAACTCAACGAGGTACAAACATGTCTTATGTACCCGTCCCTATTTCTCGACCGAAAAGGGCTAAACAATGTCACGAATCAAAATTTTTGCGTAACGAGACATTTAGGCGAATATTCAAAAACTGACTACAGGGTCTTCCTGGCAACGTGAGGCTAGTTTTTCCTAATATATATTTTTTGGATATTCCCTTAAGTCAGTTTGTTGGACTCGTTCTTGAAAATTCAAACGTTGAAAATATTAGAAAAAACCCCAAAGGGGTACCCCTTTGGGTTTTCAACGGGCTCGGCGTACAGTGTTAGTGAAAAGGCTGTAACTACCAACTGGAGCGTCCGATTCGCAACATTTTTGATGCATTGGAAAGCTAACTCAACGAGCTACAAACATGTCTTCTGTAGCCATCCCTATTTCTCAACCAAAAAGGGCTAAAAAATGTCACGAATAAAAATTTTTGCGTAACGAGACATTTAGGCGTATCGTCAAAAACTGACTATAGGATGTTCCTGGCAACGTGAGGCTAGTTTTTACTCAAATATATTATTTGGACATTCCATTAAGTCAGTTTGTTGGACTCGTTCTTGAAGATTCAAACGTTGAAAATATTAGAAAAAACCCAAAGGGGTACCCCTTTGGGTTTTCAACGGGATCGACGTACACTTTTAGTGAAAAGGCTGTAACTCCCAACTGCAGCGTCCGATTCGCAACATCCTTGATGCATTGGAAAGCTAACTCAACGAGCTACAAACATGTGTCTGTAGCAGTCCCTATTTCTCAACTGAAAAGGGCTAAAAAATTTCACGAATCAAAATTTTTACGTAACGAGACATTTAGGCGTATCGTCACAAACTGACTACAGTGTGTTCCTGGCAACGTGAGGCTAGTTTTTACTCATATATATTATTTGGACATTCCATTAAGTCAGTTTGTTAGACCCGTTCTTGAAAATTCAAACGTTGAAAATATTCGAAATATCCCAAAGGGGTACCCCTTTGGGTTTTCAACGGGCTCGGCGTACAGTTTTACTGAAAAGGCTGTAACTCCCGACTGGAGCGTCCGATTCGCAACATTCTTGATGCATTGGAAAGCTAACTCAACGAGCTAAAAACGTGTCTTATGTACCCGTCCCTATTTCTCAACCGAAAAGGGCTAAACAATGTCACGAATCAAAATTTTTGCGTAACGAGACATTTAGGCGTATATTCAAAAACTGACTACAGGGTCTTCCTGGCAACGTGAGGCCAGTTTTTCCTATTATATATTTTTTGGATATTCCCTTAAGTCAGTTTGTTGGACTCGTTCTTGAAAATTCAAACGTTGAAAATATTAGAAAAAACCCCAAAGGGGTACCCCTTTGGGTTTTCAACGGGCTCGGCGTACAGTTTTAGTGAAAAGGCTGTAACTACCAACTGGAGCGTCCGATTCGCAACATTTTTGATGCATTGGAAAGGTAACTCAACGAGCTACAAACATGTTTTATGTACCCGTCCCTATTTCTCAACCGAAAAGGGCTAAACAATGTCACGAATCAAAATTTTTGCGTAACGAGACATTTAGGCGAATATTCAAAAACTGACTACAGGGTCTTCCTGGCAACGTGAGGCTAGTTTTTCCTAATATATATTTTTTGGATATTCCCTTAAGTCAGTTTGTTGGACTCGTTCTTGAAAATTCAAACGTTGAAAATATTAGAAAAAACCCAAAGGGGTACCCCTTTGGGTTTTCAACGGGCTCGACGTACAGTTTTAGTGAAAAGGCTTTAACTCCCGACTGGAGCATCCGATTCGCAACATTTTTGATGCATTGGAAAGCTAACTCAACGAGCTACAAACATGTCTTCTGTAGCCATCCCTATTTCTCAACCAAAAAGGGATAAAAAATGTCACGAATCAAAATTTTTGCGTAACGAGACATTTAGGCTTTTTGTCAAAAACTGACTACAGGATGTTCCTGGCAACGTGAGGCTAGTTTTTACTCAAATATATTATTTGGACATTCCATTAAGTCAGTTTGTTGGACTCGTTCTTGAAGATTCAAACGTTGAAAATATTCGAAAAAACCCAAAGGGGTACCCCTTTGGGTTTTCAACGGGCTCGACGTACAATTTTAGTGAAAAGACTGTAACTCCCAACTGGAGCGTCCGATTTGCAACATTTTTGATGCATTGGAAAGCTAACTCAACGAGCTACAAACATGTTTTATGTACCCGTCCCTATTTCTGTACCGAAAAGGGCTAAACAATGTCACGAATCAAAATTTTTGCGTAACGAGACATTTAGGCGAATATTCAAAAACTGACTACAGGGTCTTCCTGGCAACGTGAGGCTAGTTTTTCCTAATATATATTTTTTGGATATTCCCTTAAGTCAGTTTGTTGGACTCGTTCTTGAAAATTCAAACGTTGAAAATATTAGAAAAAACCCAAAGGGGTACCCCTTTGGGTTTTCAACGGGCTCGACGTACACTTTTAGTGAAAAGGCTGTAACTCCCAACTGCAGCGTCCGATTCGCAACATCCTTGATGCATTGGAAAGCTAACTCAACGAGCTACAAACATGTGTTCTGTAGCAGTCCCTATTTCTCAACTGAAAAGGGCCAAAAATTTTCACGAATCAAAATTTTTACGTAACGAGACATTTAGGCGTATCGTCACAAACTGACTACAGTGTGTTCCTGGCAACGTTAGGCTAGTTTTTACTCATATATATTATTTGGACATTCCATTAGGTCAGTTTGTTAGACCCGTTCTTGAAGATTCAAACGTTGAAAATATTCGAAAAAACCCAAAGGGGTACCCCTTTGGGTTTTCAACGGGCTCGACGTACAATTTTAGTGAAAAGACTGTAACTCCCAACGGGAGCGTCCGATTTGCAACATTTTTGATGCATTGGAAAGCTAACTCAACGAGCTACAAACATGTTTTATGTACCCGTCCCTATTTCTGTACCGAAGAGGGCTAAACAATGTCACGAATCAAAATTTTTGCGTAACGAGACATTTAGGCGAATATTCAAAAACTGACTACAGGGTCTTCCTGGCAACGTGAGGCTAGATTTTCCTAATATATATTTTTTGGATATTCCCTTAAGTCAGTTTGTTGGACTCGTTCTTGAAAATTCAAACGTTGAAAATATTAGAAAAAACCCAAAGGGGTACCCCTTTGGGTTTTCAACGGGCTCGACGTACAGTTTTAGTGAAAAGGCTTTAACTCCCGACTGGAGCATCCGATTCGCAACATTTTTGATGCATTGGAAAGCTAACTCAACGAGCTACAAACATGTCTTCTAGAGCCATCCCTATTTCTCAACCAAAAAGGGATAAAAAATGTCACGAATCAAAATTTTTGCGTAACGAGACATTTAGGCTTTTTGTCAAAAACTGACTACAGGATGTTCCTAGCAACGTGAGGCTAGTTTTTACTCAAATATATTATTTGGACATTCCATTAAGTCAGTTTGTTAGACCCGTTCTTGAAAATTCAAACGTTGAAAATATTCGAAAAATCCTAAAGGGGTACCCCTTTGGGTTTTCAACGGGCTCGGCGTACAGTTTTACTGAAAAGGCTGTAACTCCCGACTGGAGCGTCCGATTCGCAACATTCTTGATGCATTGGAAAGCTAACTCAACGAGCTACAAACATGTCTTATGTACCCATCCCTATTTCTCAACCGAAAAGGGCTAAACAATGTCACGAATCAAAATTTTTGCGTAACGAGACATTTAGGCGAATATTCAAAAACTGACTACAGGGTCTTCCTGGCAACGTGAGGCTAGTTTTTCCTAGTATATATTTTTTGGATATTCCCTTAAGTCAGTTTGTTGGACTCGTACTTGAAAATTCAAACGTTGAAAATATTAGAAAAAACCCAAAGGGGTACCCCTTTGGGTTTTCAACGGGCTCGATGTACAGTTTTAGTGAAAAGGCTTTAACTCCCGACTGGAGCATCCGATTCGCAACATTTTTGATGCATTGGAAAGCTAACTCAACGAGCTACAAACATGTCTTCTGTAGCCATCCCCATTTCTCAACCAAAAAGGGATAAAAAATGTCACGAATTAAAATTTTTGCGTAACGAGACATTTAGGCTTTTTGTCAAAAACTGACTACAGGATGTTCCTGGCAACGTGAGGCTAGTTTTTACTCAAATATATTATTTGGACATTCCATTAAGTCAGTTTGTTGGACTCGTTCTTGAAGATTCAAACGTTGAAAATATTCGAAAAAACCCAAAGGGGTACCCCTTTGGGTTTTCAACGGGCTCGACGTACAATTTTAGTGAAAAGACTTTAACTCCCAACTGGAGCGTCCGATTTGCAACATTTTTGATGCATTGGAAAGCTAACTCAACGAGCTACAAACATGTTTTATGTACCCGTCCCTATTCTGTACCGAAAAGGGCTAAACAATGTCACGAATCAAAATTTTTGCGTAACGAGACATTTAGTCGAATATTCAAAAACTGACTACAGGGTCTTCCTGGCAACGTGAGGCTAGTTTTTCCTAATATATATTTTTTGGATATTCCCTTAAGTCAGTTTGTTGGACTCGTTCTTGAAAATTCAAACGTTGAAAATATTAGAAAAAACCCAAAGGGGTACCCCTTTGGGTTTTCAACGGGCTCGACGTACACTTTTAGTGAAAAGGCTGTAACTCCCAACTGCAGCGTCCGATTCGCAACATCCTTGATGCATTGGAAAGCTAACTCAACGAGCTACAAACATGTGTTCTGTAGCAGTCCCTATTTCTCAACTGAAAAGGGCTAAAAATTTTCACGAATCAAAATTTTTACGTAACGAGACATTTAGGCGTATCGTCTCAAACTGACTACAGTGTGTTCCTGGCAACGTGAGGCTAGTTTTTACTCATATATATTATTTGGACATTCCATTAAGTCAGTTTGTTAGACCCGTTCTTGAAAATTCAAACGTTGAAAATATTCGAAAAAACCCAAAGGGGTACCCCTTTGGGTTTTCAACGGGCTCGGCGTACAGTTTTACTGAAAAGGTTGTAACTCCCGACTGGACCGTCCGATTCGCAACATTCTTGATGCATTGGAAAGCTAACTCAACGAGCTACAAACATGTCTTATGTACCCGTCCCTATTTCTCAACCGAAAAGGGCTAAACAATGTCACGAATCAAAATTTTTGCGTAACGAGACATTTAGGCGAATATTCAAAAACTGACTACAGGGTCTTCCTGGCAACGTGAGGCTAGTTTTTCCTAATATATATTTTTTGGATATTCCCTTAAGTCAGTTTGTTGGACTCGTTCTTGAAAATTCAAACGTTGAAAATATTAGAAAAAACCCAAAGGGGTACCCCTTTGGGTTTTCAACGGGCTCGACGTACAGTTTTAGTGAAAAGGCTTTAACTCCCGACTAGAGCATCCGATTCGCAACATTTTTGATGCATTGGAAAGCTAACTCAACGAGCTACAAACATGTCTTGTGTAGCCATCCCTATTTCTCAACCAAAAAGGGATAAAAAATGTCACGAATCAAAATTTTTGCGTAACGAGACATTTAGGCTTTTTGTCAAAAACTGACTACAGGATGTTCCTAGCAACGTGAGGCTAGTTTTTACTCAAATATATTATTTGGACATTCCATTAAGTCAGTTTGTTGGACTCGTTCTTGAAGATTCAAACGTTGAAAATATTCGAAAAAACCCAAAGGGGTACCCCTTTGGGTTTTCAACGGGCTCGACGTACAATTTTAGTGAAAAGACTGTAACTCCCAACTGGAGCGTCCGATTTGCAACATTTTTGATGCATTGGAAAGCTAACTCAACGAGCTACAAACAAGTTTTATGTACCCGTCCCTATTTCTGTACCGAAGAGGGCTAAACAATGTCACGAATCAAAATTTTTGCGTAACGAGACATTTAGGCGAATATTCAAAAACTGACTACAGGGTCTTCCTGGCAACGTGAGGCTAGTTTTTCCTAATATATATTTTTTGGATATTCCCTTAACTCAGTTTGTTGGACTCGTTCTTGAAAATTCAAACGTTGAAAATATTAGAAAAAACCCAAAGGGGTACCCCTTTGGGTTTTCAACGGGCTCGGCGTACAGTTTTACTGAAAAGGCTGTAACTCCCGACTGGAGTGTCCGATTCGCAACATTCTTGATGCATTTGAAAGCTAACTCAACGAGCTACAAACATGTCTTATGTACACGTCCCTATTTCTCAACCGAAAAGGGCTAAACAATGTCACGAATCAAAATTTTTGCGTAACGAGACATTTAGGCGAATATTCAAAAACTGACTACAGGGTCTTCCTGGCAACGTGAGGCTAGTTTTTCCTAATATATATTTTTTGGATATTCCCTTAAGTCAGTTTGTTGGACTCGTTCTTGAAAATTCAAACGTTGAAAATATTAGAAAAAACCCAAAGGGGTACCCCTTTGGGTTTTCAACGGGCTCGACGTACAGTTTTAGTGAAAAGGCTTTAACTCCCGACTGGATCATCCGATTTGCAACATTTTTGATGCATTGGAAAGCTAACTCAACGAGCTACAAACATGTCTTCTGTAGCCATCCCTATTTCTCAACCAAAAAGGGATAAAAAATGTCACGAATCAAAATTTTTGCGTAACGAGACATTTAGGCTTTTTGTCAAAAACTGACTACAGGATGTTCCTGGCAACGTGAGGCTAGTTTTTACTCAAATATATTATTTGGACATTCCATTAAGTCAGTTTGTTGGACTCGTTCTTGAAGATTCAAACGTTGAAAATATTCGAAAAAACCCAAAGGGGTACCCCTTTGGGTTTTCAACGGGCTCGACGTACAATTTTAGTGAAAAGAGTGTAACTCCCAACGGGAGCGTCCGATTTGCAACATTTTTAATGCATTGGAAAGCTAACTCAACGAGCTACAAACATGTTTTATGTACCCGTCCCTATTTCTGTACCGAAGAGGGCTAAACAATGTCACGAATCAAAATTTTTGCGTAACGAGACATTTAGGCGAATATTCAAAAACTGACTACAGGGTCTTCCTGGCAACGTGAGGCTAGTTTTTCCTAATATATATTTTTTGGATATTCCCTTAAGTCAGTTTGTTGGACTCGTTCTTGAAAATTCAAACGTTGAAAATATTAGAAAAAACCCAAAGGGGTACCCCTTTGGGTTTTCAACGGGCTCGGCGTACAGTTTTACTGAAAAGGCTGTAACTCCCGACTGGAGTGTCCGATTCGCAACATTCTTGATGCATTTGAAAGCTAACTCAACGAGCTACAAACATGTCTTATGTACACGTCCCTATTTCTCAACCGAAAAGGGCTAAACAATGTCACGAATCAAAATTTTTGCGTAACGAGACATTTAGGCGAATATTCAAAAACTGACTACAGGGTCTTCCTGGCAACGTGAGGCTAGTTTTTCCTAATATATATTTTTTGGATATTCCCTTAAGTCAGTTTGTTGGACTCGTTCTTGAAAATTCAAACGTTGAAAATATTAGAAAAAACCCAAAGGGGTACCCCTTTGGGTTTTCAACGGGCTCGACGTACGGTTTTAGTGAAAAGGCTTTAACTCCCGACTGGATCATCCGATTCGCAACATTTTTGATGCATTGGAAAGCTAACTCAACGAGCTACAAACATGTCTTCTGTAGCCATCCCTATTTCTCAACCAAAAAGGGATAAAAAATGTCACGAATCAAAATTTTTGCGTAACGAGACATTTAGGCTTTTTGTCAAAAACTGACTACAGGATGTTCCTGGCAACGTGAGGCTAGTTTTTACTCAAATATATTATTTGGACATTCCATTAAGTCAGTTTGTTGGACTCGTTCTTGAAGATTCAAACGTTGAAAATATTCGAAAAAACCCAAAGGGGTACCCCTTTGGGTTTTCAACGGGCTCGACGTACAATTTTAGTGAAAAGACTGTAACTCCCAACGGGAGCGTCCGATTTGCAACATTTTTGATGCATTGGAAAGCTAACTCAACGAGCTACAAACATGTTTTATGTACCCGTCCCTATTTCTGTACCGAAGAGGGCTAAACAATGTCACGAATCAAAATTTTTGCGTAACGAGACATTTAGGCGAATATTCAAAAACTGACTACAGGGTCTTCCTGGCAACGTGAGGCTAGTTTTTCCTAATATATATTTTTTGGATATTCCCTTAAGTCAGTTTGTTGGACTCGTTCTTGAAAATTCAAACGTTGAAAATATTAGAAAAAACCCAAAGGGGTACCCCTTTGGGTTTTCAACGGGCTCGACGTACACTTTTAGTGAAAAGGCTGTAACTCCCAACTGCAGCGTCCGATTCGCAACATCCTTGATGCATTGGAAAGCTAACTCAACGAGCTACAAACATGTGGTCTGTAGCAGTCCCTATTTCTCAACTGAAAAGGGCTAAAAAATTTCACGAATCAAAATTTTTACGTAACGAGACATTTAGGCGTATCGTCACAAACTGACTACAGTGTGTTCCTGGCAACGTGAGGCTAGTTTTTACTCATATATATTATTTGGACATTCCATTAAGTCAGTTTGTTAGACCCGTTCTTGAAAATTCAAACGTTGAAAATATTCGAAAAATCCCAAAGGGGTACACCTTTGGGTTTTCAACGGGATCGGCGTACAGTTTTACTGAAAAGGCTGTAACTCCCGACTGGAGCGTCCGATTCGCAACATTCTTGATGCATTGGAAAGCTAACTCAACGAGCTACAAACATGTCTTATGTACCCGTCCCTATTTCTCAACCGAAAAGGGCTAAACAATGTCACGAATCAAAATTTTTGCGTAACGAGACATTTAGGCGTATATTCAAAAACTGACTACAGGGTCTTCCTGGCAACGTGAGGCTAGTTTTTCCTAATATATATTTTTTGGATATTCCCTTAAGTCAGTTTGTTGGACTCGTTCTTGAAAATTCAAACGTTGAAAATATTAGAAAAAACCCAAAGGGGTACCCCTTTGGGTTTTCAACGGGCTCGGCGTACAGTTTTAGTGAAAAGGCTGTAACTACCAACTGGAGCGTCCGATTCGCAACATTTTTGATGCATTGGAAAGCTAACTCAACGAGCTACAAACATGTCTTCTGTAGCCATCCCTATTTCTCAACCGAAAAGGGCTAAAAAATGTCACGAATTAAAATTTTTGCGTAACGAGACATTTAGGCGTATCGTCAAACACTGACTATAGGATGTTCCTGGCAACGTGAGGCTAGTTTTTACTCAAATATATTATTTGGACATTCCATTAAGTCAGTTTGTTGGACTCGTTCTTGAAGATTCAAACGTTGAAAATATTCGAAAAAACCCAAAGGGGTACCCCTTTGGGTTTTCAATGGGCTCGACGTACAGTTTTAGTGAAAAGGCTGTAACTCCCAACTGCAGCGTCCGATTCGCAACATCCTTGATGCATTGGAAAGCTAACTCAACGAGCTACAAACATGTGTTCTGTAGCAGTCCCTATTTCTCAACTGAAAAGGGTTAAAAATTTTCACGAATCAAAATTTTTACGTAACGAGACATTTAGGCGTATCGTCACAAACTGACTACGGTGTGTTCCTGGCAACGTGAGGCTAGTTTTTACTCATATATATTATTTGGACATTCCATTAAGTCAGTTTGTTAGACCCGTTCTTGAAAATTCAAACGTTGAAAATATTCGAAAAAACCCAAAGGGGTAACCCTTTGGGTTTTCAACGGGCTCGGCGTACAGTTTTACTGAAAAGGCTGTAACTCCCGACTGGAGCGTCCGATTCGCAACATTCTTGATGCATTGGAAAGCTAACTCAACAAGCTACAAACATGTCTTATGTACCCGTCCCTATTTCTCAACCGTAAAGGGCTAAACAATGTCACGAATCAAAATTTTTGCGTAACGAGACATTTAGGCGAATATTCAAAAACTGACTACAGGGTCTTCCTGGCAACGTGAGGCTAGTTTTTCCTAATATATATTTTTTGGATATTCCCTTAAGTCAGTTTGTTGGACTCGTTCTTGAAAATTCAAACGTTGAAAATATTAGAAAAAACCCAAAGGGGTACCACTTTGGGTTTTCAACGGGCTCGACTTACAGTTTTAATGAAAAGGCTTTAACTCCCGACTGGAGCATCCGATTCGCAACATTTTTGATGCATTGGAAAGCTAACTCAACGAGCTACAAACATGTCTTCTGTAGCCATCCCTATTTCTCAACCAAAAAGGGATAAAAAATGTCACGAATCAAAATTTTTGCGTAACGAGACATTTAGGCTTTTTGTCAAAAACTGACTACAGGATGTTCCTAGCAACGTGAGGCTAGTTTTTACTCAAATATATTATTTGGACATTCCATTAAGTCAGTTTGTTGGACTCGTTCTTGAAGATTCAAACGTTGAAAATATTCGAAAAAACCCAAAGGGGTACCCCTTTGGGTTTTCAACGGGCTCGACGTACAATTTTAGTGAAAAGACTGTAACTCCCAACTGGAGCGTCCGATTTGCAACATTTTTGATGCATTGGAAAGCTAACTCAACGAGCTACAAACAAGTTTTATGTACCCGTCCCTATTTCTGTACCGAAAAGGGCTAAACAATGTCACGAATCAAAATTTTTGCGTAACGAGACATTTAGGCGAATATTCAAAAACTGACTACAGGGTCTTCCTGGCAACGTGAGGCTAGTTTTTCCTAATATATATTTTTTGGATATTCCCTTAAGTCAGTTTGTCGGACTCGTTCTTGAAAATTCGAACGTTGAAAATATTAGAAAAAACCCAAAGGGGTACCCCTTTGGGTTTTCAACGGGCTCGGCGTACAGTTTTACTGAAAAGGCTGTAACTCCCGACTGGAGCGTCCGATTCGCAACATTCTTGATGCATTGGAAAGCTAACTCAACGAGCTACAAACATGTCTAATGTACCCGTCCCTATTTCTCAACCGAAAAGGGCTAAACAATGTCACGAATCAAAATTTTTGCGTGACGAGACATTTAGGCGAATATTCAAAAACTGACTACAGGGTCTTCCTGGCAACGTGAGGCTAGTTTTTCCTAATATATATTTTTTGGATATTCCCTTAAGTCAGTTTGTTGGACTCGTTCTTGAAAATTCAAACGTTGAAAATATTAGAAAAAACCCAAAGGGGTACCCCTTTGGGTTTTCAACGGGCTCGGCGTACAGTTTTAGTGAAAAGGCTGTAACTACCAACTGGAGCGTCCGATTCGCAACATTTTTGATGCATTGGAAAGCTAACTCAACGAGCTACAAACATGTCTTCTGTAGCCATCCCTATTTCTCAACCGAAAAGGGCTAAAAAATGTCACGAATTAAAATTTTTGCGTAACGAGACATTTAGGCGTATCGTCAAACACTGACTATAGGATGTTCCTGGCAACGTGAGGCTAGTTTTTACTCAAATATATTATTTGGACATTCCATTAAGTCAGTTTGTTGGACTCGTTCTTGAAGATTCAAACGTTGAAAATATTCGAAAAAACCCAAAGGGGTACCCCTTTGGGTTTTCAATGGGCTCGACGTACAGTTTTAGTGAAAAGGCTGTAACTCCCAACTGCAGCGTCCGATTCGCAACATCCTTGATGCATTGGAAAGCTAACTCAACGAGCTACAAACATGTGTTCTGTAG
The DNA here is from genome assembly GCA_946896805.1 of Scutellaria galericulata. Lineage (NCBI taxonomy): Eukaryota > Viridiplantae > Streptophyta > Magnoliopsida > Lamiales > Lamiaceae > Scutellaria > Scutellaria galericulata. The sequence goes on along the minus strand of OX335787.1, from coordinate 54,954 downwards.
CAGTCCCTATTTCTCAACTGAAAAGGGTTAAAAATTTTCACGAATCAAAATTTTTACGTAACGAGACATTTAGGCGTATCGTCACAAACTGACTACGGTGTGTTCCTGGCAACGTGAGGCTAGTTTTTACTCATATATATTATTTGGACATTCCATTAAGTCAGTTTGTTAGACCCGTTCTTGAAAATTCAAACGTTGAAAATATTCGAAAAAACCCAAAGGGGTAACCCTTTGGGTTTTCAACGGGCTCGGCGTACAGTTTTACTGAAAAGGCTGTAACTCCCGACTGGAGCGTCCGATTCGCAACATTCTTGATGCATTGGAAAGCTAACTCAACAAGCTACAAACATGTCTTATGTACCCGTCCCTATTTCTCAACCGTAAAGGGCTAAACAATGTCACGAATCAAAATTTTTGCGTAACGAGACATTTAGGCGAATATTCAAAAACTGACTACAGGGTCTTCCTGGCAACGTGAGGCTAGTTTTTCCTAATATATATTTTTTGGATATTCCCTTAAGTCAGTTTGTTGGACTCGTTCTTGAAAATTCAAACGTTGAAAATATTAGAAAAAACCCAAAGGGGTACCACTTTGGGTTTTCAACGGGCTCGACTTACAGTTTTAATGAAAAGGCTTTAACTCCCGACTGGAGCATCCGATTCGCAACATTTTTGATGCATTGGAAAGCTAACTCAACGAGCTACAAACATGTCTTCTGTAGCCATCCCTATTTCTCAACCAAAAAGGGATAAAAAATGTCACGAATCAAAATTTTTGCGTAACGAGACATTTAGGCTTTTTGTCAAAAACTGACTACAGGATGTTCCTAGCAACGTGAGGCTAGTTTTTACTCAAATATATTATTTGGACATTCCATTAAGTCAGTTTGTTGGACTCGTTCTTGAAGATTCAAACGTTGAAAATATTCGAAAAAACCCAAAGGGGTACCCCTTTGGGTTTTCAACGGGCTCGACGTACAATTTTAGTGAAAAGACTGTAACTCCCAACTGGAGCGTCCGATTTGCAACATTTTTGATGCATTGGAAAGCTAACTCAACGAGCTACAAACAAGTTTTATGTACCCGTCCCTATTTCTGTACCGAAAAGGGCTAAACAATGTCACGAATCAAAATTTTTGCGTAACGAGACATTTAGGCGAATATTCAAAAACTGACTACAGGGTCTTCCTGGCAACGTGAGGCTAGTTTTTCCTAATATATATTTTTTGGATATTCCCTTAAGTCAGTTTGTCGGACTCGTTCTTGAAAATTCGAACGTTGAAAATATTAGAAAAAACCCAAAGGGGTACCCCTTTGGGTTTTCAACGGGCTCGGCGTACAGTTTTACTGAAAAGGCTGTAACTCCCGACTGGAGCGTCCGATTCGCAACATTCTTGATGCATTGGAAAGCTAACTCAACGAGCTACAAACATGTCTAATGTACCCGTCCCTATTTCTCAACCGAAAAGGGCTAAACAATGTCACGAATCAAAATTTTTGCGTGACGAGACATTTAGGCGAATATTCAAAAACTGACTACAGGGTCTTCCTGGCAACGTGAGGCTAGTTTTTCCTAATATATATTTTTTGGATATTCCCTTAAGTCAGTTTGTTGGACTCGTTCTTGAAAATTCAAACGTTGAAAATATTAGAAAAAACCCAAAGGGGTACCCCTTTGGGTTTTCAACGGGCTCGACGTACAGTTTTAGTGAAAAGGCTTTAACTCCCGACTGGATCATCCGATTCGCAACATTTTTGATGCATTGGAAAGCTAACTCAACGAGCTACAAACATGTCTTCTGTAGCCATCCCTATTTCTCAACCAAAAAGGGATAAAAAATGTCACGAATCAAAATTTTTGCGTAACGAGATATTTAGGCTTTTTGTCAAAAACTGACTACAGGATGTTCCTGGCAACGTGAGGCTAGTTTTTACTCAAATATATTATTTGGACATTCCATTAAGTCAGTTTGTTGGACTCGTTCTTGAAGATTCAAACGTTGAAAATATTCGAAAAAACCCAAAGGGGTACCCCTTTGGGTTTTCAACGGGCTCGACGTACAATTTTAGTGAAAAGACTGTAACTCCCAACGGGAGCGTCCGATTTGCAACATTTTTGATGCATTGGAAAGCTAACTCAACGAGCTACAAACATGTTTTATGTACCCGTCCCTATTTCTGTACCGAAGAGGGCTAAACAATGTCACGAATCAAAATTTTTGCGTAACGAGACATTTAGGCGAATATTCAAAAACTGACTACAGGGTCTTCCTGGCAACGTGAGGCTAGTTTTTCCTAATATATATTTTTTGGATATTCCCTTAAGTCAGTTTGTTGGACTCGTTCTTGAAAATTCAAACGTTGAAAATATTAGAGAAAACCCAAAGGGGTACCCCTTTGGGTTTTCAACGGGCTCGACGTACACTTTTAGTGAAAAGGCTGTAACTCCCAACTGCAGCGTCCGATTCGCAACATCCTTGATGCATTGGTAAGCTAACTCAACGAGCTACAAACATGTGTTCTGTAGCAGTCCCTATTTCTCAACTGAAAAGGGCTAAAAAATTTCACGAATCAAAATTTTTACGTAACGAGACATTTAGGCGTATCGTCACAAACTGACTACAGTGTGTTCCTGGCAACGTGAGGCTAGTTTTTACTCATATATATTATTTGGACATTCCATTAAGTCAGTTTGTTAGACCCGTTCTTGAAAATTCAAACGTTGAAAATATTCGAAAAATCCCAAAGGGGTACCCCTTTGGGTTTTCAACGGGATCGGCGTACAGTTTTACTGAAAAGGCTGTAACTCCCGACTGGAGCGTCCGCTTCGCAACATTCTTGATGCATTGGAAAGCTAACTCAACGAGCTACAAACATGTCTTATGTACCCGTCCCTATTTCTCAACCGAAAAGGGCTAAACAATGTCACGAATCAAAATTTTTACGTAACGAGACATTTAGGCGTATATTCAAAAACTGACTACAGGGTCTTCCTGGCAACGTGAGGCTAGTTTTTCCTAATATATATTTTTTGGATATTCCCTTAAGTCAGTTTGTTGGACTCGTTCTTGAAAATTCAAACGTTGAAAATATTAGAAAAAACCCAAAGGGGTACCCCTTTGGGTTTTCAACGGGCTCGGCGTACAGTTTTAGTGAAAAGGCTGTAACTACCAACTGGAGCGTCCGATTCGCAACATTTTTGATGCATTGGAAAGCTAACTCAACGAGCTACAAACATGTTTTATGTACCCGTCTCTATTTCTCAACCGAAAAGGGCTAAACAATGTCACGAATCAAAATTTTTGCGTAACGAGACATTTAGGCGAATATTCAAAAACTGACTACAGGGTCTTCCTGGCAACGTGAGGCTAGTTTTTCCTAATATATATTTTTTGGATATTCCCTTAAGTCAGTTTGTTGGACTCGTTCTTGAAAATTCAAACGTTGAAAATATTCGAAAAAACCCAAAGGGGTACCCCTTTGGGTTTTCAACGGGCTCGACGTACAGTTTTAGTGAAAAGGCTGTAACTCCCAACTGCAGCGTCCGATTCGCAACATCCTTGATGCATTGGAAAGCTAACTCAACGAGCTACAAACATGTGTTCTGTAGCAGTCCCTATTTCTCAACTGAAAAGGGCTAAAAATTTTCACGAATCAAAATTTTTACGTAACGAGACATTTAGGCGTATCGTCACAAACTGACTATAGTGTGTTCCTGGCAACGTGAGGCTAGTTTTTACTCATATATATTATTTGGACATTCCATTAAGTTAGTTTGTTAGACCCGTTCTTGAAAATTCAAACGTTGAAAATATTCGAAAAAACCCAAAGGGGTACCCCTTTGGGTTTTCAACGGGCTCGGCGTACAGTTTTATTGAAAAGGCTGTAACTCCCGACTGGAGCGTCCGATTCGCAACATTCTTGATGCATTGGAAAGCTAACTCAACGAGCTACAAACATGTCTTATGTACATTCCCTATTTCTCAACCGAAAAGGGCTAAACAATGTCACGAATCAAAATTTTTGCGTAACGAGACATTTAGGCGAATATTCAAAAACTGACTACAGGGTCTTCCTGGCAACGTGAGGCTAGTTTTTCCTAATATATATTTTTTGGATATTCCCTTAAGTCAGTTTGTTAGACTCGTTCTTGAAAATTCAAACGTTGAAAATATTAGAAAAAACCCAAAGGGGTACCCCTTTGGGTTTTCAACGGGCTCGGCGTACAGTTTTAGTGAAAAGGCTGTAACTACCAACTGGAGCGTCCGATTCGCAACATTTTTGATGCATTGGAAAGCTAACTCAACGAGCTACAAACATGTCTTATGTACCCGTCCCTATTTCTCAACCAAAAAGGGCTAAACAATGTCACGAATCAAAATTTTTGCGTAACGAGACATTTAGGCGAATATTCAAAAACTGACTACAGGGTCTTCTTGGCAACGTGAGGCTAGTTTTTCCTAATATATATTTTTTGGATATTCCCTTAAGTCAGTTTGTTGGACTCGTTCTTGAAAATTCAAACGTTGAAAATATTAGAAAAAACCCAAAGGGGTACCCCTTTGGGTTTTCAACGGGCTCGGCGTACAGTTTTAGTGAAAAGGCTTTAACTCCCGACTGGAGCATCCGATTCGCAACATTTTTGATGCATTGGAAAGCTAACTCAACGAGCTACAAACATGTCTTCTGTAGCCATCCCTATTTCTCAACCAAAAAGGGCTAAAAAATGTCACGAATCAAAATTTTTGCGTAACGAGACATTTAGGCTTTTTGTCAAAAACTGACTACAGGATGTTCCTGGCAACGTGAGGCTAGTTTTTACTCAAATATATTATTTGGACATTCCATTAAGTCAGTTTGTTGGACTCGTTCTTGAAGATTCAAACGTTGAAAATATTCGAAAAAACCCAAAGGGGTACCCCTTTGGGTTTTCAACGGGCTCGACGTACAATTTTAGTGAAAATGCTGTAATTCCCAACTGGAGCGTCCGATTCGCAACATTCTTGATGCATTGGATAGCTAACTCAACGAGCTACAAACATGTCTTCTGTAGCCATCCCTATTTCTCAACCGAAAAGGGCTAAAAATGTCATGAATTAAAATTTTTACGTAACGAGACATTTAGGCTTATATTCAAAAACTGACTACAGGGTTTTCCTGGCAACGTGAGGGTAGTTTTTCCTCAAATATATTATTTGGACATTCCATTAAGTCAGTTTGTTGGACTCGTTCTTGAAAATTCAAACGTTGAAAATATTCGAAAAAACCCAAAGGGGTACCCCTTTGGGTTTTGAACGGGCTCGACGTACAGTTTTAGTGAAAAGGCTGTAACTCCCAACTGCAGCGTCCGATTCGCAACATCCTTGATGCATTGGAAAGCTAACTCAACGAGCTACAAACATGTGTTCTTTAGCAGTCCCTATTTCTCAACTGAAAAGGGCTAAAAATTTTCACGAATCAAAATTTTTACGTAACGAGACATTTAGGCGTATCGTCACAAACTGACTACAGTGTGTTCCTGGCAACGTGAGGCTAGTTTTTACTCAAATATATTATTTGGACATTCCATTAAGTCAGTTTGTTGGACTCGTTCTTGAAGATTCAAACGTTGAAAATATTCGAAAAAACCCAAAGGGGTACCCCTTTGGGTTTTCAACGGGCTCGGCGTACAGTTTTAGTGAAAAGGCTTTAACTCCCGATTGGAGCATCCGATTCGCAACATTTTTGATGCATTGGAAAGCTAACTCAACGAGCTACAAACATGTCTTCTGTAGCCGTCCCTATTTCTCAACCAAAAAGGACTAAAATATGTCACGAATCAAAATTTTTGCGTAACGAGACATTTAGGCTTTTTGTCAAAAACTGACTACAGGATGTTCCTGGCAACGTGAGGCTAGTTTTTACTCAAATATATTATTTGGACATTCCATTAAGTCAGTTTGTTAGACCCGTTCTTGAAAATTCAAACGTTGAAAATATTCGAAAAAACCCAAAGGGGTACCCCTTTGGGTTTTCAACGGGCTCGGCGTATAGTTTTACTGAAAAGGCTGTAACTCCCGACTGGAGCGTCCGATTCGCAACATTCTTGATGCATTGGAAAGCTAACTCAACGAGCTACAAACATGTCTTATGTACCCGTCCCTATTTCTCAACCGAAAAGGGCTAAACAATGTCACGAATCAAAATTTTTGCGTAACGAGACATTTAGGCGAATATTCAAAAACTGACTACAGGGTCTTCCTGGCAACGTGAGGCTAGTTTTTCCTAATATATATTTTTTGGATATTCCCTTAAGTCAGTTTGTTGGACTCGTTCTTGAAAATTCAAACGTTGAAAATATTAGAAAAAATCCAAAGGGGTACCCCTTTGGGTTTTCAACGGGCTCGGCGTATAGTTTTAGTGAAAAGGCTTTAACTCCCGACTGGAGCATCCGATTCGCAACATTTTTGATGCATTGGAAAGCTAACTCAACGAGCTACAAACATGTCTTCTGTAGCCATCCCTATTTCTCAACCAAAAAGGGCTAAAAAATGTCACGAATCAAAATTTTTGCGTAACGAGACATTTAGGCTTTTTGTCAAAAACTGACTACAGGATGTTCCTGGCAACGTGAGGCTAGTTTTTACTCAAATATATTATTTGGACATTCCATTAAGTCAGTTTGTTGGACTCGTTCTTGAAGATTCAAACGTTGAAAATATTCGAAAAAACCCAAAGGGGTACCCCTTTGGGTTTTCAACGGGCTCGACGTACAATTTTAGTGAAAATGCTGTAATTCCCAACTGGAGCGTCCGATTCGCAACATTCTTGATGCATTGGATAGCTAACTCAACGAGCTACAAACATGTCTTCTGTAGCCATCCCTATTTCTCAACCGAAAAGGGCTAAAAATGTCATGAATTAAAATTTTTACGTAACGAGACATTTAGGCTTATATTCAAAAACTGACTACAGGGTTTTCCTGGCAACGTGAGGGTAGTTTTTCCTCAAATATATTATTTGGACATTCCATTAAGTCAGTTTGTTGGACTCGTTCTTGAAAATTCAAACGTTGAAAATATTCGAAAAAACCCAAAGGGGTACCCCTTTGGGTTTTGAACGGGCTCGACGTACAGTTTTAGTGAAAAGGCTGTAACTCCCAACTGCAGCGTCCGATTCGCAACATCCTTGATGCATTGGAAAGCTAACTCAACGAGCTACAAACATGTGTTCTGTAGCAGTCCCTATTTCTCAACTGAAAAGGGCTAAAAATTTTCACGAATCAAAATTTTTACGTAACGAGACATTTAGGCGTATCGTCACAAACTGACTACAGTGTGTTCCTGGCAACGTGAGGCTAGTTTTTACTCAAATATATTATTTGGACATTCCATTAAGTCAGTTTGTTGGACTCGTTCTTGAAGATTCAAACGTTGAAAATATTCGAAAAAACCCAAAGGGGTACCCCTTTGGGTTTTCAACGGGCTCGGCGTACAGTTTTAGTGAAAAGGCTTTAACTCCCGATTGGAGCATCCGATTCGCAACATTTTTGATGCATTGGAAAGCTAACTCAACGAGCTACAAACATGTCTTCTGTAGCCGTCCCTATTTCTCAACCAAAAAGGACTAAAATATGTCACGAATCAAAATTTTTGCGTAACGAGACATTTAGGCTTTTTGTCAAAAACTGACTACAGGATGTTCCTGGCAACGTGAGGCTAGTTTTTACTCAAATATATTATTTGGACATTCCATTAAGTCAGTTTGTTAGACCCGTTCTTGAAAATTCAAACGTTGAAAATATTCGAAAAAACCCAAAGGGGTACCCCTTTGGGTTTTCAACGGGCTCGGCGCTCATTAAGTTAGCTTTCCAACGCATCAAAAATGTTGCAAATCGGACGTTCCACTTGGGAGTTACAGCCTCTTAACTAAAAGTGTACGTCGCGCCCCTTTAAAACCCAAAGGGGTACCCCTTTGAGTTTTTTCGAATATTTTCAACGTTTAAATTTTCAAGAACGAGTCCCATAAACCGACTTAATGGAATGTCCAAATAATATATATGAGGAAAAACTAGCCTCACGTGGCCAAGAAGACCCTGTATTTAGTTTTTGACGATACGCCTAAATGTCTCGTTACGCAAAAATTTTGATTCATGACATTTTTTCACACTTTTTGGTTGGGAAATTGGGATGGATAATGAAGACATATTTGTAGCTCATTGAGTTAGCTTTCCAACGCATCAAAAATGTTGCAAATTGGACGTTCCAGTTGGGAGTTACAACCTCTTAACTAAAACTGTACGTCGAGCCCGTTTAAAACCCAAAGGGGTACCCCTTTGAGTTTTTTCGAATATTTTCAACATTTAAATTTTCAAGAACGAGTCCCATAAACCGACTTAATGGAATGTCGAAATAATATATATGAGGAAAAACTAGCCTCACGTGGCCAGGAAGACCCTGTATTTAGTTTTTGACGATACGCCTAAATGTCTCGTTAATCAAAAATTTTGATTCATGACATTTTTTCACGCTTTTTGGTTGGGAAATTATTATGGATACTGAAGACATATTTGTAGCTCATTGTGTTAGCTTTCCAACGCATCAAAAATGTTGCAAATCGGACGTTCCAGTTGGGAGTTACAGCCTCTTAACTAAAAGTGTACGTCGAGCCCGTTTAAAACCCAAAGGGGTACCCCTTTGGGTTTTTTCGAATATTTTCAACGTTTAAATTTTTCAAGAACGAGTCCCATAAACCGACTTAATGGAATGTCCAAATAACATATATGAGGAAAAACTAGCCTCACGTGGCCAGGAAGACCCTGTATTTAGTTTTTGACGATACGCCTAAATGTCTCGTTACGTTAAAATTTGATTCATGACATTTTTTCATGCTTTTTGGTTGGGAAATTGGTATGGATACTGAAGAAATATTTGTAGCTCATTGAGTTAGCTTTCCAACGCATCAAAAATGTTTCAAATCGAACGTTCCAGTTGGGAGTTACAGCCACTTAACTAAAACTGTACGTCGAGCCCGTTTAAAACCCAAAGGGGTACCCCTTTGAGTTTTTTCGAATATTTTCAACATTTAAATTTTCAAGAACGAGTCCCATAAACCGACTTAATGGAATGTCCAAATAATATATATGAGGAAAAACTAGCCTCACGTGGCCAAGTAGACCCTGTATTTAGTTTTTGACGATACGCCTAAATGTCTCGTTACGCAAAAATTTTGATTCATGACATTTTTTCTCGCTTTTTGGTTGGGAAATTGGGATGGATACTGAAGACATATTTGTAGCTCATTGAGTCAGCTTTCCAACGCATCAAAAATGTTGCAAATCGGACGTTCCAGTTGGGAGTTACAACCTCTTAACTAAAACTGTATGTCGAGCCCGTTTAAAACCCAAAGGGGTACCCCTGTGGGTTTTTTCGAATATTTTCAACGTTTAAATTTTCAAGAACGAGTCCCATAAACCGACTTAATGGAATGTCCAAATAATATAAATGAGGAAAAACTAGCCTCACGTTGCCAGGAAGACCCTGTATTTAGTTTTTGACGATATGCCTAAATGTCTCGTTATGCAAAAATTTTGATTCATGACATTTTTTCACGCTTTTTGGTTGGGAAATTGGGATGGATACTGAAGACATATTTGTAGGTCATTGAGTTAGCTTTCCAACGCATCAAAAATGTTGCAAATCGGACATTCCACTTGGGAGTTACAGCCTCTTAACTAAAAGTGTACGTCGAGCCCGTTTAAAACCCAAAGGGGTACCCCTTTGGGTTTTTTCGAATAGTTTCAACGTTTAAATATTTCAAGAACGAGTCCCATAAACCGACTTAATGGAATGTCCAAATAATATATATGAGGAAAAACTAGCCTCACGTGGCCAGGAAGACCCTGTATTTAGTTTTTGACGATACGCCTAAATGTCTCGTTAATCAAAAATTTTGATTCATGACATTTTTTCACGCTTTTTGGTTGTGAAATTATTATGGATACTGAAGACATATTTGTAGCTCATTGTGTTAGCTTTCCAACGCATCAAAAATGTTGCAAATCGGACGTTCCAGTTGGGAGTTACAGCCTCTTAACTAAAAGTGTACGTCGAGCCCGTTTAAAACCCAAAGGGGTACCCCTTTGGGTTTTTTCGAATATTTTCAACGTTTAAATTTTTCAAGAACGAGTCCCATAAACCGACTTAATGGAATGTCCAAATAACATATATGAGGAAAAACTAGCCTCACGTGGCCAGGAAGACCCTGTATTTAGTTTTTGACGATACGCCTAAATGTCTCGTTACGTTAAAATTTGATTCATGACATTTTTTCATGCTTTTTGGTTGGGAAATTGGTATGGATACTGAAGAAATATTTGTAGCTCATTGAGTTAGCTTTCCAACGCATCAAAAATGTTTCAAATCGAACGTTCCAGTTGGGAGTTACAGCCACTTAACTAAAACTGTACGTCGAGCCCGTTTAAAACCCAAAGGGGTACCCCTTTGAGTTTTTTCGAATATTTTCAACATTTAAATTTTCAAGAACGAGTCCCATAAACCGACTTTATGGAATGTTCAAATAATATATATGAGGAAAAACTAGCCTCACGTGGCCAAGAAGACCCTGTATTTAGTTTTTGACGATACGCCTAAATGTCTCGTTACGCAAAAATTTTGATTCATGACATTTTTTCACGCTTTTTGGTTGGGAAATTGGGATGGATACTGAAGACATATTTGTAGCTCAATGAGTCAGCTTTCCAACGCATCAAAAATATTGCAAATCGGACGTTCCAGTTGGGAGTTACAACCTCTTAACTAAAACTGTATGTCGAGCCCGTTTAAAACCCAAAGGGGTACCCCTGTGGGTTTTTTCGAATATTTTCAACGTTTAAATTTTCAAGAACGAGTCCCATAAACCGACTTAATGGAATGTCCAAATAATATAAATGAGGAATAACTAGCCTCACGTTGCCAGGAAGACCCTGTATTTAGTTTTTGACGATACGCCTAAATGTCTCGTTACGCAAAAATTTTGATTCATGTTATTTTTTCACGCTTTTTGGTTGGGAAATTGGGATGCATACTGAAGACATATTTGTAGCTCATTGAGTTAGCTTTCCAACGCATCAAAAATGTTGCAAATCGGACGTTCTGGTTAGAAGTTACAACCTCTTATCCAAAACTGTACGTCGAGCCCGTTTAAAACCCAAAGGGGTACCCCTTTGAGTTTTTTCGAATATTTTCAACGTTTAAATTTTCAAGAACGAGTCCCATAAACCGACTTAATGGAATGTCCAAATAACATATATGAGGAAAAACTAGCCTCACGTGGCTAGGAAGACCCTGTATTTAGTTTTTGACGATACGCCTAAATGTCTCGTTACGTTAAAATTTGATTCATGACATTTTTTCATACTTTTTGGTTGGGAAATTGGGATGGATACTGAAGAAATATTTGTAGCTCATTGATTTAGCTTTCCAACGCATCAAAAATTTTGCAAATCGAACGTTCCAGTTGGGAGTTACAACCTCTTAACTAAAACTGTACGTCGAGCCCGTTTAAAACCCAAAGGGGTACCCCTTTGAGTTTTTTCGAATATTTTCAACATTTAAATTTTCAAGAACGAGTCCCATAAACCGACTAAATGGAATGTCCAAATAATATATATGAGGAAAAACTAGCCTCACGTGGCCAAGAATACAATGTATTTAGTTTTTGACAATACGCCTAAATGTCTCGTTACGCAAAAATTTTGATTCATGACATTTTTTCACGCTTTTTGGTTGGGAAATTGGGAAGGATACTGAACACATATTTGTAGTTTTTCCTCATATATATTATTTGGACATTCCATTAAGTCGGTTTATGGGACTCGTTCTAGAAAATGTAAATGTTGAAAATATTCGAAAAAACCCAAAGGGGTACCCCTTTGGGTTTTAAACGGGCTCGACGTACAGTTTTGGTTAAGAGGTTGTAACTCATAACCAGAACGTCCGATTTGCAACATTTTTAATGCGTTGGAAAGCTAACTCAATGATCTACAAATATATCTTTAGTATATATCCCAATTTCCTAACCAAAAAGCGTGAAAAAATGTCATGAATCAAAATTTTTGTGTAACGAGACATTTAGGCGTATCGTCAAAAACTAAATACAGGGTCTTCCTGGTCACGTGAGGCTAGTTTTTCTTCATATATATTATTTGGACATTCCATTAAGTCGGTTTATGGGACTTGTTCTTGAAAATTCAAACGTTGAAAATATTGTAAAAAACCCAAAGGGGTACCCCTTTGGGTTTTTAACGGGCTCGACGTACAGTTTTGGTTAAGAAGCTCTAACTCCTAACTAGAACGTCCGATTTGTAACATTTTTGATGCGTTGGAAAGCTATCTCAATGAGCTACAAATATGTCTTCAGTATCCATCCCAATTTCCGAACCAAAAAGCATGAAAAAAAGTCATGAATCAAAATTTTGGCGTAACGAGACATTTAGGCGTATCGTCAAAAACTAAATACAGGGTCTTCCTTGCCACGTGAGGCTAGTTTTTCCTCATATATATTATTTGGAAATTCCATTAAGTTGGTTTATGGGACTCGTTCTTGAAAATGTAAACGTTGAAAATATTAGAAAAAACCCAAAAGGGTACCCCTTTGGGTTTGAAACGGGCACGACGTACAATTTTAGTTAAGAGGCTGTAACTCCCAACAGGATCGTCCGATTTGCAACATTTTTGATGCATTGGAAAGCAAACTCAATGAGCTACAAATATGTCTTCAGTATACATCCCAATTTCCCAACCAAAAAGCATGAAAAATGTTATGAATCAAAATTTTTGCTTAACGAGACATTTAGGCGTATCGTCAAAAACTAAATACAGGGTCTTCCTGGTCACGTGAGGCTAGTTTTTCCTCATATATATTATTTGGACATTCCATTAAGTCGGTTTAAGGGACTCGTTCTTGAAAATATAAACGTTGAAAATATTCGAAAAAACCCAAAGGGGTACCCCTTTGGGTTTTAAACGGGCTCGACGTACAGTTTTGGTTAAGAGGCTGTAACTCCCAATTGGAACGTCCGATTTGCAACATTTTTGATGCGTTGGAAAGCAAACTCAATGAGCTACAAATATGTCTTTAGTATCTATCCCAATTTCCCAACCAAAAAGCGTGAAAAAATGTCATGAATCAAAATTTTTGCGTAACGAGACATTTAGGCGTATTGTCAAAAACTAAATATAGGGTCTTCCTGGTCACGTGAGGCTAGTTTTTCTTCATATATATTATTTGGACATTCCATTAAGTCGGTTTATGGGACTCGTTCTTGAAAATTTAAATGTTGAAAATATTCGAAAAAACCCAAAGGGGTACCCCTTTGGGTTTTTAACGGGCTCGACGTACAGTTTTGGTTAAGAGGCTCTAACTCCTAACTAGAACGTCCGATTTGTAACATTTTTGATGCGTTGGAAAGCTATCTCAATCAGCTACAAATATGTCTTCAGTATCCATCCCAATTTCCGAACCAAAAAGCATGAAAAAAAGTCATGAATCAAAATTTTAGCGTAACGAGACATTTAGGTGTATCGTCAAAAACTAAATACAGGGTCTTCCTGGCCACGTGAGGCTAGTTTTTCCTCATATATATTATTTGGACATTCCATTAAGTCGGTTTATGGGACTCGTTCTTGAAAATGTAAACGTTGAAAATATTTGAAAAAACCCAAAGGGGTACCCCTATGGGTTTTAAACGGGCTCGACGTACAGTTTTGGATAAGAGGTTGTAACTTCTAACCAGAACGTCCGATTTGCAACATTTTTGATGCGTTGGAAAGCTAACTCAATGATCTACAAATATGTCTTTAGTATCTATCCTAATTTCCCAACGAAAAAGCGTGAAAAAATGTCATGAATCAAAATTTTTGCGTAACGAGACATTTATGCGTATCGTCAAAAACTTATTACAGGGTCTTCCTGGTCACGTGAGGCTAGTTTTTCCTCATATATATTATTTGGACATTCCATTAAGTCACTTTATGGGACTCGTTCTTGAAAATTTAAACGTTGAAAATATTAGAAAAAACCCAAAGGGGTACCACTTTGGGTTTTTAACGGGCTCGGCGTACAGGTTTGGTTAAGAGGATGTAACTCCTAACTAGAACGTACGATTACCAACTTTTTTGATGCGTTGGAAAGCTAACTCAATGAGCTACAAATATGTCTTCAGTATCCATCCCAATTTGCGTAACGAGACATTTAGTCGTATCATCAAAAACTAAATACAAGGTCTTCCTGGTCACGTGAGGCTAGTTTTTCCTCATATATATTATTTGGACATTCCATTAAGTCGGTTTATGGGACTCGTTCTTGAAAATTTAACCGTTGAAAATATACAAAAAAACCCAAAGCGGTACCCCTTTGGGTTTTTAACGGGCTCGACATACAGTTTTTGTTAAGAGGCTGTAACTCCCAACTAGAACGTTCGATTTGCAACATTTTTGATGCATTGGAAAGCAAACTCAATGAGCTACAAATATGTCTTTAGTATCCATCCCAATTTCCCAACCAAAAAGCATGAAAAAATGTCATGAATCAAAATTTTTGCTTAACGAGACATTTAGGCGTATCGTCAGAAACTAAATACAGGGTCTTCCTGGTCACGTGAGGCTAGTTTTTCCTCATATATATTATTTGGACATTCCATTAAGTCGGTTTATGGGACTCGTTCTTGAAAATGTAAACGTTGAAAATATTCGAAAAAACCCAAAGGGGTACCCCTATGGGTTTTAAACGGGCTCGACGTACAGTTTTGGTTAAGAGGTTGTAACTCCTAACCAGAACATCCGATTTGCAACATTTTTGATGCGTTGGAAAGCTAACTCAATGAGCTACAAATATGACTTCAGTATCCATCCCAATTTCCGAACCAAAAAGCGTGAAAAAATGTCATGAATCAAAATTTTTACGTAACGAGATATTTATGCGTATCGTCAAAAAATGAAAAACAGGGTCTTACTGGCCACGTGAGGCTAGTTTTTCCTCATATATATTATTTGGAAATTCCATTAAGTCGGTTTATGGGACTCGTTCTTGAAAATGTAAACGTTGAAAATATTCGAAAAAACCCAAAGGGGTACCCCTTTGGGTTTTAAACGGGCTCGACGTACAGTTTTGGTTAAGAGGTTGTAACTCCTAACCAGAACGTTCGATTTGCAACATTTTTGATGCGTTGGAAAGCTAACTCAATGATCTACAAATATGTCTTTAGTATCTATCCCAATTTCCCAACCAAATAGCGTGAAAAAATGTCATGAATCAAAATTTTTGCGTAACGAGACATTTAGGCGTGTCGTCAAAAACAAAATACAGGGTCTTCCTGGTCACGTGAGGCTAGTTTTTCCTCATATATATTATTTTGACATTCCATTACGTCGCTTTATGGGACTCGTTCTTGAAAATTTAAACGTTGAAAATATTCGAAAAAACCCAAAGGGGTACCCCTTTGGGTTTTAAACGGGCTCGACGCACACTTTTAGTTAAGAGGCTGTAACTCCCAACTGGAACGTCCGATTTGCAACATTTTTGATGCATTGGAAAGCAAAATCAATGAGCTACAAATATGTCTTTAGTATCCATCCCAATTTCCCAACCAAAAAGCATGAAAAAATGTCATGCATCAAAATTTTTGCTTAACGAGACATTTAGGCGTATCGTCAAAAACTAAATACAGGGTCTTCCTGGTCACGTGAGGCTAGTTTTTCCTCATATATATTATTTGGACATTCCATTAAGTCGGTTTATGGGACTCGTTCTTGAAAATGTAAACGTTGAAAATATTAAAAAAAACCCAAAGGGGTACCCCTTTGGGTTTTAAACAGGCTCGTCGTACAGTTTTAGTTAAGAGGCTGTAACTCCCAACTGGAACGTCCGATTTGCAACATTTTTGATGCATTGGAAAGAAAACTCAATGAGCTACAAATATGACTTCAGTATCCATCCCAATTTCCCAACCAAAAAGCGTGAAAAAATGTCATGAATCAAAATTTTTGCGTAACGAGACATTTAGGCGTATCGTCAGAAACTAAAATGAAAAACAGGGTCTTCCTGGCCACGTGAGGCTAGTTTTTCCTCATATATATTATTTGGACATTCCATTAAGTCGGTTTATGGGACTCGTTCTTGAAAATGTAAACGTTGAAAATATTTGAAAAAACCCAAAGGGGTACCCCTATGGGTTTTAAACGGGCTCAACGTACAGTTTTGGTTAAGAGGTTGTAACTACTAACCAGAACGTCCGATTTGCAACATTTTTGATGCGTTGGAAAGCTAACTCAATGATCTACAAATATGTCTTTAGTATCTATCCCAATTTCCCAACGAAAAAGTGTGAAAAAATGTCATGAATCAAAATTTTTGCGTAACGAGACATTTAGGCGTATCGTCAAAAACTAAATACAGGGTCTTCCTGGTCACGTGAGGCTAGTTTTTCCTCATATATATTATTTGGACATTCCATTAAGTTGGTTTATGGGACTCGTTCTTGAAAATGTAAACGTTGAAAATATTCGAAAAAACCCAAAGGGGTACCCCTTTGGGTTTTAAACGGGCTCGACGTACAGTTTTGGTTAAGAGGCTGTAACTCCGAACTAAAACGTCCGATTTGTAACATTTTTGATGCGTTGGAAAGCTATCTCAATGAGCTACAAATATGTCTTCAGTATCCATCCCAATTTCCGAACCAAAAAGTGTGAAAAAATGTCATGAATCAAAATTTTTGCGTAACGAGACATTTAGGCGTATCGTCAAAAAGTGAAAAACAGGGTCTTCCTGGCCACGTGAGGCTAGTTTTTCCTCATATATATTATTTGGACATTCCATTAAGTCGGTTTATGGGACTCGTTCTTGAAAATTTAAACGTTGAAAATATTCGAAAAAACCCAAAGGGGTACCACTTTGGGTTTTTAACGGGCTCGACGTACAGGTTTGGTTAAGAGGTTGTAACTCCTAACTAGAACGTACGATTAGCAACATTTTTGATGCGTTGGAAAGCTAACTCAATAAGATACAAATATGTCTGCAGTATCCATCCCAATTTTCGAACCAAAAAGCATGAAAAAATGTCATGAGTCAAAATTTTTGCGTAACGAGACATTTGGGCGTATCATCAAAAACTAATTACAGGGTCTTCCTGGTCACGTGAGGCTAGTTTTTCCTCATATATATTATTTGGACATTCCATTAAGTCGGTTTATGGGACTCGTTCTTGAAAATTTAAACGTTGAAAATATTCGAAAAAACCCAAAGGGGTACCACTTTGGGTTTTTAACAGGCTCGACGTATAGGTTTGGTTAAGAGGTTGTAACTCCTAACTAGAACGTACGATTTGCAACATTTTTGATGCGTTGGAAAGCTAACTCAATGAGCTACAAATATGACTTCAGTATCCATCTCAATTTCCGAACCAAAAAGCGTGAAAAAATGTCATGAATCATAATTTTTGCGTAACGAGACATTTAGTCGTATCGTCAAAAACTAAATACAGTGTCTTCCTGGCCACGGGAGGCTAGTTTTTCCTCATATATATTATTTGGACATTCCATTATGTAGGTTTATGGGACTCGTTCTTGAAAATTTAAACGTTGAAAATATTCGAAAAAACCCAAAAGGGTACCCCTTTGAGTTTCAAACGGAAAAACCTAAAAGGGTACCCCTTTGGGTTTTAAACGGGCTCGACGTACAGTTTTAGTTAAGAGGCTGTAACTCTCAATTGGAACGTCCGATTTGCAACATTTTTGATGCGTTGGAAAGCAAACTCAATGAGCTACAAATATGTCTTTAGTATCTATCCCAATTTCCCAACCAAAAAGCGTGAAAAAATGTCATGAATCAAAATTTTTGCGTAACGAGACATTTAGGCGTATTGTCAAAAACTAAATACAGGGTCTTCCTGGTCACGTGAGGCTAGTTTTTCTTCATATATATTATTTGGACATTCCATTAAGTCGGTTTATGGGACTCGTTCTTGAAAATTTAAACGTTGAAAATATTCGAAAAAACCCAAAGGGGTATTCGAAAGTTTAGGGTTTAGGGTTTAGGGTTTTTTTTTAATCAAACACCCATGATGGGTGGGGGATTATGACACCATCCCCTGGCCTGCATATAAATCATCAAACAAATACATCGTCCAAAATACATCAATCAACCCACGCTTCCCTAACAGACAATAGGGAAAGTAGCAAACCAAACCATAAACCTAATCATCGACCAAAAATACAGAAAACATGCAAAAAATAATCAAGATCTGATCTCACGGAATCTGAAACTCGGGTAACCAATCTGATCCATCCTAACAAGTGCCAAGCATGGCCGAGGCATCGAATGGCTATCAAGTACCAGCAAACCATGACCTGTCATCCCTAATTGAGCCAGAAAATCAGCCGGCCGATTACCTTCTCGAAAGATGTGGGTAATCCTGGACTGTGTCTGAGCTAAGCAATCACGAATCCTGATCAGAGCATGCTGGATCTGCCAAGGTCCTGATCGGGTTGACTGTAGGAGAGAAACCACAACAGCTGCATCCAACTCCAGCCACACAGGACGATCATAATGTCGAGCTAGAAGTAGACCCTGTAAAACAGCCTGAATCTCCTCATCGAAGCTAGACGAGGCTTGCAACGGAATATGGAAGGCCAACATCAAGCCCCCATGGTGATCCCTAATGAGTCCACCCCCCGCTGCTGCACCTGTCAACCTGACAAACGAACCATCTGTGTTCAGCTTTATCCACGGCGCCGGAGGAAGAAGCCATCTAACCGGTCTCGAAACGAGCTGTCGAGGGACGGCCATCGATATGGGCATGAAATCAACTGTCGGGAACGAGCCCCGCCAATGGATGGGAAGAAGCTTCCTCGCCGTGACAAGGAGAAACAAGTGGTGCTCAACCTGCCAAATCATATGAGAAGCTCGAAAAGGAACATCACGGTGTTTGTGACTGTTCCTCTCCATCCAGGTAAACCAAAAGATCAAGCATGGAACAAGAAAGCAGACATGTGGAGTGTGTGCATGTGGAATCACCTGTCTCCAGAAGCTCATGACCTGTGATATATCAGAAGTGCCAGGTAGTGTGCAGTGAAACCATGCTGCAAAATGATTCCAAACAAATCGCACAGCGTCATTCAAGAGGAAAAGGTGAGAAAGAGACTCAACCTTAGGGGACGACCTAGAACAACAAAAGCATCTAGAAGCGATAGAAATACCTCGAGACTGAAGTTTTGTGTCCACAGGAAGCCTATTACGAAGGAGACGCCATAGAAAGACAGACATGGTCGGGGTCAGGAAAGGGGACCAAATGAGACAAAAGAGGGGCCGATTCGATTTTCTCGCTCGGACAAATTCCCAAGTAGAAGCCAACGAAAAATCCCCATGAGGAGTCAGTTTCCAACGCATGACATCATCCCCTTCCGGCATCAGAGGCACCCGAGCCATCTCCTCAAACAACTCCTCAGATAGACCCATATCATCCACCAACCTCCCACGGTGTCTCTCCAAATCCCACTGTCGAGGCTACCAAAAAGTGTTGACGCAATAATGCCCCAACCTAGTATCCGGGAATAAGGAGACCAACGGCTGATGACCAACCCAAGTATCATCCCAGAAACTGCACTGACCTGATCCGAGAGTCCAGAAAATATGTTGCTGAGCCCGAATCCCAATCTTAACAATCCGTTTCCACGGATGGCTAGCATGTCGAGGAATCTGGGTTCGTCCTGGGAAAAGATAACCATACTTTGCCCAAAGGAACCGAGCCCACAAGGAGTTCTGCTGTCTGAATCTCCACCAAAGCTTGTACCCAAAAGCCACCGACAGATCCTGAAACCGGCGAAGACCGAGACCACCCTCCGACGTCGGCAAACAGATATCCTCCCAACTGACCCAATGAGTCTTCCTCTGTGCAGTAGAAGATCCCCAGAAAAACCGAGCAAGAATCTGTTCCAACTCCTTCAGAATATATAAGGGTGGATCAAGAACCTGTAGATAGTACAAGGGGAGAGTGGATAACGTACTCCGTATAAGAGCCAGCCGACCACCATGAGAAAGATGTCTATGGGCCCAACCATGCACACAATCCATCATGCCCTGCTTCAACCGCAAAAAAAGCTCCCCTTTTAAAGGCCCCTTATAAATAGGGATCCCTAAATACACCAAAGACAACGATCCAAGCTGAAAACCCGTGAGAGCCTGAACCCTCGGAGCCCACTCCTCCACAAACTGATGGTGCATGAAGAAATTACTCTTTGAAATGCTCACCATCTGTCCCGTTGCCAACGAATAATGCTTCAGAAAATGCATGAGTGAAATGAGCCCATCCTCAGCAGCTCGAGTGAAGATGATGATATCATCTGCATAGGACAAGTGAGTGACAGGAAAGCCTCCATGTGTCCGATAGGTCATGTCTGACCTGTCTCTAATCAGTAAATCCAATCCCCTGGATAAGTATTCTGCCACCAAAACAAATAGCAAAAGAGAAAGGGGATCACCCTGCCTCAACCCTCTAGTCGATGGAAAAAAACCGGATGGACTTCCATTGACCAGAACCGAGAACCAACAGTGCTCAACACATAAACTGACCATATCAATCCATCTCTCCGGAAACCCCATACGTGATAAAGCCAAATGCAAGAAAGGCCACTGTACACGATCATATGTCTTTGCCATATCAAGCTTGATAGCCAAATTCGGAACACCCCCCGACAAGTTCAAATCATGTACTAGCTCCTGCGCCAACAATATGTTATCACTTATAACCCTGCCCTGTGTAAATCCACTCTGATTCTGAGCTACCAACATAGGAAGAATGGGTGCAAGCCGATTATTCAGAATTTTGGAGATGATTTTGTTTGTCACATTACACAAGCTGATCGGCCGATATTCCGCCCAAGAAGTAGGGTGTGCCTTCTTAGGCAATAGAACTATCGTCGTCGCCGTGAAACTCCTCGACATTGGATTCCCAGAGAAGAAGTCCCAAACGGCCGCCTGTACATCGGACTCCACAATCTCCCAACAGCACTGAAAGAATAATGAAGAGAATCCATCTGGGCCCGACACACTATTTGGATTAATTCCAAAGACTGCATCCCGAATCTCCTGGACCGAAGGTAGATCACACAACCTGGATGTATCAACGGAAGCTGGGAGAGATGAAAATAAATCATCCTGCGGTGTGGCTAGGAAGTCAGTGTCAGACGACAGGAGATGCTGAAAGAATGTCGCTGCAGATGTACAAAGAGCCTCCAGATCAGAAATGGTCTGTCCATCTACAACAATTGAATGAACTCGAGATTTTACCCGTTTCTGCTTCACCAACCCATGAAAGAACTTCATGTTGCGCTCTCCCTCCACCACCCATCTGGCTGCTGCTTTTTGTCTCCAAAAATCCTCCTCCATTGCAGACGCCCGAATATAAACTTCTCTGCTTCGATTTAGCTCCATGGAATTCTGAGGGGATGGATCAGCATGGTACAACTCCTGAGCATTAGACACAGCCTCACGAGCAATCCGAACCTTATCAAAAATATTTCCAAAGATATTCCAGTTCCACCATTTTAGCCGACGTTTGACAGCTAACATCTTCAACTGTAGGTTACTCATCCCATAAGTTCCCGAATCAAATTCCCAAGCGGTTCGAACCTCCTCCAAAAACCCATGATGTCGAATCCACATATGTTGAAATCGAAATGATGCTCGAGATGGTATATCAGAAAAGCAGCATCGACCCAATAAAGGTGAATGATCAGATGTAATCCTCGGAAGATGGCTAACTGTCAGAATCGGAAACATTGAATCCCACGACTCATTGCATAAAACCCGATCCAAACGTTCCTGAAGAGCCCTCCTGCCCCACGTAAATGGAGATCCCACATATCCTGCATCCAGCAAAGCACAATCTACCATAGCATGTCCAAAATCCAGCATCTCATCGGAGCGATCAACTATGCTACCTACTCGCTCATGTTCATGAAGGAAAATGTTAAAATCTCCTCCTACAACCCACGGATAATCATCCATATCCTGTGCAATCTGTCTTAAACTATCCCAAAGCAACTGCCGACCCATTCTATCACACTTCGCATACACAAAAGTCATATATACTGGTTGTGGAAAAATTGCAGCAATTACCCGAACATGAAGCAACTGGTCAGAATCAACAAGAATTTCACACTGGAACCCAACAACAAAGAACACCCATATTTTATTAGACTGATTCGCCACCCCTCGGGCTAACCCGAATCGGCGTTGAAAAAAACCAAAATTAGCCGTGATCATAGGCTCCAAAATTGCCACAACCGATAAATTATGTTGACGAATTATATTATGTAATTCACCTTGAGAGGCTCGGTTTCCCAAACCCCGTGCATTCCAGACAAGAAATTTGAAATCCATAATTAAAAGGAAGGAGAAATCGAGGACTTACCTCGTCCAATTCCGAAGCCGTGATCAGCAATTATCTCCCCCAAGCTGTGGCCACTATTCCGCCGCTGAATTGTAGATTCCGATGGATAATGTGTTGTCACAGGTTGTGGGTATGTGACACCGTTCGAATCCACAAGCACAGTACTCATTGTTGTCGCTGCCATTGCACTAATTTGCTCCTCCAAATTCACAGGTTCAAAAGATGGGTTGATAGAAACCAATGCAACAGTAGATTGAGAAACCAAGTGAGTTGATTCCTTTGCATCGATTGCATGTACCTTGTTGTGTGTCTTCTTCCCCTTCGGCATGACGCGTTCAGCCATGGTTGTTTTCCCCTTCGAATC
Organism: Scutellaria galericulata; assembly: GCA_946896805.1. Taxonomy (NCBI): domain Eukaryota; kingdom Viridiplantae; phylum Streptophyta; class Magnoliopsida; order Lamiales; family Lamiaceae; genus Scutellaria; species Scutellaria galericulata. The sequence continues at coordinate 32,164 of OX335787.1, read as the reverse complement.
ACCCCTGTTACCTGTCTGCACTTTGGGCTTTGATGGGGGTACCTTGGGTTTGGGCCGAATCAACCTCTTGGTAGCAGGATGGACAAATGGTGATGATGGCCTTGAGGTTAGCTTGTTTGGTTTAGGAATCTTGATTTTATTGGGCCGGGCACATGGTTTGATATGATCTTTATCAGGTAGGCCAGATTTCGTTGGTGTTATTGGACTGGAAATGAAGCTGGGGATAAGCTTTGTTGGGCTTAGATCAGAGCTAGGACAAGAGCTGGAAAGCTGGTTTGTTGGGCCGGATTTTGAGTGAACTTTTGAGCTGGAAAAAGGGCTGAGGTTTGCGCTGGGAGGTGGACTGGATCTTGGTTTAACTAAGCTGGAAAGTGGGCTTCGAATTGCACAGGAAACTGGGCTTGGAATGGAGCTGGAAAATGGGCTTGGAATTAAATGAAGCGGGCTAGAAACTGTGCTGGAAAAAGACTGTATTGGGCTGCGAATTTTGCTGGAAACAGACCTGGATACTAATCTGGATGGGCTCGAAATTTTGGGTGAAAGACGACCCATATCATCAAAACGAGTGTCCACATGCATCCCCCCTTAACATGCAACTAATTCCCCCTTTCCATGCAACTGATCACTACTTTCCATAGAGGACGTGGAGCAATTTGAGGCAACATCATCATCAAGAATATTATCCAAATTAGTCAAACCATTCACCAATTCTCGCCCCCTATTCACGCAAATATCAAACCCATGACCCATATCATTAAATTCACCTTCTTCCAAAGACGCGAACACATTGGCAGTTTCGAATTTTGAAAGTGAGTAATCAGTGCAATCATCCCTATCCTTCGTTGTAACCGCTGATGAAGTCTTGACAGTTTCCCGATGATGCGCCGATTCCCGACTTGGCTGCATGTCCATCCTCCGAGACGGCCGACGAGATTGAACATCAATCACTTCTTTACCCTTTGCATGCGCTGTTGATTTGTGAGGAACTCGAATCGGTCTCGGCCGATTTCCATTGGCGTAGCAATCCTTCTCAAGGTGGCCGATGTGCTTACAGCCTAGACAATATGGAGGGATCCGTTCATAAACCACTGATTGCGTTACCAATTCTCCATTGATAAGCAACATGATCTCATGTACGCGTTCCTTCAACAAATCGACCTCAACACAAATCCGAGCTTTGGCTAATCTTGAACGATTGACAGTAGGTAGATCGGTTTGTAGAGGGCGGCCGATCATATTACCGATACTGTACAAAGCCGATTGATCGAACAAGTGCACCGGCAGTCCCGGGAACTCACACCAAACCAGAGTAAGAGAAGATTCTTTAAGGATCGAGAAATTTGGCGTCCATTTAAACACACGCATCGGACATCCCGAGACGATCCAAACTGTCTGCAACCATAGCCGGGTGAAATCCTTTTCACAGTGTAAATTGATCAATTAATGTGGTAAAGATGCAGACAATACCTACAACATCTTATTGAGATGTTGTCGATCTTATTCATCTTTACCACATCTTATTCGATCTTATTGATCAATTTACACTATGAAAAGGATTTCACCCGGCTATGGTTGCAGACAGTTTGGATCGTCTCGGGATGTCCGATGCGTGTGTTTAAATGGACGCCGAATTTCTCGATCCTTAAAGAATCTTCTCTTACTCCGGTTTGGTGTGAGTTCCCGGGACTGCCGGTGCACTTGTTCGATCAATCGGCTTTGTACAGTATCGGTAATATGATCGGCCGCCCTCTACAAACCGATCTACCTACTGCCAATCGTTCAAGATTAGCCAAAGCTCGGATTTATGTTGAGGTCGATTTGTTGAAGGAACGCGTACATGAGATCATGTTGCTTATCAATGGAGAATTGGTAACGCAATCAGTGGTTTATGAACGGATCCCTCCATATTGTCTAGGCTGTAAGCACATCGGCCACCTTGAGAAGGATTGCTACGCCAATGGAAATCGGCCGAGACCGATTCGAGTTCCTCACAAATCAACAGCGCATGCAAAGGGTAAAGAAGTGATTGATGTTCAATCTCGTCGGCCGTCTCGGAGGATGGACATGCAGCCAAGTCGGGAATCGGCGCATCATCGGGAAACTGTCAAGACTTCATCAGCGGTTACAACGAAGGATAGGGATGATTGCACTGATTACTCACTTTCAAAATTCGAAACTGCCAATGTGTTCGCGTCTTTGGAAGAAGGTGAATTTAATGATATGGGTCATGGGTTTGATATTTGCGTGAATAGGGGGCGAGAATTGGTGAATGGTTTGACTAATTTGGATAATATTCTTGATGATGATGTTGCCTCAAATTGCTCCACGTCCTCTATGGAAAGTAGTGATCAGTTGCATGGAAAGGGGGAATTAGTTGCATGTTAAGGGGGGATGCATGTGGACACTCGTTTTGATGATATGGGTCGTCTTTCACCCAAAATTTCGAGCCCATCCAGATTAGTATCCAGGTCTGTTTCCAGCAAAATTCGCAGCCCAATACAGTCTTTTTCCAGCACAGTTTCTAGCCCGCTTCATTTAATTCCAAGCCCATTTTCCAGCTCCATTCCAAGCCCAGTTTCCTGTGCAATTCGAAGCCCACTTTCCAGCTTAGTTAAACCAAGATCCAGTCCACCTCCCAGCGCAAACCTCAGCCCTTTTTCCAGCTCAAAAGTTCACTCAAAATCCGGCCCAACAAACCAGCTTTCCAGCTCTTGTCCTAGCTCTGATCCAAGCCCAACAAAGCTTATCCCCAGCTTCATTTCCAGTCCAATAACACCAACGAAATCTGGCCTACCTGATAAAGATCATATCAAACCATGTGCCCGGCCCAATAAAATCAAGATTCCTAAACCAAACAAGCTAACCTCAAGGCCATCATCACCATTTGTCCATCCTGCTACCAAGAGGTTGATTCGGCCCAAACCCAAGGTACCCCCATCAAAGCCCAAAGTGCAGACAGGTAACAGGGGTGATTCGAAGGGGAAAACAACCATGGCTGAACGCGTCATGCCGAAGGGGAAGAAGACACACAACAAGGTACATGCAATCGATGCAAAGGAATCAACTCACTTGGTTTCTCAATCTACTGTTGCATTGGTTTCTATCAACCCATCTTTTGAACCTGTGAATTTGGAGGAGCAAATTAGTGCAATGGCAGCGACAACAATGAGTACTGTGCTTGTGGATTCGAACGGTGTCATATACCCACAACCTGTGACAACACATTATCCATCGGAATCTACAATTCAGCGGCGGAATAGTGGCCACAGCTTGGGGGAGATAATTGCTGATCACGGCTTCGGAATTGGACGAGGTAAGTCCTCGATTTCTCCTTCCTTTTAATTATGGATTTCAAATTTCTTGTCTGGAATGCACGGGGTTTGGGAAACCGAGCCTCTCAAGGTGAATTACATAATATAATTCGTCAACATAATTTATCGGTTGTGGCAATTTTGGAGCCTATGATCACGGCTAATTTTGGTTTTTTTCAACGCCGATTCGGGTTAGCCCGAGGGGTGGCGAATCAGTCTAATAAAATATGGGTGTTCTTTGTTGTTGGGTTCCAGTGTGAAATTCTTGTTGATTCTGACCAGTTGCTTCATGTTCGGGTAATTGCTGTAATTTTTCCACAACCAGTATATATGACTTTTGTGTATGCGAAGTGTGATAGAATGGGTCGGCAGTTGCTTTGGGATAGTTTAAGACAGATTGCACAGGATATGGATGATTATCCATGGATTGTAGGAGGAGATTTTAACATTTTCCTTCATGAACATGAGCGAGTAGGTAGCACAGTTGATCGCTCCGATGAGATGCTGGATTTTGGACATGCTATGGTAGATTGTGCTTTGCTGGATGCAGGATATGTGGGATCTCCATTTACGTGGGGCAGGAGGGCTCTTCAGGAGCGTTTGGATCGGGTTTTATGCAATGAGTCGTGGGATTCAATGTTTCCGATTCTGACAGTTAGCCATCTTCCGAGGATTACATCTGATCATTCACCTTTATTGGGTCGATGCTGCTTCTCTGATATACCATCTCGAGCATCATTTCGATTTCAACATATGTGGATTCGACATCATGGGTTTTTGGAGGAGGTTCGAACCGCTTGGGAATTTGATTCGGGAACTTATGGGATGAGTAACCTACAGTTGAAGATGTTAGCTGTCAAACGTCGGCTAAAATGGTGGAACTGGAATATCTTTGGAAATATTTTTGATAAGGTTCGGATTGCTCGTGAGGCTGTGTCTAATGCTCAGGAGTTGTACCATGCTGATCCATCCCCTCAGAATTCCATGGAGCTAAATCGAAGCAGAGAAGTTTATATTCGGGCGTCTGCAATGGAGGAGGATTTTTGGAGACAAAAAGCAGCAGTCAGATGGGTGTTGGAGGGAGAGCGCAACATGAAGTTCTTTCATGGGTTGGTGAAGCAGAAACGGGTAAAATCTCGAGTTCATTCAATTGTTGTAGATGGACAGACCATTTCTGATCTGGAGGCTCTTTGTACATCTGCAGCGACATTCTTTCAGCATCTCCTGTCGTCTGACACTGACTTCCTAGCCACACCGCAGGATGATTTATTTTCATCTCTCCCAGCTTCCGTTGATACATCCAGGTTGTGTGATCTACCTTCGGTCCAGGAGATTCGGGATGCAGTCTTTGGAATTGATCCAAATAGTGTGTCGGGCCCAGATAGATTCTCTTCATTATTCTTTCAGTGCTGTTGGGAGATTGTGGAGTCCGATGTACAGGCGGCCGTTTGGGACTTCTTCTCTGGGAATCCAATGCCGAGGAGTTTCACGGCGACGACGATAGTTCTATTGCCTAAGAAGGCACACCCTACTTCTTGGGCGGAATATCGGCCGATCAGCTTGTGTAATGTGACAAACAAAATCATCTCCAAAATTCTGAATAATCGGCTTGCACCCATTCTTCCTATGTTGGTAGCTCAGAATCAGAGTGGATTTACACAGGGCAGGGTTATAAGTGATAACATATTGTTGGCGCAGGAGCTAGTACATGATTTGAACTTGTCGGGGGGTGTTCCGAATTTGGCTATCAAGCTTGATATGGCAAAGACATATGATCGTGTACAGTGGCCTTTCTTGCGTTTGGCTTTATCACGTATGGGGTTTCCGGAGAGATGGATTGATATGGTCAGTTTATGTGTTGAGCACTGTTGGTTCTCGGTTCTGGTCAATGGAAGTCCATCCGGTTTTTTTCCATCGACTAGAGGGTTGAGGCAGGGTGATCCCCTTTCCCCTTCGCTATTTGTTTTGGTGGCAGAATACTTATCCAGGGGATTGGATTTACTGATTAGAGACAGATCAGACATGACCTATCGGACACATGGAGGCTTTCCTGTCACTCACTTGTCCTATGCAGATGATATCATCATCTTCACTCGAGCTGCCGAGGATGGGCTCATTTCACTCATCCATTTTCTGGAGCATTATTCGTTGGCAACGGGGCAGATGGTGAGCATTTCAAAGAGTAATTTCTTCATGCACCATCATTTTGTGGAGGAGTGGGCTCCGAGGGTTCAGGCTCTCACGGGTTTTCAGCTTGGATCGTTGCCTTTGGTGTATTTAGGGATCCCTATTTATAAGGGGCCTTTAAAAGTGGAGCTTTTTTTGCGGTTGAAGCAGGGCATGATGGATTGTGTGCATGGTTGGGCCCATAGACATCTTTCTCATGGTGGTCGGCTGGCTCTTATACGGAGTACGTTATCCACTCTCCCCTTGTACTATCTACAGGTTCTTGATCCACCCTTATATATTCTGAAGGAGTTGGAGCAGATTCTTGCTCGGTTTTTCTGGGGATCTTCTACTGCACAGAGGAAGACTCATTGGGTCAGTTGGGAGGATATCTGTTTGCCGACGTCGGAGGGTGGTCTCGGTCTTCGCCGGTTTCAGGATCTGTCGGTGGCTTTTGGGTACAAGCTTTGGTGGAGATTCAGATAGCAGAACTCCTTGTGGGCTCGGTTCCTTTGGGCAAAGTATGGTTATCTTTTCCCAGGACGAACCCAGATTCCTCGACATGCTAGCCATCCGTGGAAACGGATTGTTAAGATTGGGATTCGGGCTCAGCAGCATATTTTCTGGACTCTCGGATCAGGTCAGTGCAGTTTCTGGGATGATACTTGGGTTGGTCATCAGCCGTTGGTCTCCTCATTCCCGGATACTAGGTTGGGGCATTATTGCGTCAACACTTTTTGGTAGGGTCGACAGTGGGATTTGGAGAGACACCGTGGGAGGTTGGTGGATGATATGGGTCTATCTGAGGAGTTGTTTGAGGAGATGGCTCGGGTGCCTCTGATGCCGGAAGGGGATGATGTCATGCGTTGGAAACTGACTCCTCATGAGGATTTTTCGTTGGCTTCTACTTGGGAATTTGTCCGAGCGAGAAAATCGAATCGGCCCCTCTTTTGTCTCATTTGGTCCCCTTTCCTGACCCCGACCATGTCTGTCTTTCTATGGCGTCTCCTTCGTAATAGGCTTCCTGTGGACACAAAACTTCAGTCTCGAGGTATTTCTATCGCTTCTAGATGCTTTTGTTGTTCTAGGTCGTCCCCTAAGGTTGAGTCTCTTTCTCACCTTTTCCTCTTGAATGACGCTGTGCGATCTGTTTGGAATCATTTTGCAGCATGGTTTCACTGCACACTACCTGGCACTTCTGATATATCACAGGTCATGAGCTTCTGGAGACAGGTGATTCCACATGCACACACTCCACATATCTGCTTTCTTGTTCCATGCTTGATCTTTTGGTTTACCTGGACGGAGAGGAACAGTCACAAACACGGTGATGTTCCTTTTCGAGCTTCTCATATGATTTGGCAGGTTGAGCACCACTTGTTTCTCCTTGTCACGGCGAGGAAGCTTCTTCCCATCCATTGGCGGGGCTCATTCCCGACAGTTGATTTCATGCCCATATCGATGGCCGTCCCTCGACAGCTCGTTTCGAGACCGGTTAGATGGCTTCTTCCTCCGGCGTCGTGGATAAAGCTGAACACAGATGGTTCGTTTGTCAGGTTGACAGGTGCAGCAGCGGGGGGTGGACTCATTAGGGATCACCATGGGGGCTTGATGTTGGCCTTCCATATTCCGTTGCAAGCCTCGTCTAGCTTCGATGAGGAGATTCAGGCTGTTTTACAGGGTCTACTTCTAGCTCGACATTATGATCGTCCTGTGTGGCTGGAGTTGGATGCAGCTAATGTGGTTTCTCTCCTACAGTCAACCCGATCAGGACCTTGGCAGATCCAGCATTATCTGATCAGGATTCGTGATTGCTTAGCTTAGACACAGTCCAGGATTACCCACATCTTTCGAGAAGGTAATCGGCCGGCTGATTTTCTGGCTCGATTAGGGATGACAGGTCATGGTTTGCAGGTACTTGATAGCCATTCGATGCCTCGGCCATGCTTGGCACTTGTTAGGATGGATCAGATTGGTTACCCGAGTTTCAGATTCCGTGAGATCAGATCTTGATTATTTTTGGAATGTTTTCTGTATTTTTGGTCGATGATTAGGTTTATGGTATGGTTTGCTACTTTCCCTATTGTCTGTTAGGGAAGCGTGGGTTGATTGATGTATTTTGGACGATGTATTTGTTTGATGATTTATATGCAGGCCAGGGGATGGTGCCTTAATCCCCCACCCATCATGGGTGTTTGATTAAAAAAAAACACTAAACACTAAACCGTAAACCCTAAACTTTCGAATACCCCTTTGGGTTTTTTCGAATATTTTCAACGTTTAAATTTTCAAGAACGAGTCCCATAAACCGACTTAATGGAATGTCCAAATAATATATATGAAGAAAAACTAGCCTCACGTGACCAGGAAGACCCTGTATTTAGTTTTTGACAATACGCCTAAATGTCTCGTTACGCAAAAATTTTGATTCATGACATTTTTTCACGCTTTTTGGTTGGGAAATTGGGATAGATACTAAAGACATATTTGTAGCTCATTGAGTTTGCTTTCCAACGCATCAAAAATGTTGCAAATCGGACGTTCCAATTGGGAGTTACAGCCTCTTAACTAAAACTGTACGTCGAGCCCGTTTAAAACCCAAAGGGGTACCCTTTTAGGTTTTTCTGTTTAAAACCCAAAGGGGTACCCCTTTGGGATTTTTCGAATATATTCAATGTTTAAATTTTCATGAACGAGTCCCATAAACCGATTTAATGGAATGTCCAAATAATATATATGAGGAAACACTAGCCTCACGTGGCCAGGAAGACCCTGTATTTAGTTTTTGACGATACGCCTAAATGTCTCGTTACGTAAAAATTTTGATTCATGACATTTTTTCATGCTTTTTGGTTGGGAATTGGGATGGATACTGGAGACATATTTATAGGTCATTGAGTTAGCTTTCCAACGCATCAAAAATGTTGCAAATCGGACGTTCTGGTTAGGAGTTACAGCTTCTTAACCAAAACTGTACGTCGATCCCGTTTAAAACCCAAAGGGGTACCCCTTTGGGTTTTTTTGAATATTTTCAACGTTTACATTTTCAAGAACGAGTCCCATAAATCTACTTAATGGAATGTCCAAATAATATATATGAGGAAAAACTAGCCTCACGTGGCCAGGAAGACCCTGTATTTAGTTTTTGACGATACGTCTAAATGTCTCGTTACGCAAAAATTTTGATTCATGACATTTTTTCATGCTTTTTGGTTCGGAAATTGGGATGGATACTGAAGACATTTTTGTAGCTCATTGAGATAACTTTCCAACGCATCAAAAATGTTGCAAATCGGAAGTTCTTGTTAGGAGTTACAACCTCTTAACCAAAACTGTACGTCGAGCCCGTTAAAAACCCAAAGGGGTACCGCTTTGGGTTTTTTCGAATATTTTCAACGGTTAAATTTTCAAGAACAAGTCCCATAAACCGACTTAATGGTATGTCCAAATAATATATATGAGGAAAAACTAGCCTCACGTGGCCAGGAAGACCCTGTTTTTCATTTTTTGACGATACGCCTAAATGTCTCGTTATGCAAAAATTTTGATTCATGACATTTTTTCACATTTTTTGGTTTGGAAATTGGGATGGATAATGAAGTAATATTTGTAGCTCATTGAGTTAGCTTTCCAACGCATCAAAAATGTTGCAAATCAGAAGTTCTAGTTAGGAGTTACAGCCTCTTAACCAAAACTGTACGTCGAGCCCGTTTAAAACCCAAAGGGGTACCGCTTTGGGTTTTTTTGAATATTTTCAACATTTAAATTTTCAAGAACGAGTCCCATAAACCGAATTAATGGAATGTCTAAATAATATATATGAGGAAAAACTAGCCTCACGTGACCAGGAAGACCCTGTATTTAGTTTTTGACGATACGCCTAAATGTCTCGTTACGCAAAAATTTTGACTCATTACAATTTTTCATGCTTTTTGGTTGGGAAATTGGGATAGATACTCAAGACATATTTTTAGGTCATTGAGTTAGCTTTCCAACGCATCAAAAATGTTGCAAATCGGACGTTCCAGTTGGAAGTTACAGCCTCTTAACCAAAACTGTACGTCGAGCCCGTTAAAAATCAAAAGGGGTACTCCTTTGGGTTTTTTCGATTATTTTCAACGTTTACATTTTCAAGAACGAGTCCCATAAACCGACTTAATGGAATGTACAAATAATATATATGAGGAAAAACTAGCCTCACGTGACTAGGAAGACCCTGTATTTAGTTTTTGATGATACGCCAAAATGTCTCGTTACGCAAAAATTTTGACTCATGACATTTTTTCATGCCTTTTGGTTCGAAAATTGGGATGGATACTGAAGACATATTTGTAGCTCATTGAGTTAGCTTTCCAACGCATAAAAAATGTTGCTAATTGTACGTTCTAGTTAGGAGTTACAACCTCTTAACCAAACCTGTACGTCGAGCCCGTTAAAAACATAAAGTGGTACCCCTTTGGGTTTTTTCGAATATTTTCAACGTTTAAATTTTCAAGAACGAGTCCCATAAACCGATTTAATGGAATGTCCAAATAATATATATGAGGAAAAACTAGCCTCACGTGACCAGGAAGACCCTGTATTTAGCTTTTGACGATACGCCTAAATGTCTCGTTAAACAAAAATTTTGATTCATGACATTTTTTCATGCTTTTTGGTTGGGAAATTGGGATGGATACTAAAGACATATTTGTAGTTCATTGAGTTTGCTTTCCAACACATCAAAAATGTTGCAAATCGGACGATCCAGTTGGGAGTTACAGCCTCTAAACTAAAACTGTAGGTCGAGCCCGTTAGAAACCCAAAGGGGTACCCTTTTGGGTTTTTTCGAATATTTTCAACGTTTACATTTTCAAGAACAAGTCCCATAAACCAACATAATGGAATGTCCAAATAATATATGTGAGGAAAAACTAGCCTCACGTGGCCAGGAAGACCCTGTATTTAGTTTTTGACGATACGTCTAAATGTCTCGTTACGCAAAAATTTGATTCATGACATTTTTTCACGCTTTTTGGTTCCAAAATTGAGATGGATACTGAAGTCATATTTGTAGCTCATTGAGTTAGCTTTCCAACGCATAAAAAATGTTGCTAATTGTACGTTCTAGTTAGGAGTTACAACCTCTTAACCAAACCTGTACGTCGAGCCCGTTAAAAACATAAAGTGGTACCCCTTTGGGTTTTTTCGAATATTTTCAACGTTTAAATTTTCAAGAACGAGTCCCATAAACCGATTTAATGGAATGTCCAAATAATATATATGAGGAAAAACTAGCCTCACGTGACCAGGAAGACCCTGTATTTAGCTTTTGACGATACGCCTAAATGTCTCGTTAAACAAAAATTTTGATTCATGACATTTTTTCATGCTTTTTGGTTGGGAAATTGGGATGGATACTAAAGACATATTTGTAGTTCATTGAGTTTGCTTTCCAACACATCAAAAATGTTGCAAATCGGACGATCCAGTTGGGAGTTACAGCCTCTAAACTAAAACTGTAGGTCGAGCCCGTTAGAAACCCAAAGGGGTACCCTTTTGGGTTTTTTCGAATATTTTCAACGTTTACATTTTCAAGAACAAGTCCCATAAACCAACATAATGGAATGTCCAAATAATATATGTGAGGAAAAACTAGCCTCACGTGGCCAGGAAGACCCTGTATTTAGTTTTTGACGATACGTCTAAATGTCTCGTTACGCAAAAATTTGATTCATGACATTTTTTCACGCTTTTTGGTTCCAAAATTGAGATGGATACTGAAGTCATATTTGTAGCTCATTGAGTTAGCTTTCCAACGCATAAAAAATGTTGCTAATTGTACGTTCTAGTTAGGAGTTACAACCTCTTATCCAAACCTGTACGTCGAGCCCGTTAAAAACATAAAGTGGTACCCCTTTGGGTTTTTTCGAATATTTTCAACGTTTAAATTTTCAAGAACGAGTCCCATAAACCGATTTAATGGAATGTCCAAATAATATATATGAGGAAAAACTAGCCTCACGTGACCAGGAAGACCCTGTATCGTTACGCAAAAATTTTGACTCATGACATTTTTTCATGCTTTTTGGTTGGGAAATTGGGATGGATAGTAAAGACATATTTGTAGCTCATTGAATTTTCTTTCCAATGCATCAAAAATGTTGCAAATCGGACGTTCCAGTTGGGAGTTACAGCCTCTTAACTAAAACTGTACGTCGAGCCCGTTAAAAACCTAAAGGGGTACCGCTTTGGGTTTTTTTGAATATTTTCAACGGTTAAATTTTCAAGAACGAGGCCCATAAACCGACTTAATGGAATGTCCAAATAATATATATGAGGAAAAACTAGCCTCACGTGGCCAGGAAGACCCTGTTTTTCACTTTTTGACGATACGCCTAAATGTCTCGTTACGCAAAAATTTTGATTCATGACATTTTTCACACTTTTTGGTTCGGAAATTGGGATGGATACTGAAGTCATATTTGTAGCTCATTGAGTTAGCTTTTCAACGCATCAAAAATGTTGCAAATCGGAAGTTCTGGTTAGGAGTTACAACCTCTTAACCAAAACTGTACGTCGAGCCCGTTTAAAACCCAAAGGGGTACCCCTTTGGATTTTTTCAAAATTTTCATGTTTACATTTTCAAGAACGAGTCCCATAAACCGACTTAATGGAGTGTCCAAATAATATATATGAGGAAAAACTAGCCTCACGTGACCAGGAAGACCCTGTATTTAGTTTTTGATGATACACCTAAATGTCTCGTTACGCAAAAATTGGGATGGATACTGAATACATATTTGTAGCTCATTGACTTAGCTTTCCAACGCATCAAAAATGTTGCTAATCGTACGTTCTAGTTAGGAGTTACAACCTCTTAACCAAACCTGTACGCCGAGCCCGTTAAAAACCCAAAGTGGTACCCCTTTGGGTTTTTTCGAATATTTTCAACGTTTAAATTTTCAAGAACGAGTCCGATAAACCGACTTAATGGAATGTCCAAATAATATATATGAGGAAAAACTATCCTCACGTGACCAGGAAGACCCTGTATTTAGTTTTTGACGATACGCCTAAATGTCTCGTTAAGCAAAAATTTTCATTCATGACATTTTTTCATGCTTTTTGGTTGGGAAATTGGGATGGATACTAAAGACATATTTATAGCTCATTGAGTTTTCTTTCCAATGCATCAAAAATGTTGCAAATCGGACGTTCCAGTTGGGAGTTACAGCCTCTTAACTAAAACTGTACGTCGACCCCGTTTGAAACCCAAAGGGGTACCCTTTTGGGTTTTTTCGAATATTTTCAACGTTTACATTTTCAAGAACGAATCCCATAAACCAACTTAATGGAATGTCCAAATAATATATATGAGGAAAAACTAGCCTCACGTCGCCAGGAAGACCCTGTATTTAGTTTTTGACGATACGCCTAAATGTCTCGTTACGCCAAAATTTTGATTCATGACATTTTTTCTTGCTTTGTGATTCGGAAATTGGGTTGGATACTGAAGACATATTTGCAGCTCATTAAGATAGCTTTCCAACGCATCAAAAATGTTACAAATCGGACGTTCTAGGTAGGATTTACAGCCTCTTAACCAAAACTGTACGTCGAGCCCGTTAAAAACCCAAAGGGGTACCCCTTTGGGTTTTTTTGAATATTTTCAACGTTTAAATTTTCAAGAACGAGTCCCATAAACCGACTTAATGGAATGTCCAAATAATATATATGAAGAAAAACTAGCCTCACGTGTCCAGGAAGACCCTGTATTTAGTTTTTGACGATACGCCTAAATGTCTCGTTACGGAAAAATTTTTATTCATGACATTTTTTCACACTTATTGGTTGGGAAATTGGGATAGATACTGAAGACATATTTGTAGCTCATTGAGATAGCTTTCCAACGCATCATAAATGTTACAAATCGGACGTTCTAGTTAGGAGTTACAGCCTCTTAACCAAAACTGTACGTCGAGCCCGTTTAAAACCCAAAGGGGTACCCCTTTGGGTTTTTTCGAATATTTTCAACGTTTACATTTCAAGAACGAGTCCCATAAACCGACTTAATGGATTGTCCAAATAATATATATGAGGAAAAACTAGCCTCACGTGACCAGGAAGATCCTGTATTTAGTTTTTGACGATACGCCTAAATGTCTCGTTAAGCAAAAATTTTGATTCATGACATTTTTCATGCTTTTTGGTTGGGAAATTGGGATGTATACTAAAGACATATTTGTAGCTCATTGAGTTTTCTTTCCAATGCATCAAAAATGTTGCAAATCGGACGTTCCAGTTGGGAGTTACAGCCTCTTAACTAAAATTGTACGTCAAGCCCGTTAAAAACCCAAAGGGGTACCGCTTTGGGTTTTTTCGAATATTTTCAACGGTTAAATTTTCAAGAACGAGACCCATAAACCGACTTAATGGAATGTCCAAATAATATATATGAGGAAAAACTAGCCTCACGTGGCCAGGAAGACCGTGTTTTTCATTTTTTGACGATACGCCTAAATGTCTCGTTACGCAAAAATTTTGATTCATAACATATTTTCATGCGTTTTGGTTTGGAAATTGGGATGGATACTGAAGACATATTTGTAGCTCATTGAGATAGCTTTCCAACGCATCAAAAATGTTACAAATCGGACGTTCTAGTTAGAAGTTACAGCCTCGTAACCAAAACTGTACGTCGATCCCGTTTAAAACCCAAAGGGGTACCCCTTTGGGTTTTTTCGAATGTTTTCAACGTTTACATTTTCAAGAACGAGTCCCATAAACCGACTGAATGGATTGTCCAAATAATATATATGAGGAAAAACTAGCTCCACGTGACCAGGAAGATCCTGTATTTAGTTATTGACGATACGCCTAAATGTCTCCTTAAGCAAAAATTTTGATTCATGACATTTTTCATGCTTTTTGGTTGGGAAATTGGGATGTATACTAAAGACATATTTGTAGCTCATTGAGTTTGTTTTCCAATGCATAAAAAATGTTGCAAATCGGACGTTCCAGTTGGGAGTTACAGCCTCTTAACTAAAACTGTACGTCGAGCCCGTTAAAAACCCAAAGGGGTACCGTTTGGGTGTTTTCGAATATTTTCAACGGTTAAATTTTCAAGAACGAGTCTCATAAACCGACTTAATGGAATGTCCAAATAATATATATGAGGAAAAACTAGCCTCACGTGGCCAGGAAGACCCTGTTTTTCATTTTTTGACGATACGCCTAAATGTCTCGTTACGCAAAAATTTTGATTCATAACATATTTTCATGCTTTTTGGTTTGGAAATTGGGATGGATACTGAAGACATATTTGTAGCTCATTGAGATAGCTTTCCAACGCATCAAAAATGTTACAAATCGGACGTTCTAGTTAGGAGTTACAGCCTCGTAACCAAAACTGTACGTCGAGCCCGTTTAAAACCCGAAGGGGTACCCCTTTGGGTTTTTTCGAATATTTTCAACCTTTACATTTTCAAGAACGAGTCCCATAAACCGACTTAATGGATTGTCCAAATAATATATATGAGGAAAAACTAGCTTCACGTGACCAGGAAGATCCTGTATTTAGTTTTTGACGATACGCCTAAATGTCTCCTTAAGCAAAAATTTTGATTCATGACATTTTTCATGCTTTTTGGTTTGGAAATTGGGATGTATACTAAAGAGATATTTGTAGCTCATTGAGTTTGCTTTCCAATGCATCAAAAATGTTGCAAATCGGACGTTCCAGTTGGGACTTACAGCCTCTTAACTAAAACTGTACGTCGAGCCCGTTAAAAACCCAAAGGGGTACCGCTTTGGGTTTTTTCGAATATTTTCAACGGTTAAATTTTCAAGAACGAGTCCCATAAACCGACTTAATGGAATGTCCAAATAATATATATGAGGAAAAATTAGCCTCACGTGTCCAGGAAGACCCTGTTTTTCATTTTTTGACGATACGCCTAAATGTCTCGTTACGCAAAAATTTTGATTCATAACATTTTTTCATGCTTTTTGGTTCGGAAATTGGGATGGATACTGAAGACATATTTGTAGCTCATTGAGATAGCTTTCCAACGCATCAAAAATGTTACAAATCGGACGTTCTAGTTAGGAGTTACAGCCTCTTAACCAAAACTGTACGTCGAGCCCGTTTAAAACCCAAAGGGGTACCCCTTTGGGTTTTTTCGAATATTTTCAACGTTTACATTTTCAAGAACGAGTCCCATAAACCGACTTAATGGATTGTCCAAATAATATATATGAGGAAAAACTAGCCTCACGTGACCAGGAAGATCCTGTATTTAGTTTTTGACGATACGCCTAAATGTCTCGTTAAGCAAAAATTTTAATTCATGACATTTTTCATGCTTTTTGGTTTGGAAATTGGGATGTATACTAAAGACATATTTGTAGCTCATTGAGTTTCCTTTCGAATGCATCAAAAATGTTGCAAATCGGACGTTCCAGTTGGGAGTTACAGCCTCTTAACTAAAACTGTACGTCGAGCCCGTTAAAAACCCAAAGGGTACCGCTTTGGGTTTTTTCGAATATTTTCAACGGTTAAATTTTCAAGAACGAGTCCCATAAACCGACTTAATGGAATGTCCAAATAATATATATGAGGAAAAACTAGCCTCACGTGGCCAAGAAGACCCTGTTTTTCATTTTTTGACGATACGCCTAAATGTCTCGATATGCAAAAATTTTGATTCATAACATTTTTTCATGCTTTTTGGTTCGGAAATTGGGATGGATATTGAAGACATATTTGTAGCTCTTTGAGATAGCTTTCCAACGCATCAAAAATGTTACAAATCGGATGTTCTAGTTAGGAGTTACAGCCTCTTAACCAAAACTGTACGTCGTGCCCGTTAAAAACCCAAAGGGGTACCGCTTTGGGTTTTTTCGAATATTTTCAACGGTTAAATTTTCAAGAACGAGTCCCATAAACCGACTTAACGGAATGTCCAAATAATATATATGAGGAAAAACTAGCCTCACGTGGCCAGGAAGACCCTGTTTTTCATTTTTTGACGATACGCCTAAATGTCTCGTTACGCAAAAATTTTGATTCATAACATTTTTTCACGCTTTTTGGTTCGGAAATTGGGATGGATACGGAAGTCATATTTGTAGCTCATTGAGTTAGATTTCCAACGCGTCAAAAATGTTGCAAATCGAACGTTCTGGTTAGGAGTTACAACCTCATAACCAAAACTGTACGTCGAGCCCGTTTAAAACCCAAAGGGTTACCCCTTTGGGTTTTTTCGAATATTTTCAACGTTTACATTTTCAAGAACGAGTCGCATAAACCGACTTAATGGATTGTCCAAATAATATATATGAGGAAAAACTAGCCTCACGTGGCCAAGAAGACCCTGTTTTTCATTTTTTGACGATACGCCTAAATGTAGCTCATTGAGATAGCTTTCCAACGCATCAAAAATGTTACAAATCGGACGTTCTAGTTAGGAGTTAGAGCCTCTTAACCAAAACTGTACGTCGAGCCCGTTAAAAACCCAAAGGGGTACCCCTTTGGGTTTTTTCGAATATTTTCAACGTTTAAATTTTCAAGAACGAGTCCCATAAACCGACTTAATGGAATGTCCAAATAATATATGTGAAGAATTAGGGTTTAGGGTTTAGGGTTTAGGGTAGAAAATATGCTCAATAGACTCAATATCAGAGGACTCGGAAGAAGACTGACTCAGAAGAGAAAGATCCGGACAACAAAGGCAATTAGAAGCTAAAGAAATGCCACGATACTGAAGCTTACGATCAATAGGGAGACGATCCTGGACAAGCCGCCAAAGGAAGATAGAAATGGTGGGGGTAAGGCAAGGGGACCAAACCATACTAAGGGTAGGACAAGGGGGGTGCTGAGGTCTGATCGACACCCAAACCGACACAAAAGAGAACTTCCCATCGGAAGAGCTCTTCCACCGGATAAGGTCAGAAGAGGAAACACGAATAGGAACCAAGCAGATCTGATCCGCCACCGCAGGAGAAACCACACGGAGAAGCTTCTCTCTGTCCCAAACACCATCACTCCAAAACCACTGCACTAAAGCACCAGAGTGTCTGGAAACATCCACAGAATCAGCCAGGGGGCTATCCCCCATCCACTGGTCGTACCAAAAACTGATCTCCCCTGAACCCAACCTCCAGAACATCTGAGACTGAACCAGAAGGCGAACCGAACACATCCTCTCCACCCTAGAACACTGGTTTAGGGTTTAGGGTTTTTTTTTTTTTTAAAAGAAGCACCCTACGGGGTGAGGGGTTTAGGTAGACCCCCAACCTGTGTATAAAAACCCAAAGTCATAAAATACATCGTAAAGAAGATAAAGAAAGAACAGAAACGGCCGAAACAGGTGGCCAAAAACAACTGCCGACAGGAGGCAATATAAACAAACCTAGAGGACTAAAAACAATGTCTATAACAGGAAAAACCGAAAAAGATAAAGGTACATCAAGTATGAGCACCTACTCAATCCACTCGAAAAGACGGCCATCCCAACTGATCAAATCTAGCCAACACCTGGACCCGTCGAGGCAACCCTTCCGGAGGAAAGGATCCAGCTAACTCAGTCTGACACCCTAAGTTAGCCAGGAAATCTGCCACAGAGTTCCCTTCCCGAAGAATATGTGACACCCGAAACTCCATAGAAGCAAGGAGGTTCCGGATGAAAGTGAGAGAACCCTGCAATCTCCAATGCCCTGCATCCGAATGTGAAAGGAGCTGAACCACCAAGATCGCATCCAACTCAATCCATACTCGTGAAAAACCAAGTCTCCTAACATGATAGAGACCCCTATGAAGCGCCTCCAGCTCCGCTGCCAAACTCTCAAGAACCGAACCTCGCTCGTGGAAAGCAAAGAGGACATCACCAGTATGATCTCGAATCACACCGCCAATCCCCGACACCATCGAAGCCGACCTATAAGCCCCATCAGTGTTCAGCTTCACCCAACCTAAGTCAGGCGGACGCCAAACAATCGGAGGAATGGGAGGCCGAGGGGGCTGGAACGATAATAAAGGCCCAAAGAAAAGGCCACATGAAGCATACCCCCCAGCTCTCCCTGCTGAGAAGCCTGCTATGATGAAGAACACGAACCTGTCTCATGACTCGAAAGATGATCGAGTCTGCACGAACTGGTAACCGCCGGTGCTTGCCATCATTTCTTGCAGTCCAGAGGAACCACAAGATCAAGCAAGGGATCACTGTCGTGATGTGTGTGCAACGTGTGTGCCTACCAGAGGAAAAATGCCTCCAGTAATGCAAGATATGGGGTGTGTGCACAGTGTGTGGGGGTGTCAAACCAAACATCCCGTAGAAATGCTCCCAAACTCTCCTCGCAGTACGACTCGAGTAGAAAATATGCTCAATAGACTCAATATCAGAGGACTCGGAAGAAGACTGACTCAGAAGAGAAAGATCCGGACAACAAAGGCACTTCGAAGCTAAAGAAATGCCACGAGACTGAAGCTTACGATCAACAGGGAGACGATCCTGGACAAGCCGCCAAAGGAAGATAGAAATGGTGGGGGTAAGGCAAGGGGACCAAACCATACTAAGGGTAGGACAAGGGGGGTGCTGAGGTCTGATCGACGCCCAAACCGACGCAAAAGAAAACTTCCCGTCGGAAGAGCTCTTCCACCGGATAAGGTCAGAAGAGGAAACACGAATAGGAACCAAGCAGATCCCATCCGCCACCGCAGGAGAAACCACACGGAGAAGCTTCTCTCTGTCCCAAACACCATCACTCCAAAACCACTGCACTAAAGCACCAGAGTGTCTGGAAACAACCACAGAATCAGCCAGGGGGCTATCCCCCATCCACTGGTCGTACCAAAAACTGATCTCCCCTGAACCCAACCTCCAGAACATCTGAGACTGAACCAGAAGGCGAACCGAACACATCCTCTTCCAAACAGAGCTGGAATGAGGAGATACACCCACACTGCCAGAAAACTGATGCCGACAGTACTTCTGCAGAAGAAACTTAGCCCAAAGAGAGCCCTGCTCCCGAAACCTGAACCACAGCTTATGTGAGAAAGACTCAACCACATCCGTAAGACGTCGCAAGCCCAAACCACCCTCAGCTGTCGGCCGACACACCGTCTCCCATGAGACCCAATGAGTATGCCTCTGACTCCCGTACGAGCCCCAGAAGAACCTCGCCAAACACTGCTCGATCCTCTGAATCATATACTGCGGCGGCTGAACCACCTGAACTAGATGAAGAGCCATCGAAGCCAGGGTGCTCCGAATCAGAGCCAGACGACCCCCAAAGGAGAGCGAAGTCCGAGCCCAACCAGCAACCCTATCAGAAATCCGATCCACCAAAGACTGAAACAAAGCACCCCTCATATTCCCCTTATATAAGGGGGCTCCCAAGTAGATAATCGGAAGAAACTGTCTCGCATACCCAAAAATCCTCCCAATACGACCCACCACCACATCCGAACACCTCGATCCCACCACAAAGGTACTCTTGGAAGCACTCACCATCTGACCCGAAGTCTGACAGTACTCCTCCAAAAAATCCCTCAGATGCCGGAGACCCTGTGCATAAGCAGTCGTGAAGATCATGATGTCATCCGCATAAGCCAGATGAGAAACCGAGAAACCACCCCTAGTGCCGTACTGCATCGTCGGATATCTATCAAACAGAGCATCCAAACCCCGCGAAAGATAATCCGCCGCCAACACAAACAGAGTAGGAGAGAGCGGATCCCCCTGCCGGAGACCACGAGAAGCCTGAAAGAAGCCAGAAAGCTGCCCGTTCACCAACACAGAGAACCGACAGAAACTGACACATCTGTGAATCAAATCAATCAAAACCGGAGGAAAACCCCTCAGCTCCAACACCCTAAAAAGAAAACCCCACTGAAGCCGATCATAAGCCTTCGCCATGTCCAGCTTCAAAATCAGATTCGGATGCCTCCCCTGAGTCCCAATCTCATGAACCATCTCCTGAGCAAGCAGAATGTTATCACTGATCAACCGACCTCTAACAAACCCACTCTGAGAAGGAGCAAGCAACTCTGGCACCAAAGAAGCCAACCTGCAGGTGATAACCTTCAAAATGATCTTATTCGTCACGTTGCATAGACTAATCGGCCGAAACTGACTCCAAGCCGACGGCGATGCCACCTTCGGAATAAGAACAATCGTAGTGGCAGTGAACGAAGCAGGCATCTGACGACCCTCGAAGAAGTCCCAAACAGCCTCACACACATCAGATCCCACAATCTCCCAACAGTGCTGAAAAAACAAAGCCGAGAAACCATCCGGACCCGAAACACTATCTCTGGAGATACTAAAAACAGCCTCCCTGATCTCCTCACAGCTGGGCTTCTGACAAGCCGACGAAAAATCCAACTGAGATGGAGGGCAAAAAATAGAATCCACCTGTCTCAGCTCTATGCCCTCATCCGTGAAAAGCTGCTGAAAAAACCCAGAAGCGGAATCCCGAATCTCCTGAGGAGATGTAAGAACCGTACCATCCTGGGTGATAGAATGAATACGATTAGCACACCTCCTCCTCTTCACCAAAGAGTGGAAAAAACGAGTATTCCTCTCCCCCTCAGAAGCCCAACGACAAGCCGACTTCTGTCTCCAGAAATCCTCCTCCATATGAAGCAACAGAGTCAACTCAGCAGTAGCCTTTCTCAAGGCCATCCGAGACAACTCCGTCGGATCCTCATCATAAGCCTTCTCAGCATCAAAAACAGCCCGCTCAGCCTGATTGGGAACCGAAATGAAGACGGCACACGCTCCAACTTAGTAGAGACCGAAATCAACATAGGGGCATGATCCGACCAAGTCCTCGAAAGGTGCAACACCTTCGTCATAGGAAACAGGTCTAACCACCTATCAGAATACAGCATCCTATCCAAACGCTCCTGCAGCTGACCCCTTTGCCAAGTAAACGGAGAACCACTGAAACCGGCATCCGCCAACCCACAATCCGAGATCATATCCCCGAACTCCTCCATATCCAAACGGCGATCCGACAACCCACCAATCCTCTCATGGTCATGCAGAATACAGTTGAAGTCACCCCCCACAAGCCAAGGGGTATCCCCAACCGTCTCTGCAATACCACGAAGAGCCTCCCAAAGCTCCCTCCTCTCCACCCTCGAACACTTCGCATAAACAGCCGTCAACGCAAAGGACCGAGGAAACAAACCAGAAGAAACCTGAACCTGAAGCAACTGATCCAAATCCTGAACCATAGCAATCTGAAACGCACCCGAAAACAAGATCCAAATCTTGTTATTCCGGTTCGCCAAAGCAGAAGAAAAACCCAACCGACGACAGAAAAAGGACACATCCAACTCCACCATCGGCTCCAAAATCACAAGCAGCTGAACCCGATGCTGCTGGCATAGAAAATGCAAGTGTGTCTGAGTGGGCGGGTTCCCAACACCCCTTGCATTCCATACCAAAAACTGTGACATCATAGCTGAAGGCGTGGAATCATGGACCCATCCGTAGCCCGCCCTGCCGCCGCAATCCGAGCACTCCTCCGAGGACGCATAGTCCCAGTCTCCTCACGAGCCTCAGTGATAGCATCCGACTGATAAAAATCCTCCTCATCCTCCTCTTCCGTCTTGACCTCCATCTCAGAGGTAATGACAGTGCTCACCGGAGCAGGATCTGATGCGATATAGGGAATCACATCTGTAAACTCAGGGTCACGAGTATCCTGAAAATCACCCGACTCAGCCTCCTCTACTGTCTGCAACGCCAAATCCATCTCAAGAGGCTGATCCACATCAAATAAAACACTAAACCGGTTCAGACCCGGATCAATATCATCAGTATCCCCCTGCTGGGCATCTCCCTCTGCATCCCCTCGTGCTGAATACAAAACCAAGGACCGATCCTCTGCATCACCACACTCCTCCTGACGGATCCCAGAGGTCTGCCCAACCTCCCTAACCACCTTCTTCCCCTCCTTCCGAGCCCAAGTTCCTGGCTGCACAGGCCTCTTGGGCTCCTTAGGAGCCGGATCAGGTCGTCTCCTTGGAGGAGGCCTAGGAGCATTCCCACTCCTATAACATCTGTCCACTGTATGCCCCACAAGAGAGCAACCAGTACAAAAATTAGGGATGAACTCGTAGTTCACCTTGAGCTCATGTCTCACCGTCCCATAGTGAACAAACACCCTCTGAACTCGAGGCTTCAGCAAATCAATCTCTACACACATACGAACCTCAGTGAACTTCGACTGGCTGGCTGTCAAATTATCAAACTGAACAGGACGACCAATAGCCCAACCAATCGAAATCAGCATCTCCCTACAAACAAAATGAACCGGAGGAGTAGGGATATTCACCCAAACAGGCACAACAGATGACTCCTTCCTCATATCAAAATCAGGGGTCCACTTGAAGACCCTCATCACGTGTGAGTCCATCTGCCACGTCCCCTTGGTCCAAAGCCTCAAAAAATCCTCTTCCTGGTCAAGCTTGATTAGGATATGTCTAAAGTTCAGCTTATGCAGCTTGAACCCTCCAACAAGTTTCAGATCCAACAGAAACTTAGAAACGACTTTGGCATGAGGAATCTCCTTGGAGAACTTCCCCACAAGAGTATAATGTAAAGGAGCAACCATGCGTTCTACTTCCGGATGGGAAATAGAGATCACAGGGTCCCCATCATGCTCACTCAGAACACCAAACCGAGTCTGGAGCTCTTCCTCAGAGATAAACCTCTGACGTGAGTTTGGGGGTCGATCAGAGGTGGCACGTGCATTACCATGCACAGCCTCAGCAAAGGAAACAGTTTTGGGAGTTTGGGTCATGGAAAAAGAAGGATTAGCCGAGGAACTAGGAGTGTTGGCCGAGATGCCGGGAATATGTGCCGGTAAAGAAGAGATCCCCGGCACTTTATCAGAAAGGCTCGAGTTTTCAGGATTTTTCTTCGACACATCAGAATAATATGTGGAATAATGAGATTGGGTCGAAACAGAATCAAGTTGGGCCGAGGGGATCATGGGGCTGGCCGAGGAAGGAGTGTTGGATTGAGTATGTCTCGGCACATTTTGGAATTGGGCCGAGCAATCTGAAATTTGCTTCGACCCATCTGAGTTCTAAGTTGAAAGACGAGTTTGGGTCGAAATAGAATCAATATGGGCCGAGGGGATCACAGGGTTGGCCGAGACATGGGCCAAACAAGGAGTTTTACTCGGCAAGTTTGGAAATTGGGCCGAGTAATAAGAAATCTGTTTCGGCCCATCATTATTAAACATCAAAGTATGTGTTTGGGTCGAGGAAAGATCAGGTTGGGCCGAAGGATTTATATGGGTGCCCACGGGATGGGCTTGAGGCACATTAAGGCCCGGCGGAATTTGAGATTGGGCCGAGCCTTTCAAAATCTGATCAGTGCGTTCCAAATTGAGGCCCATGGCAGTGTTTGAGATGGAAATAAGGAAGAGGCCGTGAGGGATTCAAATTCCTTGGATTTTGGAGGCATGGGTGGAAGTTGAGGATTTGTAGGGATCTCCCCAACAACCTTAGACTTGTCCAGATTTATCTCCATGAAAGACCGTAGTTTAGCATGGAAGGAAGGATTTGAAACATGTGATTTTAGAAGAGAAAGAAGATGATCATCATCACCAATGCAGTTAGCAATCGAAGACGACAAGGCTACATCATCTTCCATAACAAGAACACACCAAAACCAGCCCTAATGGCCGATGCTAAAAACCAGAAAAAAAACGAACAAGAAAAACACCAAGACGATCGGAAAAAAATCAAAAAAATAAAAAACTAACCGGTAAATTGATAGAGCACAAGATTGCGATCACAATCATATAAAATTTGTTGAATTTGAACGGTGAAATTCGCCGGACAAATCATGTTGAAAGTAATCTGCAAAAAACGCCGTGAGTTGAGGAGAGAGAAGAGAGCATTTGCGTGAGTTGGTTTTGGTTTAGGGTTTAGGGTTTAGGGTTTAGGGTTTAGGGTTTAGGGTTCAGGGTTTAGGGTTCAGGGTTTTTTTTTTTTTTTTAAACACCCATGATGGGTGGGGGATTAAGGCACCATCCCCTGGCCTGCATATAAATCATCAAACAAATACATCGTCCAAAATACATCAATCAACCCACGCTTCCCTAACAGACAATAGGGAAAGTAGCAAACCAAACCATAAACCTAATCAACGACCAAAATACAGAAAACATGCCAAAAATAATCAAGATCTGATCTCACGGAATCTGAAACTCGAGTAACCAATCTGATCCATCCTAACAAGTGCCAAGCATGGCCGAGGCATCGAATGGCTATCAAGTACCTGCAAACCATGACCTGTCATCCCTAATCGAGCCAGAAAATCAGCCGGCCGATTACCTTCTCGAAAGATGTGGGTAATCCTGGACTGTGTCTGAGCTAAGCAATCACGAATCCTGATCAGAGCATGCTGGATCTGCCAAGGTCCCGATCGGGTGGACTGTAGGAGAGAAACCACAACAGCTGCATCCAACTCCAGCCACACAGGATGATCATAATGTCGAGCTAGAAGTAGACCCTGTAAAACAGCCTGAATCTCCTCATCGAAGCTAGACGAGGCTTGCAACGGAATATGGAAGGCCAACATCAAGCCCCCATGGTGATCCCTAATGAGTCCACCCCCCGCTGCTGTACCTGTCAACCTGTCAAACGAACCATCTGTGTTCAGCTTTATCCACGGCACCGGAGGAAGAAGCCATCTAACCGGTCTCGAAACGAGCTGTCGAGGGACGGCCCTCGATATGGACATGAAATCAACTGTCGGGAACGAGCCCCGCCAATGGATGGGAAGAAGCTTCCTCGCCGTGACAAGGAGAAACAAGTGATGCTCAACATGCCAAATCACATGAGAAGCTCGAAAAGAAACATCACGATGTTTGTGACTGTTCCTCTCCGTCCAGGTAAACCAAAAGATCAAGCAAGGAACAAGAAAACAGATATGTGGAGTGTGTGCATGTGGAATCACCTGTCTCCAGAAGCTCATGACCTGTGATATATCAGAAGTGCCAGGTAGTGTGCAGTGAAACCATGCAGCAAAATGATTCCAAACAGATCGCACAGCGTCATTCAAGAGGAAAAGGTGAGAAAGAGACTCAACCTGAGGGGACGACCTAGAACAACAAAAACATCTAGAAGCGATAGAAATACCTCGAGACTGAAGTTTTGTGTCCACAGGAAGCCTATTACGAAGGAGACGCCAAAGAAATACAGACATTGTCGGGGTCAGGAAAGGGGACCAAATGAGACAAAAGAGGGGCTGATTCGGTTTTCTCGCTCGGATAAATTCCCAAGTAGAAGCCAACGAAAAATCCCCATGAGGTGTCAGTTTCCAACGCATGACATCATCCCCTTCCGGCATCAGAGGCACCCGAGCCATCTCCTCAAACAACTCCTCAGATAGACCCATATCATCCACCAACCTCCCACGGTGTCTCTCCAAATCCCACTGTCGACCCTGCCAAAAAGTGTTGACGCAAAAATGCCCCAACCTAGTATCCGGGAATAAGGAGACCAACGGCTGATGACCAACCCAAGTATCATCCCAGAAACTGCACTGACCTGATCCGAGAGTCCAGAAAATATGCTGCTGAGCCCGAATCCCAATCTGAACAATCCGTTTCCACGGATGGCTAGCATGTCGAGGAATCTGGGTTCGTCCTGGGAAGAGATAACCATACTTCGCCCAAAGGAACCGAGCCCACAAGGAGTTCTGCTGTCTGAATCTCCACCAAAGCTTGTACCCAAAAGCCACCGACAGATCCTGAAACCGGCGAAGACCGAGACCACCCTCCGACGTCGGCAAACAGATATCCTCCCAACTGACCCAATGAGTCTTCCTCTGTGCAGTGGAAGATCCCCAGAAAAACCGAGCAAGAATCTGCTCCAACTCCTTCAGAATATATAAGGGTGGATCAAGAACCTGTAGATAGTACAAGGGGAGAGCGGATAACGTACTCCGTATAAGAGCCAACCGGCCACCATGAGAAAGATGTCTATGAGCCCAACCATGCACACAATCCATCATGCCCTGTTTCAACCGCAAAAAAAGCTCCCCTTTTAGAGGCCCTTTATAAATAGGGATCCCTAACTACACCAAAGGCAACGATCCAAGCTGAAAACCCGTGAGAGCCTGAACCCTCAGAGCCCACTCCCCAACAAACCGCTGATGCAAGAAGAAATTACATTTTGGAATGCTCACCATCTGACCCGTCGCCAATGAATAATGCTCCAAAAAATGCATGAGAGAGATGAGCCCATCCTCGACTGCTCGAGTGAAGATGATGATATCATCGGCATAGGATAGATGAGAAACAGGAAAACCACCATGAGTCCGATAAATCATGTCCGGCCTGTCCCCAATTAGAGAATCCAACCCTTTGGAAAGGTAATCTGCCACCAACACGAAGAGTGAAGGAGAAAGGGGGTCACCCTGCCTCAGGCCTCTCGACGAAGGAAAAAAACCCGACGGACACCCATTCACCAAAACTGAGAACCAGCAGTGCTCAACACATAATCCGATCATGTCAATCCATCTCTCCGGGAATCCCATGCGGGACAGGGCCAATCGTAAAAAGGGCCACTGTACACGATCATATGCCTTTGCCATGTCAAGCTTGATTGCCAAATTAGGAACTCCACCCGGTATGTTCAAATCATGGATCAGCTCTTGCGCCAACAATATGTTATCACTGATGGCCATTCCCTGCGTAAATCCGCTCTGATTCTGAACTACCAACAAAGGAAGAAGAGGGACAAGCCGATTATTCAGGATTTTGGAGATGATTTTGTTCGTCACATTGCATAAACTGATAGGCCGATACTCTGCCAAAGAAGTGGGGTGGGCCTTCTTAGGCAGAAGCACAATCGTCGTCGCTGTGAAGCTCCTCGGCATCTGATTCCCTGAAAAGAAATCCCAAACAGCTGCCTGTATATCTGACTCCACAATCTCCCAACAGTGCTGAAAGAAAAGAGAAGAGAATCCATCTGGCCCCGACACACTAGTCGGATCAATCCCAAAGACAGCATCCCGAATCTCCTGAGCAGAAGGTAGATCACATAACCTGGAGGTGTCAACTGAAGATGGGATGAATGAAAATAAATCATCCTGCGGCGTGGCTAGGAACTCCGTGTCAGAAGACAGAAGATGCTGGAAGAACGACGCTGTAGAGCCTCGAAGAGCTTCCGGATCAGATATGGTCTGTCCATCCATCACTATGGAATGTATCCGAGATCGAACTCGCTTCTGTTTCACCAACCCATGGAAGAACTTAGTGTTTCGCTCCCCCTCCACAACCCATCGAACCGCCGCTTTCTGTCGCCAAAAATCTTCCTACATGGCAGAAACTCGATTATAGATCGCTCTACATCGATTAAGCTCCATGGAGTTCTGAGGTGATGGATCAGCATGAAACAGCTCCTGAGCATGAGCCACAGCCTCACTAGCACTACGGACCTTGTCAAAAATATTCCCAAACTTATTCCAATTCCACCATTTTAACCGGCGTTTCACTGCTAGCATCTTCAAGTGTAAATTACTCATACCATACAAACCAGAATCGAAATTCCAAGCTGCTCGAACCTCATCTAAAAACTCATGATGTCGGACCCACATATTCTGAAACCGAAATGAAGCTCTAGATGGTGTGTCCAAAAAAGAGCACCGAATCAGAAGGGGTGAGTGATCAGATGAAATACGAGGGAGATGTCGTACAGTAGAAATGGGAATCACCGAGTTCCAAGACTCACTGTATAAGACTCTATCCAATCTCTCCTGAAGACCCTGCCGTCCCCACGTGAAAGCCGAACCCTCATACCCTGCATCCAACAAACCACAATCCGCAATAGCCTGCCCAAACTCAAAAATCTCATCAGATCGATCTATAAGGCTGCCCATGCGTTCATGATCATGCAAGAAGATGTTAAAATCACCTCCTATAATCCATGGAAAATCATCAACCTCTTGGGAAATACGTCTCATATCATCCCAAAGCTCCCTCCGACCAACTCTATCACACTTAGCATAGACAAACGACATGTAAATAGGCTGTGGAAAAATTGCCGCAACAATCCTCATATGAAGCAACTGATCAGAATCAAATATAATCTCAAACTGCAATCCAACTCTTAAAAAAACCCAAATTTTTGTTCGTTCTATTGGCCACCCCGGTTGCTAGGCCAAATCTACGTTGGAAAAAAGGAAAAGCAGCAGGTATCATAGGTTCCATAATTCCCACCACAGACGGGTTATGCTCCCGAATCAAATTATGCAACTGTCTTTGAGAGGCTCTATTTCCCAAGCCCCGTATATTCCACATAAGAAACGAAAAATCCATATTCAATTGGGAGAAGAATCAGGGGACTTACCTCCATTAATCAGAGAACTCTCAATCTCTGAACCATCAGTGATCAGCTTGGAAAGGATAATGAGCAGCCACCGGTTGTGGGTACGAGACACCATTTGAATCCACAAGCATCGTATCTGATGATTGCTCACCCCCCTCACCCAGCAAATCAGAGTGCATGTGGTCCGATTGCATGTGCTCCAATGAATGAACATCAGCCATCGAGATATCGAACAAAGAATTTGAGATTAATTCAATTGAAGCTGAAGGAGAGGGATGACAAACCTGAGTGGCTTCCTTTGCAGAAGCACGCACAACCATGGCCGATTTCTGCAGCAATTCCCCTCTGTTCCCAATTAGCCTTGATTTGGACTTAGGCAAAGATGTTTTCAATTGCATAGAATGTGGTAATTTGGGTTTGGGCCGAATCAGTTTATTAGTAGCTGGATGGACAAAGGATGTGGAAGACCTTGAGCTTAACTTGGATGGTTTAGGAATTCTTATTTTAGGGGCCTTAGAACTTGATTTGTTGGACGAGGTAGGGACAAGATTGGATGGGCCAGATATAGGTTTTAAAGGCTTGGAAAGTTTGTTGAGAGAGCTGCTTTGTCTCGGGCTGGGAAGATGCGAAGACACAGATGTAATAGAGCAGATAATTGGGCTGGGAAGACTACTAGAAACTGGGCCAGAATTTGGTTTTTTTGGGCTGGGAATGATGCTGTGAGATGGGCTGAAAACTGGGCCTGGAATTGGTTTTTTTAGGCTATGAAATTTGCTGGATGTTGGGCTGAAAACTTGGCCAGAAATTGGTTGGAAAACAGGGTTTAGGGTTTAGGGT